>OZ024742.1:244867927-244870427 GCA_964016885.1 Eledone cirrhosa
CCGTGGTTTTGGGAAGATGGGACAGGAAGTCGATATCATCCCGGATGAAACTGGGTATGTGAATACATAGTGGTTTCAAAATAATGTCAACAAAATTGCTTAGACGGTGAGTGGGGCATGTTGGACCAGCTATAATAGGTCTAAGTTTTAAGTCTTTTGGGTGTAATAATTTAATGTACTCACTGTTTTGTTCTCTTACTGCCAGTTGTATTTCTTTTGACTTGTGAACTTTCGGTAGGCCATACAGGTTGCTGGGTTTCGGCTCAAAATTGGTGATGTAGTCTCTTTCCTTATCAGTAAATGAGTTGTGGTATTTTGAAGCCAGGTTGTTGATCTTCTTCATGATGTTGTGGTCTATATTTGACGGTATTTCATGATAGAATGTTGTGTCTTTCAGTTGTTCCTCAACCAAATCCTTGTAGTATTCAGTATCCATTATAACAACTGCACCCCCTTTATCTGCTTGTTTAATTATTATTGTTTTATCATTTTGTATACGTTTAAGTGCAGACATTTCTGATTTGTTAATGTTTGGCCTAACATTAGTATTATGTCTAAGAGGAAATTTAGACAGGATGTCAATGTATTGGTCGAGATAGATATTTCTTCCTTTTGGCGGAGTGAAATTTGATTTATTCTTTACTAGTGATTCATCACTCTCATTATTTTTATCAGCGAAGAATTCTACAAGACGTAATTTTCGACAGAATTCTTGGGTATCCTCCTTCAGTTCTTGGTGGTTGACTGTTGGAGTCGGTGTGAATTTCAGTCCTTTTGACAGAATTTGCATTTCATCATTGTCAAGATCTCTTTTAGATAAATTAATTATTTTAGGATCTACGTGTACAGCTGTTTTGGGTATGTTTCCTCCTGGAGTTTTTCTTTTTCCGGTTTTTGTTGTCCTGACGTTAAAAAATGAATTTTTCTCTGTTCAGGATTTATATTCCTGTTGGTGTTCGCTTGATGAACTTTTGGTCGTGATATTATATTTGGTTTCGTTATGTATTTTGTCCTATTTTTGGTATTCTGTATATTATTTTTCTTCCTGTTAGCATTATTTTTAACAATCTGGGAAATAATATATATATGTATATATATGTATATGTATATATATATATATATACATATATATATTATTAATATATATATGTATATATATGTATATGTATATATATATATATATGTATATATATATATGTATATATATGTATATATATATGTATATATATATATATGTATATATATATATATGTATATATATATATATGTATATATATATATATGTATATATATATGTATATATATGTTGTGATGTCATTGGAGAGAAGTGTATCCGGAATGATAAAGGTGAGCTTGCCCTCACAAGTGCTGAGAAGAAAGATGCATGGAAGAGTCATTATGATAGATTACTAAATGAGGAGAATGCATGGGAAGAAGAGACCCTACCCCACGTAGACCCTATAGAGGGACCAGCAGTACAAGTCAGCGGCAGCGTAGTAAGTAAGGTAATCAGAGATATGAAGATAGGGAAGGCAACCGGTCCATCGGGTATAGCTGCCGAGATGCTGAAGGCATCTGGGTCTGTAGGTCACACTATAACCACACGTATCGTTAACCAGGTAATACTAGAGGGGGCCATACCAAAAGATTGGTGCAGTAGCATCATTGTCAACTGCTACAAAGGTAAAGGCGATGCACTAGATAGAGGAAACTATAGAGGTATAAAGTTGATGGACCAGGTCATGAAAGTAACAGAAAGAGTTATAGCACAGCTGATTAGGGACCGGGTGAATATAGACGAGATGCAATTTGGGTTTGTACCAGGGAAAGGCACCACTGATGCGCTCTTCCTTGTGAGGCAATTACAGGAAAAGTACCTAGCTAAAAGTAAGCCACTCTACTTGGCATTTGTCGACCTTGAGAAAGCCTTTGACAGAGTTCCACGTGCAGTAATCTGGTGGGCTCTTAGAAAACTAGGAGTAGATGAATGGCTTGTGAAAGCGGTACAAGCCATGTATAGGGGAGCAGTCAGCAAAGTTAGGATTGGCAATGAGTATAGCGAGGAATTTAGCGTACAGGTTGGGGTCCACCAGGGCTCTGTTCTTAGCCCTCTCCTGTTCATCATAGTCCTGCAGGCAATAACGGAGGAGTTTAAGACCGGATGCCCATGGGAACTCCTGTATGCTGATGACCTCGCACTCATAGCTGAATCTATGGTAGAACTAGAGAATAAATTCCAAACCTGGAAGCAGGGACTAGAGAGAAAGGGCCTCAAAGTCAACATGACAAAGACTAAGGTCCTTATAAGTAGACGAGAAAACAGAACCCAGATCCCCTCAGGGAAATGGCCTTGCTCAGTATGTAGGAAAGGTGTAGGTAGGAACTCCATTCTTTGCCCCAAATGCAAACAATGGGTACACAAGAGATGTAGCGGGATCTCAGGAAGCTTAATTAAGAATGTAGGATTCACATGCAGCAGCTGTGCTGAAACAGCAAGCAA
>OZ024742.1:244880427-244952927 GCA_964016885.1 Eledone cirrhosa
GGGTACACAAGAGATGTAGCGGGATCTCAGGAAGCTTAATTAAGAATGTAGACTTCACATGCAGCAGCTGTACTGGGACAGCAAGCAGTAAACAGCCACAGGAAACAAGTACCACCAATCTCTGGGAGGGCTCTGTAGAAACAGTAGACAGCTTCTGCTACCTAGGTGACCGAATTAGCAGCGGAGGTGGGTGTTCAGAAAGTACAATAACTAGGGTAAGAACGGGATGGAAGAAGTTTAGGGAACTACTACCACTGCTAGCTGCAAAAGGCTTCTCCCTCAGAATGAAAGGCAGACTGTATGATGCGTGTATCCGAACAGCAATGTTGCATGGTAGTGAGACCTGGGTGCTGAAGGTGGAAGACTTATGTAGATTAGAGAGAAATGAAGCCTGCATGCTCCGATGGATGTGTAACAGTAATATACGTGAACGACAAAGCATAAATGAATTGAGAGAGAGACTGAGCATAAGAGGAATCAAATGCTGTGTGCAGGAGAGGCGGTTGCGCTGGTATGGACATGTGATGCGTATGAAGGATGACAGCTGCATAAAAAGGTGCAGAGCACTGGAAGTCGATGGAAACCGCGGAGTGGGGAGACCCAAGATGACCTGGGATGAGGTGATAAAAGCCGACCTTACCCAATTACACCTCTCAAAGGCAATGACACATGACCGTGACCTCTGGCGTCACGCAGTAATACAGAGTACCCGACCTCCCATGGGTACAAGCTGAAGCATATAGACAATATGCCCCCACACCCCCCACCGCAAGGTGGTCGTGGAGGTGCCACGGCAAAAAAGCACCCAGCCCACACTGTAAAGTGGTCATAGAGGTGCCACGAAAAAGCACCCAGCACTCACTGTAAATGAGGTTGGTGTTAGGAAGGGCATCCAGCTGTAGAAATCAAGCCAAATCAGTTCCTGTATGAGCAAGGCATGGTCAGCCGACCAGACACTGCCCACAACAGGACAACCTGTCTAACCCATGCTAGCGTGGAAGAACGAACGTAAAACGGTGATGATGATATGTATGTGTATATATATGTGTATGTATATTTATATATATATATATATGTATGTGTATATGTATGTGTATATATATGTGAATGTATATACATATATATATATGTATGTGTATATGTATGTGTATATATGTGTATGTATGTATGTATATATATATGTATGTGTATATATATGTGTATATATGTATGTGTATATATATGTGTATGTATGTATGTATATATATATATATATATATATGTATGTGTATATATATGTGTATGTATATATATGTGTATGTATGTGTATATATATGTGTATGTGTATATATATGTGTATGTATATATATATATATATATATATATATATACTAAGATGTCTGACCTGTTGACAAACTCCTAACTCCTTTCCCTGTGTTGAATGTGTGTGTGTATATATATATATATATATTCATTCAATTCATTCAATCTGAAAATATTGAAGAGATAAGACACTTTGCCATTCTTCTCTGCTAAAATGTACCACTAGAGCTGATTCAAATTTTCCCAGCCAGCCATCCACCTAATCTACGAAGGTATTTTAGCCTACATATTGTCGTTAATATTATGATGTTCCCTGCTGTATTAGCGTTAAATTTTCCCTGCTGTATTAGCGATAAATTTTCGAGGGTTTCTCTTAGTAGCTTTTTCATGTCGTTAATATTATGATGTTCCCTGCTGTATTAGCGTTAAATTTTCCCTGCTGTATTAGCGATAAATTTTCGAGGGTTTCTCTTAGTAGCTTTTTCATGTCGTTAATATTATGATGTTCCCTGCTGTATTAGCGTTAAATTTTCCCTGCTGTATTAGCGATAAATTTTCGAGGGTTTCTCTTAGTAGCTTTTTCATGTCGTTAATATTATGATGTTCCCTGCTGTATTAGCGTTAAATTTTCCCTGCTGTATTAGCGATAAATTTTCGAGGGTTTCTCTTAGTAGCTTTTTCATGTCGTTAATATTATGATGTTCCCTGCTGTATTAGCGTTAAATTTTCCCTGCTGTATTAGCGATAAATTTTCGAGGGTTTCTCTTAGTAGCTTTTTCATGTCGTTAATATTATGATGTTCCCTGCTGTATTAGCGTTAAATTTTCCCTGCTGTATTAGCGATAAATTTTCGAGGGTTTCTCTTAGTAGCTTTTTCATGTCGTTAATATTATGATGTTCCCTGCTGTATTAGCGTTAAATTTTCCCTGCTGTATTAGCGATAAATTTTCGAGGGTTTCTCTTAGTAGCTTTTTTCATGACGTTATTATTGTTAATTTTACTGATGTAGTATTAACTTATTAACTTGGATATTTACCATGCGGTATTCTAATCCTATTGTATCTCTCTCAGTTATTTACCATGCGACCCTCAGTTCCTACCCCCCCCCCCCCTCTATGCACTTCTTTAAGGCTTACTACCCTGTCTTTAACCTAATTCATTCAATCTGAAAATATTGAAGAGATAAGACACTTTGCCATTCTTCTCTGCTAAAATGTACCACTAGAGCTGATTCAAATTTTCCCAGCCAGCCATCCACCTAATCTACGAAGGTATTTTAGCCTACATATTGTCGTTAATATTATGATGTTCCCTGCTGTATTAGCGTTAAATTTTCCCTGCTGTATTAGCGATAAATTTTCGAGGGTTTCTCTTAGTAGCTTTTTCATGTCGTTAATATTATGATGTTCCCTGCTGTATTAGCGTTAAATTTTCCCTGCTGTATTAGCGATAAATTTTCGAGGGTTTCTCTTAGTAGCTTTTTCATGTCGTTAATATTATGATGTTCCCTGCTGTATTAGCGTTAAATTTTCCCTGCTGTATTAGCGATAAATTTTCGAGGGTTTCTCTTAGTAGCTTTTTTCATGACGTTATTATTGTTAATTTTACTGATGTAGTATTAACTTATTAACTTGGATATTTACCATGCGGTATTCTAATCCTATTGTATCTCTCTCAGTTATTTACCATGCGACCCTCAGTTCCTACCCCCCCCCTCTATGCACTTCTTTAAGGCTTACTACCCTGTCTTTAACCTAATTCATTCAATCTGAAAATATTGAAGAGATAAGACACTTTGCCATTCTTCTCTGCTAAAATGTACCACTAGAGCTGATTCAAATTTTCCCAGCCAGCCATCCACCTAATCTACGAAGGTATTTTAGCCTACATATTGTCGTTAATATTATGATGTTCCCTGCTGTATTAGCGTTAAATTTTCCCTGCTGTATTAGCGATAAATTTTCGAGGGTTTCTCTTAGTAGCTTTTTTCATGACGTTATTATTGTTAATTTTACTGATGTAGTATTAACTTATTAACTTGGATATTTACCATGCGGTATTCTAATCCTATTGTATCTCTCTGTTATTTACCATGCGACCCTCAGTTCCTACCCCCCCCTCTATGCACTTCTTTAAGGCTTACTACCCTGTCTTTAACCTAATTCATTCAATCTGAAAATATTGAAGAGATAAGACACTTTGCCATTCTTCTCTGCTAAAATGTACCACTAGAGCTGATTCAAATTTTCCCAGCCAGCCATCCACCTAATCTACGAAGGTATTTTAGCCTACATATTGTCGTTAATATTATGATGTTCCCTGCTGTATTAGCGTTAAATTTTCCCTGCTGTATTAGCGATAAATTTTCGAGGGTTTCTCTTAGTAGCTTTTTTCATGACGTTATTATTGTTAATTTTACTGATGTAGTATTAACTTGGATATTTACCATGCGACCCTCAGTTCCTACCTCACAATTTCCCTCCCCCCCACCCCCACACACCACCATAGCCTATTCGACCAATCAAACCTAGCATGCCATTTCCACTGCTGCTGCTGCTACTACCTGCCTAACTAACTCTCTCCTCCTCTGGCGCATCCCAACACACCCTGCCATTACCCCACCACCACTGTCCTTCTAGCCCTCAATTTTCCCACCGTTAGGGATGGATGAGCTGGGAATACACGAGCAACTCTGAATCAATAGATGAAATATGAATCTGCGAGCTACCAAGCACCCACGTGAAGCGCCAACCCAGAGACCCTCCCCTACGAGTGTCGACAAATGCCCAAAACTCCGAGTTGGTACCATCAATGTAGGCTCAATGAAAGGAAGAGCAGGAGAAATCGTAGAAATGCTAGAGCGAAAGGAAGTTGATGTATGCTGTGTGCAAGAGACTAGATGGAGAGGAGGGTCTGCTAGAGTCCTTGTAGGAAAAAGCCAGTGCTACAAATTTTTCTGGGTGGGAAATGACGATGGGATGGGTGGTGTAGGTATACTATTAGCTGACAAGTGGGTAGATAAAGTAATCTCAGTGTACAGGGTAAATGCAAGAATCATTAAACTCAGACTAGTCCTGAATAAGACAATTACCACAATAATATCAGCTTACGCACCCCAATCGGGGCTGCCAGACGAACTTAAGGATAGGTTTTACGAGTCCCTAATACACACTACTGCTCTAACAGACGACAAGGACTTCCTAATCATTGCAGGAGATTTTAACGGACACGTAGGTAAACACTGCGACGGCTTCAATAGAGTACATGGAGGCCATGGAGTTGGCACAAGGAATGAGGAAGGATTCAGACTTCTAGAATTCTGCGACGCCAATGACATGTCGATATGTAACACAAACTTTAAAAAACCCGACAACCACCTGATCACCTATAGATCAGGGGAGCACTCTAGTCAGTTAGATTTTATCCTCATCAGAGGACGTGACAGATGGACGGTCGTAAACACAAAAGCCTTCCCTAGTGAGGAATGTACATCCCAACATAGCTTAGTTGTCAGCGACCTCACGGTCAGAACTAGACGAGCCCTGAAACAGAGGCCAACCTGGAGAAGAAAGATCTGGAAGCTGAAAGTCCCCTCAACCAGTAACAGATTTAAAGATATTTTACTCAACGCCTACGACAGTAAAGAAGAACAGATAGAGACATTTAACGTAGAAGAGAACTGGGAGTTCCTAAAAAATAACTTACTAGAGGCGACGGATGAGGTTTGTGGCTGGAGTAAGACCTCAAGCAGGAGGAGAGTGACTTGGTGGTGGAACAATAAGGTAGATGAAGCAGTCAAGGCCAAGAGACAGGCATGGAAAGAATGGAAGAACGGGGGGAGCAGGGTACATTACATAGAGACCAAGAGGGAAGCTAGGCGACAAGTATACTTAGCTAGGAGGGAAGCAGAGGATAGAAAATTCAAGCATGTTTTACAACGTGAGGACCAGAAACAGGAGGTATTCAAGATTGCGAGGCAGTGTGTCAGAGATAGTTGTGATGTCATTGGAGAGAAGTGTATCCGGAATGATAAAGGTGAGCTTGCCCTCACAAGTGCTGAGAAGAAAGATGCATGGAAGAGTCATTATGATAGATTACTAAATGAGGAGAATGCATGGGAAGAAGAGACCCTACCCCACGTAGACCCTATAGAGGGACCAGCAGTACAAGTCAGCGGCAGCGTAGTAAGTAAGGCAATCAGAGATATGAAGATAGGGAAGGCAACCGGTCCATCGGGTATAGCTGCCGAGATGCTGAAGGCATCTGGGTCTGTAGGTCACACTATAACCACACGTATCGTTAACCAGGTAATACTAGAGGAGGCCATACCAAAAGATTGGTGCAGTAGCATCATTGTCAACTGCTACAAAGGTAAAGGCGATGCACTAGATAGAGGAAACTATAGAGGTATAAAGTTGATGGACCAGGTCATGAAAGTAACAGAAAGAGTTATAGCACAGCTGATTAGGGACCGGGTGAATATAGACGAGATGCAATTTGGGTTTGTTCCAGGGAAAGGCACCACTGATGCGCTCTTCCTTGTGAGGCAATTACAGGAAAAGTACCTAGCTAAAAGTAAGCCACTCTACTTGGCATTTGTCGACCTTGAGAAAGCCTTTGACAGAGTTCCACGTGCAGTAATCTGGTGGGCTCTTAGAAAACTAGGAGTAGATGAATGGCTTGTGAAAGCGGTACAAGCCATGTATAGGGGAGCAGTCAGCAAAGTTAGGATTGGCAATGAGTATAGCGAGGAATTTAGCGTACAGGTTGGGGTCCACCAGGGCTCTGTTCTTAGCCCTCTCCTGTTCATCATAGTCCTGCAGGCAATAACGGAGGAGTTTAAGACCGGATGCCCATGGGAACTCCTGTATGCTGATGACCTCGCACTCATAGCTGAATCTATGGTAGAACTAGAGAATAAATTCCAAACCTGGAAGCAGGGACTAGAGAGAAAGGGCCTCAAAGTCAACATGACAAAGACTAAGGTCCTTATAAGTAGACGAGAAAACAGAACCCAGATCCCCTCAGGGAAATGGCCTTGCTCAGTATGTAGGAAAGGTGTAGGTAGGAACTCCATTCTTTGCCCCAAATGCAAACAATGGGTACACAAGAGATGTAGCGGGATCTCAGGAAGCTTAATTAAGAATGTAGGATTCACATGCAGCAGCTGTGCTGAAACAGCAAGCAAACAGCCACAGGAAACAAGTACCACCAATCTCTGGGAGGGCCCTGTAGAAACAGTAGACAGCTTCTGCTACCTAGGTGACCGAATTAGCAACGGAGGTGGGTGCTCAGAAAGTACAATAACTAGGGTAAGAACGGGATGGAAGAAGTTTAGGGAACTACTACCACTGCTAGCTGCAAAAGGCTTCTCCCTCAGAATGAAAGGCAGACTGTATGATGCGTGTATCCGAACAGCGATGTTGCATGGTAGTGAGACCTGGGCGCTGAAGGTGGAAGACTTATGTAGATTAGAGAGAAACGAAGCCTGCATGCTCCGATGGATGTGTAACAGTAATATACGTGAACGACAAAGCATAAATGAATTGAGAGAGAGACTGAGCATAAGAGGAATCAAATGCTGCGTGCAGGAGAGGCGGTTACGCTGGTATGGACATGTGATGCGTATGAAGGATGACAGCTGCATAAAAAGGTGCAGAGCACTAGAAGTTGATGGAAACCGCGGAGTGGGGAGACCCAAGATGACTTGGGATGAGGTGATAAAAGCCGACCTTACCCAACTACACCTCTCAAAGTCAATGACACACGACCGTGACTTCTGGCGTCACGCAGTAATACAGGGTACCCGACCTCCCATGGGTACATGCTGAAGCATATAAACAATATGCCCCCCCCCCCCACCGCAAGGTGGTCGTGGAGGTGCCACGGCAAAAAAGCACCCAGCCCACACTGTAAAGTGGACGTGTAGGCGCCACGAAAAAGCACCCAGCACTCACTGTAAATGAGGTTGGTGTTAGGAAGGGCATCCAGCTGTAGAAATCAAGCCAGATCAGTTCCTGTATGAGCAAGGCATGGTCAGCCGACCAGACACTGCCCACAACAGGACAACCCGTCTAACCCATGCTAGCGTGGAAGAACGGACGTAAAACGGTGATGATGATGATGATGATGATATATATATATGTATGTGTGTGTATATATATATATGTATATATATATATATATATCTGTCGATACGACCAGATATCAACACAGCAACTACAGCAACAGCAACAACACCATTGTCTGTGTTGAATGTGTGTGTATGTATGTATATATATATGTGTATGTGTGTGTATGTATGTATATATATATATGTGTATGTATATATATACATGTATATATGTATATATGTATATATATATGTATATATATATGTATATATCACACACGCGAAGCAAACAAATTTCAAAATTTCAACCCAGCGACTACAACAGCAGTAACAACAACAGCAACAACACCATTGTCTGCAGCATCAGTGAAATGAACAACAACAACTGCCACCACCATCACTGACACCATCCACCACAAGCACCACCACCACCATCACTGGCACCACCATCCACCACCACCAGCGATCATGCCTTAAGAAGAAAAGAAAACAACTATAATACTAAATAACTATTCTGTTCTTGGCATGGGGCAGCGATTGTCCCAGCGCATTGCTGGTGCCTTGTTTTTTGGGGCCTGGAGAGTGGAGCGCCGTTGCTCTTTGCTGTAAAGCAAACAATTATTATTATTATTATATAAAAACTGAATTGGAAAAGTCAACAGTTGACATGATTTTGTATCAGTACTGACGGTAATGTGTGTGTGTGTGTGTGTGTGTGTGTGTGAGTGGCGTGTGTGTGTTTGTATGCATTAGCGTTGGTGTGTGAGTGGTGTGTGTGTTTGTATGCATGAGTATTGGTGTGTGTGTGCCGTGAGTGTCAATAAGTGGTGTTTTCTTTTTTTGTTTTTTTTTGTTTTGTTATTACCATGCTGTAAAATGGAGGAGTAGAGAGGGCCCATGAGTCCAGTAAGACATCCTCTCTAGTGCTGGTGGCATGAATAAAAGCACCCAGTCCATGCTGTAAAGTGGCACTGGTGTTAGGAAAGGCATCCAACCAGTGTATCAATGCCAAAACAACTATAAGCACAGCAACAATTATATAGGAACAACAACAAAAAAATATGTAGATGTCGCATCTCAGAGTTGCAACACTTAATGTTGGCACTCTCACAGGTAGATCTGCTGAAATAGCGGAGATGCTGGAGAGAAGGCATGTGGATGTGTGCTGCGTGCAAGAGGTGAGATGGAGAGGTGCCTCTGCGAGACTAGTTGCAGGCAAACATCTTAGCTATAAGCTTTTCTGGGTAGGTAAGGATGATGGGTTAGGGGGAGTAGGCATTTTCCTGGCTGAGAGATGTATTAATAAGACAATAGAGGTAGTTCGAGTTAATAATCGAATAATTAAGCTTAGATTAGTTGTAGGCAGGAGACTACTGATAATCATCTCTGCCTATGCTCCCCAAGCAGGCCTAGGCAAAGAAGAAAAAGACTGCTTTTACGCGCAACGTTTACAAACAACCGCAATGACAGAGGACGGAGACATCGTTATGCTAGCAGGAGACTTCAATGGCCATGTTGGACAGCTCCAGGATCGTTACACTGGGGTACATGGTGCACACGGTTACGGCTCAAGAAATGAAGAAGTGAGACTTCTTGAATTTTGTGATGCAAGTACACTGTTTCTGACACTAACTTCCAGAAACCTGCCAACCACCTAATAACCTACAAATCTGGCGAGCACATAAGCCAGATTGACTTCTTACTAGTTAGGCAGTGGGACAGGCAGATGGTGTCTAATACCAAGGCATACCCTGGGGAAGAATGTACCCCACAGCATAGGTTAGTCGTTAGTGATATCACAGTAAGCAATAGATGGAATGAGTCATACAGGAAGGTGTGGAGAAGAAAGGTCCGGAAGCTAAAAGCCCTTTCACTGAAATACAAATTTTGGAAAGCCCTTCAAGATGTGTATGACAAAAAAGAAGACGATTTAGAGACGTATGACATAGATAATAAACTGGAATTTCTTATGTGACAACTTACTGCAGGCTACTGATGAAACTTGTGGCTGGAGCAGAGCTCCAACCAGACAGAGAGTGACCTGGTGGTGGGACAGCACAGTAGATAAGGCTAATAGAGACAAAAGACTAGCATGGAAGGCTTGGAAAAAGGGTGGGAGTAGAGAAGGATATACAGCCGCTAAGAGAGAAGCTAGACGTCAGGTGTACTTAGCACGCAGGGAGGCTGAGAGGAGGAGGTTTGTCAGTGTTCTGCGATGGGAAGATTAGAGGCGTGTGGTGTTCCACATTGCAAGGCAGTGTGTCAATGCAAATCAGGATGTTGTTGGAGATAAATGTGTCCGGAATGATGCCGGTATACTTAGTGTCACAAATTATCAGAAAAAGGAGGCCTGGAAATGTCATTATGAGAAACTGATGAATGTGGAGAACAAATGGGAGAGAGGGAAATTACCCTCAGTAGATCCGACAGAGGGACCAGCTATTGAGATTGACATATATAGGGTCCAAGAGGCGATTAAGGAAATGAAAAATGGTAAGGTTGCTAGACTGTTGGGGAAAGTTGCTGAGATGCTGGAGGCATCAGGGGACGTAGGCACTAAACTGGTTGCACGCATCATCAATCAGGCTATATATGGTGGTGTCATACCCAAAGACTGGTGCAGCAGTATTCTCATAAATTGCTACAAAGGTAAAGGGGATGCTCTGGAGAGGAGCAGTTATAGGGGTATGAAACTGATGGGTCAGGTTATGAAAGTGGCAGAAAGGATATTAGCACAACTAATTAGAGAAAGGGTTAGACTAGATGAGATGCAGTTTGGTTTTGTGCCTGGGAAAAGTACAACAGATGCCCTCTTCTTGGTGAGACAATTACAAGAGAGGTTCTTAGAGAAGAATAAGCCACTATACTTAGCCTTTGTTACCTAGAGAAGGCCTTTGATAGGGTACCCCGATCTGTCATCTGGTGGTCCCTAAGGAAACTAGGTGTTGAAGAATGGGTTGTGAGGACAGTGCAAACTTTGTACAGAGGTGTTGTCAGTAAACTCAGGGTAGGAATGGAGTTTAGTGAGGAATTCCAGATACAAGTAGGAGTACATCAAGGTTTGGTCCTCAACCTGCTCTTGTTCATTATAGTCCTCCAAGCCATAACAGAGGAGTTTAAGACTGGCTGTCCATGGGAACTTCTCAATGCTGACGATCTGGTTCTTATAGTAGAATCAGTAGAGGAGCTAGAGAATAAATTCTGGCTATGGAAATAGCAGTTGGAAGCAAGAGGACCGAGAATGAACCTAGCTAAGACAAAAGTGTTGATGAGTAGAAAAGAGGACAAAACTCTGATTCCATCAGGGAAATGGCCATGTTCGATATGCAGAAAAGGAACTGGCCTAAATTCTATAAAATGCACACAATGCAGATGCTGGGTACACAAG
Source organism: Eledone cirrhosa (assembly GCA_964016885.1). Lineage (NCBI taxonomy): Eukaryota > Metazoa > Mollusca > Cephalopoda > Octopoda > Eledonidae > Eledone > Eledone cirrhosa. The sequence continues at coordinate 244,891,230 of OZ024742.1, forward strand.
AGATATAGTGGGATAGCAGGCAAACTAACAGGTAGGAAGAAATACGTATGCAGTAGATGTACAGAGAAATTAGACAGTAGCAGTCGCATTGATAGACACATTTTTCAAATGCAGGCGGGTGCTATAGAAGTGGTGGATAGCTTCCGGTACCTAGATCAGATTAGCATGGGAGGGGGGTGTTCCGAGACCATAGCATCTAGAATAAGGACGGGTTGGTAGAAGTTTAAGGAGCTGCTTCCTCTGCTGATGAAGAAGGGTTTCTCCCTGTGTACGAAAGGCCGGTTATATGATGCCTGTGGGAGCAGCGTGATGCTGCATGGTTTTCTATGGCTGGATGCCCTCCCTAACACCAACCACGTTTACAGTGTGGACTGGGAGGTTTTTACCGTGTTACCTACACGGCGACATTACAGCGTGGACTGTGTGTTTTTTTCTCATGACACCTACATGGCCTCATTTATTTAGGACTGTCTGTTGTGGTACCAACATAGCTTTACATCAAAAGGGGTGGTGTAGATGGCGGTAGGGGTAGGATTAGTGGGACGGGGGTGTATTTTGGTTAAGAGGTGCCTACTGAATGTAGGTTTCGCTTTGTACTTAGGCAAGGTGGGTCTTCTGTATTACTACGTAGCGCCAAAGATCTCGGTCCAGTGACATTGTCTTGGAGAGGTGTGTGTGAGGTCGGATTTTATCAAGTCGTCCCAGGTTTTTCTGGGTCTGCCTACTCCGTGGCTACCGTCTATTTTGATCGCCCTGCACTTTTTTATACAGCTGTCATCTTTCATGCTCATCACGTGACCATACTAACGTAGTCTTCTCTCAAGTAAACAGCATCTGATCCCTCTTATTCCTAATTTCTCACTTAGTTCATTTATGCTTTGCCGTTCGCGTATATTACTATTACACATCCAACGGAGCATGCAAGCTTCATTCCTCTCCAGTCTGCGTAGATCCTCTGCACACAAGGCCCATGTCTCACTGCCATGTAACATTGCTGTTCGTATTCAGGCATCATACAGCCTGCCTTTCATTTTTAGAGAGAAACCTTTAGCGGCTAATAGTGGTATAGGTTCTCTGAATTGTTTCCATCCCGTTCGGTGTATCTATATATATATATGTATATATATATATATATGTGTGTGTATGTATATATATGTATTTAATTATGTCTCATATAAAATAATATAACTGGCTATCGCAAAATACGTATAGTTTGCACCCCAAACGTAAAATTGGGATTATATTAAGGTATATCCTAATGTTTGTTGAGTGAGACGGATGTCAGTCGGAGTATTGCTTAAAGCTTTCTCTGTTAATGTATTAAATATGTATATATATATGTGTATATATATATATATATATGTGTATATATATATATGTGTATATATGTGTATATATATATATGTGTATATATGTGAATACATATATATGTGTATATATGTATATATGTATATATATATGTATATACCTATCTACCTACACACACATTTTGTATATGTATGTATATATCTACAAGCATCTTATTACTAAAGATCATGCCCTATATTACTGAACCTGTTCGGATGTGACTGTTATGTGACAATTCGTTAACTGTAAACTGGTTTCATAATTTTTATTTTTTTGCACTGTTTGTCACTCACCATATAGATTTATTCTATTTTTTTATATTGAATATATATATATCAATGGGGTTTGAAATTTGGTACTTTCTAAGAAGTTATATAACTGAAAAATAAAATGCTTTTTCCATTCTTATATAATGTTTTCTATTTATAACAAATAAAATAAAAAATGTAGCATATAGCTTAACATTGTTTGATATTACTACAATTAGAATAATTCTAATAAGGTTGTGGCATAACTCAGATAACATTACCTTTTTTATTCCAAATCTGATTACAGGGAATCCTTTAAAAAATCCATACTTACACATTCTTTATAATTATGAATTGGAAATATTTTTTTAAAGATTGATACATGTTTAAAGATTTCAAAAGATATTCCAATATCATTTGCTAATATGCAGTAGGCAAGTGACAGGACAATAGAATCAATTTACTGCGAAGCCTCTCATGTCCCAAGAGAAAATAAAATATCACCAAACAAAAGAATTCTGGTTGTAACTATTTGTCATAATATTGCCATGCATACTTGGATAGAGTGAACACATCATCCACGTAGCTGCACCGTTTTTCACCATGTCCTTTTCTTATCCCTTTGGGAATATCATACCCATGATTCTCTGTGTTGGCCATGACTCAGAACTTGGAACACAATAGCAAACAGATTGCATTAATAGTTTTGATGGAATTGTCCTTGAAACCACACAATAATACTGGTGTGCATCTTAGTTTAAGGGTATTCTGGAAAATATTTGGCAAAATAAACAAACAAATTTTTAATATTGGAGATTATTGATGCTAGAATGCCCCAAAAGAGATTTTATGAATATGTTGATTAACACATAAAAGTTACACTTTTCTCGTTTCTTTATTATTTATTTTTTGGTAAAGTACATTTATAATGCTTCACAGTAGATGCTGAGCTTGGCAATGTTAAAACTAATTTAATAATTATTTTTTTCTTGAAACATTTTACAAATAGTTTATTTTATAGATTTTAAAAAAAAAAGAATCCTTATACACAAACCAGTTTCAAATCAGTGTGTTATTCCAAGGAATTTTTTTTTGGCATTTGGATACTGTAAATATCATATTAGTTACTATTACTCTCTACCTGTTAGTTTGCCTGCTATCCCACTACATCTCTTGTGTACCCTGGATCTGCATTGTGTGCATTTTATAGAATTTATGCCAGTTCCTTTTCTGCATATCGAACATGGTCATTTCCTTGACGGAATCAGAGTTTTGTCCTCTCTTCTACTTATCAACACTTTTGTCTTAGCTAGGTTCTTTCTCAGTCCTCTTAGCTAGAATTTATTCTCTAGCTCCTCCACTGATTCTGCTATAAGAACCAGATCGTCAGCATAGAGAAGTTCCCATGGACAGCCAGTCTTAAACTCCTCTGTTATGGCTTGGAGGACTATAATGAACAAGAGCGGGCTGAGGACCGAACCTTAATGTACTCCTACTTGTATCTGGAATTCCTCACTAAACTCCATTCCTACCCTGTTTTTACTGATAGCACCTCTGTACAAAGTTTGCACTGTCCTCACAAGCCATTCCTCAACACCTAGTTTCCTTAGGGACCACCAGATGACAGATCGGGGTACCCTATCAAAGGCCTTCTCTAGGTCAACAAAGGCTAAGTATAGTGGCTTATTCTTCTCTAAGAACCTCTCTTGTAATTGTCTCACCAAGAAGAGGGCATCTGTTGTACTTTTCCCAGGCACAAAACCAAACTGCATCTCAACTAGTTTGACCCTTTCTCTAATCAGTTGTGCTAATATCCTTTCTGCCACTTTCATAACCTGATCCATCAGTTTCATACCCCTATAACTGCTCCTCTCCAGAGCATCCCCTTTACCTTTGTAGCAATTTATGAGAATACTGCTGCACCAGTCTTTGGGTTTGACACCACCATATATATAGCCTGTTTGATGATGCGTGCAACCAGTTTAGTGCCTACGTCCCCTGATGACTGCAGCATCTCAGCAACTATACCCGACAGTCCAGCAGCCTTACCATTTTTCATTTCCTTAATCGCCTCTTGGACCCTATATTCATCAATCTCAATAGCTGGTCCCTCTGTCGGATCTACTGAGAGTAATTTCCCTCTCTCCCATTCGTTCTCCACATTCATCAGTCTCTCATAATGACATTTCCAGGCCTCCTTTTTCTGATAATTCGTGACACTAAGTACACCGGCATCATTCCGGACACATTTATCTCCAACAACATCCTGATTTTCATTGACACACTGCCTTGCAATGTGGAACATGGCACGCCTCTAATCTTCCCATCGCAGAACATTGGCAAACCTCCTACTCTCAGCCTCCCTGCATGCTAAGTACACCTGACGTCTAGCTTCATTCTTAGCGGCTGTATATCCTTCTCTACTCCCACCCTTTTTCCAAGCCTTCCATGCTAGCCTTTTGTCTCTAATGGCCCTATCTACTATGCTGTTCGACCACCAGGTCACTCTCTGTCTGGTTGGAGCTCTGCTCCAGACACAAGTTTTATCAGTAGCCTGCAGTAAGTTGTCACATAAGAAATTCCAGTTATTATCTATGTCATACGTCTCTAAATCGTCTTTTTTTTCGTTATACACATCTTGAAGGGCTTTCCAAAATTTGTATTTTAGTGAAAGGTTTTTTAGCTTACAGACCTTTCTTCTCCACACCTTCCTGTATGTCTCATTCCAACTCTTGCTTACTGAGATATCACTAACGACTAACCTATGCTGTGGGGTACATTCTTCCCCAGAGTATGCCTTGGTATTAGACACTATCTGCCTGTCCCACTGCCTAACTAGTAAGAAGTCAATCTGGCTTATGTGCTCGCCAAATTTGTAGATTATTAGGTGGTTGGCATTTTTCTGGAAGTTAGTGTTGCAAATAGTCAGTGTACTTGCATCACAAATTTCAAGAAGTATCAATCCTTCTTCATTTCTTGAACCGTAACCGTGCCCACCATGTACCCCAGTGTAACCATCCTGGAGCTGTCCAACATGGCCATTGAAGTCCTCTGCTAGCATAATAATGTCTCCGTCCTCTGTCATTGCGGCTGTTTGTAAAAGTTGCTCGTAAAAGCAGTCTTTCTCTTCTTTGCCTAGGCCTGCTTGGGGAGCATAGGCCGAGATGATTGTCAGTAGTCTCCTGCCTACAACTAATCTAAGCTTAATTATTCGATTAGTGCCAGCATTAAGTGTTGCAACTCTGAGATGCGACGTCTTCATATTTTTGTTGTTCCCATATATTTCTTGCTGTGCTCATAATTGTTTGGCATTGATACACTGGTTGGATGCCCTTCCTAACACCAGTGCCACTTTACAGCATGGACTGGGTGCTTTTATTTGTCCCACCAGCACTAGAGAGGATGTCTTACTGGACTCATGGGCCCTCTCTACCCCTCCATTTTACAGCATGGTCATAACAAAAAAACAAAACAAAAAAAAAAACACCACTTATTGACACTCATGGCACACACACACACACACTCACACACCAACACTCATGCATACAAACACACACGCCACTCACACACACACATATATACATATCATCATCACCATTTTACGTCCGTTCTACCACGCTAGCATGGGTTAGACGGGTTGTCCTGTTGTGGGCAGTGTCCGGTCGGCTGACCTTGTCTTGCTCATACGGGAACTGATTCTGGCTTGATTTCTACAGCTGGATGCCCTTCCTAACACCAACCTCATTCACAGTGAGTGCTGGGTGCTTTTTTGCCGTGGCACCTCCATGACCACTTTGCAGTGGGCGGGTGTGGGGGCATATTGTCTATATGCTTCAGCTTCGGCTTGTACCCGTGGGGGGTCAGGTCTTCTGTATTACTGCGTGACGCCAGAGGTCACGGACGTGTGTCATCGCCTTTGAGAGGTGTAATTGGGTAAGGTCGGCTTTTATCACCTCATCCCAGGTCTTCTTGTGTCTCTCCACTCTGCGGTTACCATCGACTTCTAGTGCTCTGCACCTTTTTATGCAGCTGTCATCCTTCATACGCATCACATGTTCATACCAGCGCAACCGCCTCTCCTGCACACAGCATTTGATTCCTCTTATGCTCAGAGTCTCTCTCAATTCATTTATGCTTTGCCGTTCGCGTATATTACTATTACACATCCTTCGGAGCAGGCAGGCTTCATTTCTTTCTAATCTATGCAAGTCTTCCACAGAAAGCGCCCAGGTCTCACTACCATGTAACATTGCTGTTCGTATACACGCATCATACAGTCTGCCTTTCATTTTGAGGGAAAAGCATGTATATATACACACATATATATATATATATATATATATATATATATATATATATATATATATATATATAATATAAGATCAAAAGATGGTTAAAGGAGTTCAATATATTTTATTATGCGCATTTCAAAAACAAACATCATCAAACAATAATATTTGTGTTTTCATCAGATAAAACAGGAGAACATGATATGAAGGCTAAAAAAACACTTGTTGATAGTGCAGTTTTAAATCAACATATCAAATTAAAACTGCACTATCAACAAGTGTTTTTTTAGCCTTCATATCATGTTCTCCTGTTTTATCTGATGAAAACACAAATATTATTGTTTGATGATGTTTGTTTTTGAAATGCGCATAATAAAATATATTGAACTCCTTTAACCATCTTTTGATCTTATATTATGCATACTCCAGTCCCACAAACTGTAGAGTGCTTCTTATCCGATATCTGCATTGCTTTATTGTACTACAATAAAACTCACCTCCTACATATATATATATATATATATATATAGAATGCACCTCCCAACATAGACTGATAATTAGCGACCTCATAGTCAGGACGAGACGTACCCGACAGCAGAAGAGGACTATCCTCAGGAGGAAAATATGGAAACTAAAGGACCCCACAGCCAGAAATAAATTTCAAAGCATATTACTTGATGCTTTCGACAGTAAGGAAGAGCATCTAGAATCGGACAATATAGAGGGACAGTGGAAATTTCTGAAAGCAAACCTGCTGTTGGCGACAGACGAGGTCTGTGGCTGGAGCAGGCCTGTAGGCAGGAGGAGAGTAACATGGTGGTGGAACAATAGGGTGGAGGGGTCAATTAAGGCCAAAAAGCAGGCTTGGAAAGTATGGCGGGATGGGGGAAGTAGAGTAGACTATCAAGTGGCCAGGAGGGAAGCTAGGAGAGAAGTGTACTTAGCAAGAAGGGAAGCGGAGGAAAGAAAGTTCAAGCATGTTCTACAACGCGATGACCAAAAACGTGAGGTGTTCAGGATTGCCAGGCAATGCGTCAAGGAAAACCGTGATATTGTCGGGGAGAAGTGTGTACTTAACGATGATGGCATACTTGCCATCACCGACACTGATAAGAAGGTAGCTTGGAAGTGTCACTATGAAAGGCTACTAAATGAGGAGAATAAATGGGAGAAAGACAGTCTCCCCCATATCGACCCGATAGAGGGACCAGCAGTGTTAGTCGAGGGGAGTATAATAAGTAAGGCAATCAAGGATATGAAGACTGGTAAGGCGGCTGGGCCTTCGGAAATAGTTGCTGAGATGCTGAAGGCATCTGGCACGGTGGGACACACCATGGTCACCCGCATAGTTAACCAAGTCGTACAGAATGGGGTTGTTCCGAAGGACTGGCATAGCAGCATCATCGTTAACTGTTATAAGGGTAAAGGAGACGCCCTAGATAGGAGTAACTATAGAGGCATTAAATTAATCGACCAGGTCATGAAGGTCACGGAAAAAGTAATAGCGCAACTAATCAGAGAGAGAATTGATCTAGATGAAATGCAGTTCGGGTTTGTGTCAGGCAAAAGCACCACAGACGCTCTTTTCATAGTACGACAACTACAGGAGAAGTACCTAGCTAAAGGTAAACCCCTCTACTTAGCTTTTGTCGACCTGGAGAAAGCCTTCGACAGAGTCCCCCGCTCCATTATCTGGTGGGCTCTTAGAAAACTAGGCGTTGACGAATGGCTTGTGAGGGCTATACAAGCCATGTATAAAGAAACAGTCAGCAAGGTTAGAATTAACAACGAATATAGTGAAGAGTTTAGCGTAAAAGTTGGCGTCCATCAGGGCTCTGTTCTCAGCCCCCTACTATTTATTATTGCCCTTCAGGCTATAACAGAGGAGTTCAAGACAGGCTGCCCATGGGAACTCCTATACGCAGACGACCTGACACTCATAGCGGAATCAATGGCCGAGCTAGAGAAGAAATTCCAAACATGGAAGCACGGCCTAGAGTCAAAAGGACTTAAAATTAACCTGGCTAAGACCAAAGTTCTAGTTTGTAGGAAAGAAAACAAGGCGGCGGTCCCTTCTGGGAAATGGTCGTGCTCGGTATGTAGGAAAGGCGTAGGTAGAAACTCCATCTTATGTCCTAAATGCAAAGTATGGGTGCATAAAAGATGTAGTGGGATCACAGGTAAGCTAACTAAGAACATAGACTTTACATGTGGCCGATGTTCTGGTGCAATAAGTAGCAGCAAGTGCCCACAAAATACTAGCTCTTTCAATTGCGCAGAGGGTTCTATAGAAATAGTGGACAGCTTCCGTTACCTGGGCGATAAAATCAGCAGTGGGGGAGGGTGCTCTGAAAGTACTGTAGCTAGAGTCAGAACTGGTTGGAAAAAGTTCAGAGAGCTTATACCACTATTAGCTGCTAAAGGGTTCTCCCTAAAAATGAAAGGCAGGTTGTACGATGCCTGCATACGAACAGCAATGTTGCATGGTAGTGAGACCTGGGCATTGTGTGCAGAGGATATACGCAGACTAGAGAGGAACGAAGCTTGCATGCTCCGCTGGATGTGTAACAGTAATATACGTGAACGGCAAAGCATAAACGAACTAAGGAAAAAATTAGAGATAAGAGGGATCAGATGTTGTTTACTCGAGAGAAGGCTGCGTTGGTATGGACACGTGATGCGCATGAAAGTCGATAGCTGTATTACAAAGTGCAGGGCAATAAAGATAGACGGTAGCCACGGAATAGGCAGACCTAGAAAAACATGGGATGAGCTGATAAACTCCGACCTCATACACTTACACCTCTCCAAGACAATGTCACTGGACCGTGACCTTTGGCGGTACTCAGTAACAGAGAAGACCCGCCTTGCCAGTAGGCATCTCTAACAAACTACACCCCGTCCCGCCACCACCCCCACCCCATCCACACCACCCCGTTCCATGTAAAGTTATGTTGGTATGTTGGTGCCGCGCCATCCAGGCCGAAACAAACGAGATCGTGTAGGTCTCACGACAAAAAAACACACAGTCCACGCTGTAATGTGGCCGTGTAGGCAACACGGTAAAAACCTCCCAGACCCACACTGTAAATGTGGTTGGTGTTAGGAAGGGCATCCAACTGTAGAAAACCTGCCAGACAGTCCTATGCGAGCAAGACAATCACTCTTGCCTCAAGTGGGACTACCCCCGTCCAAACCCATGCAAGCGTGGAACACGGACGTTAAACGTTGATGATGATGATGATGATGATATATATATATATATATATATAGAGAGAGAGAGAGAGAGAGAGAGAGAGAGAGGGAGCTCATAGATAGGACAACACACTGTTTTTCGTGGGGGTAAGTTTTTACTAATTTTCGTATTTTGAAAGACCAAAATACAACATTTTTGCTCATTGGACGCCTGGTAAATGTTTTGAAAAATGCTGTGGAAGCTACAGAAATATTCCATAAATTTTTCCAGAGCAATCTCTATTTAAAAATTTTACATTTTTCGCTTACTTGTCCCCCATTGCAAAATGGCCATAAATTCAAATCTTGAAAAGAGAGGAAACGGGACAAGTGAACTATGAACTTGAACTTGATACATCTCACTGCCCCCTCCACCACAATAACGTCTACACTCGCTCCCCACCACCACCACATAAGACATTACCCTATCTACACTAAGACCTGTTGACAAACTGCTAACTCCTTTGTTGAATGTGTGTGTATATATATGTATGTGTGTGTATATATGTATGTATATATATATCTCAGTGGATGTGACCAGATTTCAACACAGCAGCAACTACAGCACAGCAGCAACAACACCATCGTGTCTGTGTTGAATGTGTGTGTGTGTATGTATGTATGTATATATATAAATGTATGTGTCACACACGCGAAGCGAACACATTTCAACCCAGCGAATACAACAGCAGCAACAACACCATTGTCTGCAGCAGCAGCATCAGTGAAATGAACAACGGCAGCAACAAAAACGACAACAACAACAACGAGCCACCACCCACCACCTACACCACCACACAATCACCACCACGATCCACCACCATCACTGGCATCATCCACCACCATCACTGGCATCATCCACCACCACCACCATCACTACCTTCACTGTCATTATCCACCACCACAACCATCACCATCACTGACACTATCCACCACCTTCACCACCACCATCACTGGCACCATCCACCAGCACCACCATCACCATCAGACACTATCCACCACCACCGACACCATCCATCACCATCCACCACCACCACTATCACCAGCGATCAGGCCTTAAAAACAACTATAATAATTGTTTCTACTTTTGGCACAAGGCCAGCCATTATCCCAGTGTATTACTGGTACGTTATTTTATCGACCCTGTAAGGATGAAAGGCAAAGTTAACCTCGGCGGGATTTGAACTCAGAATGGCAAGAGCCGTAACTCTATGCGCCAAAGCATGGCGTCCGACACTCTACCGATACTGCCAATTACTAAATAGCTATTTTGTTCTTGGCACGGGGCAGCGATTGTCCCAGCGTATTGCTGGTGCCTTGTTTTTTGAGGCCTGGAGAGTGGAGAGCCGTTGCTCTTTGCTGTAAAGCAAACAATTATTGTTATTATTATATAAAAACTGAACTGGAAAAGTCAACAGTTGACATGATTTTGATTTTGTATCAGTACTGCCGGTAATATATATATATATATATATATATATATATATATATATATATATATATTGTGTGTGTGTGAGTGGTGTGTGTTTGTATGCATGAGTGTTGGTGTGTCAGTGGTGTGTATGTTTGTAGTTTGTATGCATGAGTGTGTGTGCCGTGAGTGTCAATAAGTGGGTTTTTTATTCTTATGACCATGCTGTAAAATGGAGGGGTAGAGAGGGCCCTTGAGTCTAGTAAGATATCCTCTCTAGTGCTGGTGGCACAAATGAAAACATCTAGTCCATGCTGTAAAGTGGCGCTGGTGTTAGGAAGGGCATCCAACCAGTGTATCAATGCCAAAACGATTATTAGCACAACAACAAGTATATAGGAACAACAAAATATGAAGACGTCGCATCTCAGAGTTGCAACACTTAATGTTGGCACTCTCAGGGGTAGATCTGCTGAAATAGCGGAGATGCTGGAGAGAAGGCATGTGGATGTGTGCTGCGTGCAAGAGGTGAGATGGAGAGGTACCACTGCGAGACTAGTCGTAGGCAAACATCTTAGCTATAAGCTTTTCTGGGTAGGTAAGGATGATGGGTTAGGGGGAGTAGGCATTTTCCTGGCTGAGAGATGAATCAATTACACAATAGAGGTAGTTCGAGTCAGTAATCGAATAATTAAGCTAAGATTAGGAGACTACTGACAATCATCTCTGCCTATGCTCCCCAAGCAGGCCTAGGTAAAGAAGAGAAAGACTGCTTTTTACGAGCAACTTTTACAAACAACCGCAATGACAGAGGACGGAGACATCGTTATGCTAGCAGAGGACTTCAATGGCCATGTTGGACAGCTCCAGGATGGTTACACTGGGGTACATGGTGGGCACAGTTACGGCTCAAGAAATGAAGGAGTGAGACTTCTTGAATTTTGTGATGCAAGTATACTGACTATTTGCAACACTAACTTCCAGAAACCTGCCAACCACCTAATAATCTACAAATCTGGCGAGCACATAAGCCAGATTGACTTCTTACTAGTTAGGCAGTGGGACAGGCAGATAGTGTCTAATACCAAGGCATACTCTGGGGAAGAATGTACCCCACAGCATAGGTTAGTCGTTAGTGATATCTCAGTAAGCAAGAGTTGGAATGAGACATACAGGAAGGTGTGGAGAAGAAAGGTCTGTAAGCTAAAAGACCTTTCACTAAAATACAAATTTTGGAAAGCCCTTCAAGATGTGTATAACGAAAAAAAAGACGATTTAGAGACGTATGACATAGATAATAACTGGTATTTCTTATGTGACACTTTATTGCAGGCTTCCGATGAAACTTGTGGCTGGAGCAGAGCTCCAACCAGACAGAGAGTGACCTGGTGGTGGAACAGCACAGTAGATAAGGCTATTAGAGACAAAAGACTAGCATGGAAGGCTTGGAAAAAGGGTGGGAGTAGAGAAGGATATACAGCTGCTAAGTGAGAAGCTAGACATCATGTGTACTTAGCACGCAGGGAGGCTGAGAGGAGGAGGTTTGTCAGTGTTCTGCGACGGGAAGATCAGAGGTGTGTGGTGTTCCACATTGCAAGGCAGTGTGTCAATACAAATCAGGATGTTGTTGGAGATAAATGTGTCCGGATTGATGCCGGTGTACTTTGTGTCACGAATTATCAGAAAAGGGAGGCCTGGAATTGACATTATGAGAGACTGATGAATGTGGAGAACCAATGGGAGAGAGATAAATTACCCTCAGTAGATCCAACAGAGGGACCAGCTATTGAGATTGATAGGGTCCAAGAGGCAATTAAGGAAATGAAAAATGGTAAGGCTGCTGGACAGTCGGGGATAGTTGCTGAGATGCTGAAGGCATCGGGGACATAGGCACTAAACTGGTTGCACGCATCATCAATCAGGCTATATATGGTGGTGTCATACCTAAAGACTGGTGCAGCAGTATTCTCATAAATTGCTACAAAGGTAAAGAGGATGCTCTGGAGAAGAGCGATTATAGGGGTATAAAACTGATGGATCAGGTTATAAAAGTGGGAGAAAGGATATTAGCACAACTAATTAGAGAAAGGGTCAAACTAGATGAGATGCAGTTTGGTTTTGTGCCTGGGAAGAGTACAATAGATGCCCTCTTCTTGGTGAGACAATTACAGAGAGGTTCTTAGAGAAGAATAAGCCACTATAGGCCTTTGAATAAGCCTTTGATAGGGTACCCCGACCTGTCATCTGGTGGTCCCTAGGAAACTAGGTGTTGAGGAATGGCTTGTGAGGACAGTGTTAACTTTGTACAGAGGTACTCTCAGTAAAGTCAGGGTAGGAATGGAGTTTAGTGAGGAATTCCAGATACAAATAGGAGTACATCAAGGTTTGGTCCTCAGCTCACTCTTGTTCATTATAGTCCTACAAGCCATAATAGGGGAGTTTAAGACTGGCTGTCCATGGGAACTTCTCTATGCTGACGATCTGGTTCTTATAGCAGAATCAGTAGAGGAGCTGGAGAATAAATTCTGGCTATGGAAACAGCATTTGGAAGCAAGAGGACTGAGTGAACCTAGCTAAGACAAAAGTGTTGATGAGTAGAAAAGAGGACAAAACTCTGATTCCGTCAGGGAAATGGCCATGTTCGATATGCAGAAAAGGAACTGGCATAATTCTATAAATGCACACAATGTAGTGGGATAGCAGGCAAACTAACAGGTAGAGAGAAATACGTAAGCAGTAGATGTACAGGGAAATTAGACAGTAGAAGTCGCATTGATAGACACGTTTTTCATATGCAGGCGGGTGCTATAGAAGTGGTGGATAGCTTCCGGTACCTAGAAGATCAGATTAGCATGGGAGGGGGGGGGGGGGTTCCGAGGCCATAGCATCTAGAATAAGGATGGGTTCGAAGAAATTTAGGGAGCTGCTTCCTCTGCTGACGAAGAAGGGTTTCTCTCTGCGTACGAAAGGCCGGTTATATGATGCCTGTGTGAGGAGCGTGATGCTGTATGGTAGTGAGACATGGGCAGCAACTGCAGAGGATATACGACGGCTGGAGAGAAATGAGGCAAGCATGCTCCATTGTATGTGCAATGTCAATGTGCGTGAATGACCCAGCATGAATGTGTTGAGAGAGAAACTGTCTGAGAGGGATAGAATGTAGTGTGCGAGAGAGGAGACTGAGGTGGTATGGACATGTGATGCGCATGTAGGATGACCGATGGGTGAAGGAGTTCCAGGAAATGCCAGTTGAAGGAAGACGTGGTAGAGATAGACCACAAAAAACATGGGCGGAGGTGGTGAGAACAGACCTCAGATCGCTGAAGCTCACGGTGGAGATGACGAAGGACCGTGACAAGTGGAGAGATGCTGTGCTGAATAAGACCCGTCCCACCTTTGCAAGCAGGGAAAAGCGGACGTAAATTGATGATGATATATGTATGTATATGTATATATACATATATATAACTCGAAAGCAGAAATAATGGTAAAACAGCCAGCTGCTGTGATGATTGTAGCAAAGAGTCAGATTAAACAAATGCCTTTAATGAATAGAAGAGTGGTCAGAAAAAAGAGAGGTCAGAGAAAAAGAGAGAGAATGAAAGGAATAGAGTGCATATCATATGATGAGAGAGAGAAGAAAAGAGGGAATGACAGTGATAGTGTATTGTGTTGAAATGGAGAAGTAACAATGGGATAACAGTGGAGAAAAGCAAGGTTGAATAACATTAAAGACCTAACTATAGTGTCAAATACCTCATCAGCTTCCTTCTAGCTCCATGATTTTGTGTGATAGGGAAGGATGATGTATTTTAGGCTAGCCTGTGCAACAGAATCAACATTTCTGTTGATGTGAGATGTGTAGGCAGACAAGGTAAAAGAAAACAAAACATGAGTAAAGTAGAAAAACACAGGAGAGAGAGAGAGAGAAAATGAAAGGAATAGAGCGTTTTGTTTAACCCAACTTGTTGCTATGATCACCATAGCAATCAGTTGTTTTACAGCTATTTCTACATTCTCTGAGATCCCTACAATGTTATGAAACATATACATACTCAATGCTGTAAATCATTTCCAATCATGTTGTTTACATACTTACAATGAGCCAGGGACAGATAACTCTTTGACTCTCTCTCTCTCTCTCTTGCTACACATCCTGACTATTGACCCTTCTGCTGTCATTAAGTATGGAATTTCACACGATGATGACTAAATTCATGTCCTGGGTACCAAATCCAACTTGAAATAGTTCCAAATTAGATCTGGCACCCAGGACATGAGCTTAATCTGCCGAAAACATTGTACAGTTTGATAGCTGACATACTTTGAACATTATTCTATAAAATAAATGCCATGGGTTAAGACAATCCTCTAATGCTAGTGATCTATGTCATAAAAGCACCCAGTACACACTGTAAAGTGGTTGGTGATAAGAAGGGCATTTAGCTGTAGAAATGTTGCCAAACAAATTTTGGGAGGACTCTTCGCTTGTGTCAAGAACATGACAACCTCTCCTAGTGCTGGTGATCGACATGATAAAAGCACTCAGTACACTGTAAAGTGATTGATGTTAGGATGGGATCCAGCAATAAAAAGCTTACCAAAAAATAAAGGGTTGGGTCCCCCTTATTGTGTCAAAGATATGACAGCCTCTCTGCTGCTGGTGCTATGATAAAATGCACTTGGTAGAACATGGAATTGTTTGTATGAAAGGTTGCAATCACCCAGCCTGTGTGGGAGGTCAGTGGCCCGGCTTTAGTGCAGACTTGCTCTGTGAAGACCCGTCCAACACTTGCCAGTCGGGAAAGTGGATGTTAAATAATGATAACATTGATTTTAAGGTACCTCGCTAAAAATTCTGTGTTAAGCTTATACCTACTGTATTGGTTGAGCCACCTTCCCAAACATAGGTTTTATTAGGGTTGTTATTATAGTCGGTAACATACAAAACACCTCAGTAAAACACACTCCTTGATGATTGTCCTTGAATTGTTTTACAATTATTATTATCTTATATCACCAGTAATGTATTAGTTAGATACATAAACCCTTTAGCATTTACATTACTCTATATTTACTATTGTATTTTCACGGTAAACACTTTATTTCACATAATTATCTCGCATAATATCAAATCAAAGAGATTTTGATATTACTTATTTTGAGAACAAATACCGTAACATAAGTATCAGCAGCCGGTTATGGCTGGTTTGAACTGAAAGAGGTGAAAGAATTCTGACCAGATACATCCTGTTTAAATGCTAAAGGGTTAAATAACTTTACCAAACTCAAGCTTTGATTGTAAATATTCTTAACTTGCTGGAGTCACAGTAAGAGGTACACATCAGTTATTGAGAACTCTGTTCCACTTGCTTAACACTCAACAGTTAAGATTAGCATTTTATTCCTGCTTCTAGTTTTAGAGAAATTTATCAAGCCTACATTTTATTCCTGCTCCTAGTTTTAGAGAAATTTATCAAGCTTACATTTTATTCCTGCTCCTAGTTTTAGAGAAATTTATCAAGCCTACATTTTATTCCTGCTCCTAGTTTTAGAGAAATTTATCAAGCTTACATTTTATTCCTGCTCCTAGTTTTAGAGAAATTTATCAAGCGTACATTTTATTCACGCTCCTAATTTTAGAGAAATTTATTAAGCTTAAAAAGTAGACTTGTATGTTGTAATTTATTTTAAATGAGTAGACTGCTGTGTTTATATTGGTCAACTAACCTTTTGGTTAATGGTTCATATTATGGACATACATAACATCAGTGAGAGCTGTTTATGCCCTTGGCCCAAGACACTTATCTCACCTTCAGTAAAATTTACACCTTTAAGCAGATGTGTTATAGAATTGTGTGATATGTTTCACTTGCAGTGCCAACTTTGATTCCTTCATTTATTGAAGAGGAGATTTATCTCTAATCCAATTAATGCTACAGAAATTAAAGATAAGCAACAACAATTGATGATTTGGAAAAATATATTTATAATACTAATGCATTATAAAGAAGAAATACTAAAGAGAAGAGAAAAATTGTTTAATCAAGTCTTGGTATATTGGCTTCATAAATGAGATTATGTAGAATCAACATATATTGAAAACTGCAAAGACATACACCAGTCTATCTGAAAACAATATAGCAACCAGCTTTATTTGACAAAAATATTTGATTTTCATCAGTCTTTTTACCATTCAATTCTTAGACACTCTAGTTACAAGGAAATCATATTATTTATTAGAAGTCTGCTTCATATTGGTGTAAATTGTTGAAATTAGTAAACAAAAAAGTTTAACTATAAAATATATCAATCAGAAAATATAGACAAATAAAAAATATACATATGTTCATAGGTTTTGTATAGTTATAGGTATACAAACACAAGCTTACACACACACACACACACACACACACACACACACACACACACACACACACACACACACACACACACACACACACACACACAGACCTTTTGACTTATCTACACACATATAAAGGTACACATATTAGCATCAACTCGTACACATAAACACAGCTTTTTTTTTTTTTCAATTGTGAAAAGGTGAGTAATTCTGTTCTAGTTGTTACTTCTGGCCAGCTGCCAGCCAGCTGCAGGCTCAGTGAACCAGCCCTTCATTCCCAATACAATTTTCACCAACCCACAACATATCCCAGACAACCTCATCCTGTTTAAGTTGCATATCTCTCAAAACTATTTACCAATAAAAAAAAAAACTAAGAACTCTAACATGAACAACAAGCCTAATCATAATTGGCCAATTCTATTAAAACTATTAAACCCTTATTCTATATCTGCCTTCTTCATGTCTTGTCATTCATTCCAAATAATGTTACTCCAACTTCAGCCTTCTCTCACAACAAATAAACAATCTTTACAAACAAAAACGAAACTGGTATATAAAAGCAGACACCAAATCAATAGTGATAATGCTGTTAATGGATGACAGTCAACTGACACTATGTAGATGATATAATGTAATTAGTTAATTACAGCTGCAGTTAAGAAATACTGTCCATAAATTATTCTCACTTTAGAAACTATATCTGTAAATTTTCATTAAAAAAAAAAATTAAATTCCATTTTAATCCCTGCAATTAGTCAGTCCATATTACCCTAAAGGAAAAATTTCCAACCCTTCATTGATTTATTTGATTGATGCTATCAACGTGTGATGTAGGTGAATTGCTAATGTGTATGCATGTTTTGTTAATGTATGCGCATGCTTTTATGTTATTTTTCTTTCATCAATGATGTATTGTTGTAATTGTTTTGTTGTCATATAGGATACTACTACAGTTGTATAATCCACACTAGATTAACACTTGATTAGAATCCAGGTGAGAATTTCTGGAAGTCACCCATCACAGCATTAATCAGGTTTAGTGTTAGTGTAATTTCAGTAATCTGAGGGGAACTACTGTTTATAATGCTAATTGCTACAACACATTTCCATCAACACTACTTCATATACATACATACATTCGTACATACATACATTCATACATACATACATACTTACATGCATACATACATACATACATACATACATACATTCATGCATACTTACATGCAATATGATTATGATGCATTATAAATGCTGATTTATTTCAGAAATTCAGACATAGAATTCAGTTATTGTGTGAAATATTACATTCTATCAATTAATAGTATAACATTTTTGTCATGTCTCCTTTCCTTTGATACAGTGTATCAATTATTGAATTGCTATATCTGATTTTTATTTATTTAAAACATGTTGAGGAGAAGTAAACTAGTGAAACTGTATCTGTCTAACTGCATTCATAAATATCCCACCCACCCCACCCCTTCCTATCTCATGTTTAGTTGAAACAGTCATGAGATTGCTATTAATTGTTATTGGTTCTTGGCCAGTCCTTTTCCGGCTAGTGGTCAATACTGTTATGAATGAGTCATCAAATATAAATTACACATACAATCAATTAAAAAGATAATCCCTCAAAATTACAATTTATCTCTTTGTTTTATATATTTAATAAAAGAAAAATTGTAATTTTTCACACATACAAAAAACAAAAACAGCAAAGAAACCCAGTTGCAATTTTATGAATAGAATTTCACAACCAGTAAATTATCAGAAATTTCTATCATATAGATTTTTTTTCCTCATTTCCTTTACTCTTTTACTGGTTTCAGACAGATTGTGGCCATACTGGAGCACCATGTTCAAGGGATTTACTTTATCATATGAACCTCAGCAATTATTTTTCAAGTCTGGTCCCAATTTTATTGATCCCTTTTTTTTTTTTAACTGCTAAACAGTAAACACACATGCACCACACCACACTGCACCCCACCACACTGCACCCCACCGCACCACATTGCACCTCACCGCACCACACACTGCACCATACACTGCACCATGCACGCACCATACACCGCACACACCAGACATCATGCACTGCACACACCACGCAACCTTACACACCATGCAATCTTACACACCACACACACCACGCACCACACACACTATGCACCGCACCACACACCACACATAACCACACATACACCACCACCACACACCACCACCACGAATCACCTCACACCACCACTCACCTCCCCACACCACATGCACACAGGGTTTTGCATGAACAATTTTGGTCTATCAAATTCTACTATCAAAACATTGGTTAATCCATGTAGGTCTACACAATGGGACTGAACCTGAAGCCCCATGGTTGCAAAGCAAATTCCTTAACCACATAGCCATCAATTGAATCAATCAAGATCCCAGACCTCACTTGCTTACCAAGGAAGGCAGAACTCATCAAATTGGATCAAGGAAATAATGTTTTCTATTGGACATTCCATTGCTGATACTATCTATCGGTTGCAACTCCTGGCTGAAAGAGCAACGTAAAATAGTGTCTTGCTCAAGGACACAATGCATCGCTTGGTCTGGTAATCAAACTCAAAATCTTATGACTGCGAATTCAATTCCCTAACCACATAGCCATGCTTGCACCTATTTAAATGCATGTAAATACATTTTTCTATCACCGCTTAAAGCTACTGAGGATGTTATGGTGTGTTATTTAAAATTTTAAATCATCTGATATTGACTCTGTAGCATGTCTTAGCTCGACTTTTCTACTTTATTTACAACAATAACAACATATGTTTTAAGGTCTTTTTCCTCGCTAAAGTAGGTGTTAGCCTTGTGGGCCCCATGATAAGCTTCACACCCATTAGAGGGTCCTTTTTTAAGCACTGTTGTATGGCTGCACACCCTTCACAGCTCCAACCCTTTTAGTCCTCTCTTATGACTCACAGGGAAATGTAACTATTCTAAACTGGATACACATTACATTTTCTACTCTATCTACTGAAAAATTAAGTGAAATTTTATTTGTAAACCGTTTTCTCCCCTTTAAAAGGAAAACCATTACTAACTAAATCACTCAAGAAACAAGTATTACTTTACAAATCAGTTTTAGGTTTTAATCTTAACTTTAAAATTTATTGGTTTCATTATCAGTACTATTATAAGGTGTATGTGGCTCTGTATTTGTTGGAATTGAAAAATATCTACCAATAGTAGTAGTGTGATTAGGTATAATTAACAAATTAGTTTTCACTAATAACTACTGTATGAAAGTAGAATTTCTGAATTTAAAGCTTCCTAGGCAGATGGAACTCTTAAACTGTTGTTTATAAAACATGAAGAAAAACCCCATAAATGAATAAAAGCCAGAAACTTTCCCAAATAGCGCAGCTAAAATCCAAGAAAATCTGTTCATGCTTATTTGAGAATCTCATCACTCATGGAATTCTGTGATGAGAAGGGTGATACATCACTTGTTGGGTTATCTCTGGGAGAGATGTGTCTTAACCCTTTAGCATTTAAACCAGCCATATCCGGCCAGAATTCTGTCACCTCTTTCTCTTCAAACTTGCCATAACCGGTTGCTCATACTTATGTTAAAGTATTGTTTTCAAAATAAATATAAAAATCTCTTAAATTTGTTATGTGATATAATTATGAGATAAAGCTTTTACTGTGAAAATACAATAGTAAATATAGAGAAATGTAAACGCTAAAGGGTTAAATAAGGCAGCATCTTCTAAAAAAAAAAAAAATGATTATAAAAAAAGTTCATATTGCCTACAAAATTATAAGTTAATTAAAACATTAACTACAATGAAACATATTTAAAGAAATCTCTAGTTAAAATTATTCTAGTATTTGTAGTAGCAATTCCTAATCAAATTTAAGTGACAAAGTTATGGTTAGAAAAGGAGGGTAACATAGTTGGGTGGGACTAATACAAGTTATTAATGATGGTTTCAGATTTAGGCACAAGGCCGACAATTTTTGGGAGAGAGAAAGTTGATTAAATCGACTCCAGTACATTACTGGTACTTTATTTTATCGACCCAAAAGGATTAAAGGCAAAGTTAACCTCGGTGGGATTTGAACTCAGAATATAAAGGGACTTAACTATATGCCACAAAGCATGTTGTCTGATGCTCTACCGATGATGTCAACCCACTGCCGCCCTTATAAGTTATTAATAATTGTTTTTACTTTAGGCACAAGGGCAGTAATTTGAAGGAGAGGGGAAAGTCGATTAAATCGACACCAGTGTATTACTGGTACTTTATTTTATCAACCCAAAAGGATTAACGGTAAAGCTAACCTTAGTTGGATTTGCACTCAGAACGTAAAGGGACGCAATTCTATGCCGCAAAAGCATATTGTCCGATGTTCTACCGATGATGTCAATTGATCGCCGCCCTTATATATGTTAGTAATAATTGTTTCTACTTTTGGCACAAGGCCAGCAATTATCCCAGTGCATTACTGGTACTTTATTTTATCGACCCCCGTAAGGATGAAAGGCAAAGTTAACCTCAGCGGGATTTGAACTCAGACCGTAAAGGGACGTAACTCTATGCTACAAAGCACGGCGTCCGATCTTCTACCGATACTGCCAATCCACCAAATGAAAGTAAAATAAGTGTGATGAATATTTAATAGTGATTTGACTTATAATTCTTGACAGAAAGATTTCAGTGGGTTATGAAAGTTCATATTTATTGGAATCCTTCATTAGAGAATATCAGCAGCAGACAGTAATTATCAAAAGATATTGATAGAAAATGAATGACTACTGAAGATCAGCAACATTTAGATTGTAATAAAGATGACAGTTACTTCTATTTAAACTGATCATCTGACATAAATATCACTGTGGTATCACAACCTTGTAGTGTAAGCACACACGCACATGCACAGATGCATGCATGGATGCACGCACGCACAAACACAACCCCATCATATGTAAGCACACACACACACATGCACACACAAGCATACACACAAACACACACACACACACACACACACAGATGCATGGATGCACACACACACAAACACAACCCCATCATATGTAAGCACACACACACACACACACACACACACACACAAACACACACAAGTATACAAGCATACACACAAACACACACACACACACAGATGCATGGATGCACACACACACACAAACACAACCCTCTCATATGTAAGCACAAACGTCCGCGCACGCACCACCACACTGACGCACCCACACAAGCATACACACAAACGCACACACACACGCACCCGCCACCACACTGACGCACACACACACACACACACACACACACACACACACACACACACACACACACACACACACAAAAGCACTAACCACCACACAAACATACACAAGCATACACACACTGACAAGCTGCCACCACCACACTGACAAGCATACACACACAAGCACACACAGACACGCGCACACGCATCCATCACCACACTGACAAGTACACACAGACTCACACACATAGTATCAGCAGCACTAGAGTTATATATTTTGTTACTGCATAATGAGTACCAATAGCGTCAAGTCTTTGTAGTGTAAGTACATGTATGGCATCTATAACATTAGCACTCTGCTTTGTGAGTATATATAATATCAAAGACAGCAGAGCATTCTATTGAGACTGCAAACATCTAATACTGTAGTACTTGTAGTGTATCATCAGAATTGAGTGGTGCAAAATTACCAAAATGTATTGTTATTTTTATAGATATTCAATTTATTATAACATCTGACCACTGGCAGACAATGTGCAGATGCTTGCTTTGTAATCTAAAATCTGTTGTGTCGACAGTACAGATCAATATATTAGCATTTTGTTTGTATCAGAAAGATACTATTAAAGAGATGTACTGCTGCTTTCTTTACAAAATCTTCAATATTGTTTATTTGTTCAATTGATGCAGTGCAGGTTATTATCAAGCATGCATCATTACAGCTGTAGGTGATAATGAGGAAGATGAAATCACAAGTTTCCCAGTGGGAACTTGTTAAATATGTTGACAAATGAATCACATAGCAACATGTGAGATGGAAGCACCGCCTCTGAACTTTAGATGTTCTTTAAAACAAAGAAATTTAAGGAAGAAAATTTTTTATTCCTCACTAAATAGTTTATGCTTAAAATACTTCATTTGCTGTAGATAATTATCTATTGCGAGAAAATAAATTCACACAAAGCTAGTTTTATTTCTAACTTGGTGGTGGTGACTTTAACAATTAAATAAAATGTTTGGCCCCCAAATCATGTTAAAACAGATTCAGTACTACCTGAATGTTTTTAGCAAAGGTAAATAAATGTAAAAGAATTATAGTATGTGCAACTGAAAAATCATGAAGATATACTAGTCATACACAATAAATTTAAAAGTTTGAAAATTGACGTTTTTAAATTTTACACCTATCTTTGGAATTAAATTATGAAATAATAATTATGTTGAATTGTGTTGGGGAAATAGTTGTTCCACAAGTTAAATGACTCATAAAATAAAATTTGTCCATTCTATATCAAATTTCACTATTAATTTATCTGAGTTTATCCACTTAACATTCTGGCAAAGTTGAACAAATAAAATAAATTTAGATTTCATTTTGGTAAGGAGATTGAATTGAGAACATTCACTGGAGTTTATTGTTATAATTCTGAATGATAGGGTATTATTGGTACTTGCAAGCATGGAAAATAGATGGTATAGTTTTAGTTAAACTATACACAAAATAACAATAAATGTTGACCTTTTTTTTTTTAACTGTTGTTTATTGAATGACAAACATTGACAAACATAAGAAAGAGCGATCTACCTCCAACGTTCAAGTCTTGTTACCTGCCTCACCAGAAGTTCTTTTCTCTGCTGACCAGTTCAGTAACACATCTGCAGTAAAGGTCCTTCATCATCAGTTCATCTTTTACGAGCTCACAGGCATTGCTCTACATAGCTTCCTCTCAGAACTGTTGTCATTGGAACTGATAGGGTGTTTTTACCCCCTAACCTGTGCATGTAGTTAATTGGCTCTTTGGTGACTGTTTGTCATCAGGGTTGTGATTTGCTTAGAACAACCTTTGTTTGGTGGTTGACTAACAAATGGGACTATCAGTGTCAAGGTGTGATCGTTTCAATCTATCAATGGAAACCATGTCCTGTTGTCCTCTAATCAGGAGTTGAAATGACTTGTCTCCTGGATGGGTGATTGAAGGGGTTTTTGCTGCATTTTGTGTAAAATAAAAACAGACTTCACCTTGTGCAGTCATTTGGTACAGAGGACCTAGATGTACCATGCATTGAGATGGGAATTGGGCATAACTGGTCCACAGTGTTTCTCAGTTGTTTAAGATACTTTTTGGCATCTGGGTCTGATTTCATGTTTGGAATGAATTCCCCTGGTACAGTAGAGAACCATATACCATTTCCACAAAAGTGTTGAGGTCTTCCTTTGGGGTAGTGGGGATTCCCAACATCACCCTTAGAAGTTGGTTGATCCAGTTGGGCCCATTAAGTCTGGTTATGAGGGATTTCTTCAAATAGCAATGAAATATATCCACTAAGCCATTGGCCTGGAGGGTGATGGGCTGGTGTGTGTTTCATGTTGATGCTCAAAAGCTCACACGTCATTCCACAGCTTCGAGGTGAATGAGGTCTGTAGTTGGATGAGATGCTGTCTGGGACACAGAAACAGGTGACTTTCTTTGTAACAAAGGCACAGGTGATTTTCTGTGTCCTTGTGCTGTGGAGAGGTCAATGAGAAAAGCAGTCCACCATGGTCAATAGGTTTGAGCAACCAAGCAAAGCCTACAAAGTCAATGTTGACATAGCCAAAATGGGCCTGTTGGAGTTCATAGCTGCTGAGAGGTGCATTGGTATACTGATGGATTTTGGCATGTTGGCAGGGGATGGATACAGGTTTTGGTTCATGGTCCAATTTGCTTGGCCTTACTATACCAAACAAATTTGCGTGACATCAGGTGCTGTGAGGCTCTGGTACCCAGATGGGAGAATCCATGAATCATGTCAAAAATTTTTCAGCATAAGGCTATTGGAACAATTGGTTGTGGTTTCTCGTCGGATATATCGCAAAGGAGGGTTGTTCCGTTGGAGCCAAAATGTATATCATGTAAGGAAAGGGAAGTGACAGAAGTGCAGTAGGCCCTGATGTCATAATCTGTTTGTTGAGTAACTTCATAGTCGAGACCTTCCATTATGAAGGCTTGTAGGTGTCAGTCAACTGGGACTCCAGAGAGAGCATTAGCAACTGCGTTGCTTTTTCCAGATATGTGCTGAATGACTGCAGTGTATACAGAAATGACTGATAACTTATGCTAATGTACAGACTTTGGCTCCAGTAACTTGTTCATAGCAAAAGTGAGTAGTTTGTGATCTGTGAACATCATGAAGCTTCGACCTTCCAAAAAATAGTGAGTGTCAGACACCTAAATGAGTATCTAGCTGTTCCCTGTCAAAAGCCCTATATTTCTGTTCAGCTGGTTGTAGTTGTCAACTGAAGAAAGCTAGACGTTCCCACTGACCATTGATGTCGCCATCATCATCATCACCGTTTTACGTCCATTCTTCCATGCTAGCATGGATTGTCCTATTGTGGGCAGTGCAAGCTTGGGTGACCATCTCTTGCTCATATGGGAACTGATTTTAGCTGGATGCCCTTCCTAACACCAACCTCATTTACAGTGAGTGGTGGGTGCTTTTTTACCATGGAGCCTACATGACCACATTACAGTGTGGACTGGGTGCTTTTTTGTTGTGACACCTCCACGACCACTTTGCAGTGGGAGGGGGTGGGGACATATTGTCTATAGGCTTCAGCTTCGGCTTGTACCTGTGGGAAGTCAGGTCTTCTCTATTACTGCTTGACACTAGAGGTCACGGTCCTGTGTCATCGCCTTTGAGAGGTGCAATTGGGCAAGGTCGGCTTTTATCATCTCATCCTAGGTCTTCTTGGGTCTCCCCACTCCAAGACATCCATCGACTTTTAGTGCTCTGCACCTTTTTATGCAGCTGTCATCCTTCATAAGCATCACATGTCCATACCAATGCAACCTCCTCTCCTGCACACATTTGATTCCTCTTATGCTCAGTCTCTCTCTCAATTCGTTTATGTATTGTTCCAAAACACCTGTGATGACTATATCAGAGGTATCCACTGTGTGTGCAGTTGATGCTGACATATAAGGATCGAAAAGCATGCTTGCTTTAGCAAGAGCTTCTATTGTGGATTCGAAGGCTGAGGTCACTGCACTCTCCCACTCAACCTGTTTTTTAGAACTTTTTTCCTGAGAGCACTTTGAACAGTGGTCTCATCAATTTTGCTGCAGATTGGTGGAAAGCTTTGCTTGTGGTGGTGTGTGGAATGGATAAGATGGCTTTCACGTTTTCTATTAGGAGTGGAGCAACAGTATCTGTAATTTGATGCCAAGAAAATCGATTTCTTTAACACCAAAGACACACTTGGCAGGGTTGACTACCAAACGATATTGTTCAAACCTTATCAAAAAGGGTCACCAGGTGCATCTTGTGTAGTTCCACATTTTGACTTGCAATAAGGATATCATCTAGATATAAAAAAACAGTCTTTGACCCATGTACATGGTGTCCGTCAAACATTGAAAAGATTGGGCTGCATTTTTAGACTGAAAGGTGTATGTAGAAATTCATAATCTGAGTGATAACCTTTGATGAGGTTGGTTTTTTTTTTTTAAATTTATTTATTTATTTTTATTTTTTTTATTTATATTTTTTTTTTTGGGGGGGGGGGGGGGGAGCACCAAGCTAACTGAGCTGAGAAGTATTGTATATACAGAATGAGGGAGTAGTCGGGTGTAGTCGCATGTTGAGATGGTGATAAACCCTGCAAGGTTGCCAACCTTCGTTGGGTTTTGGTTTACATGTAGAGGTGATGACCAGGGACTGTTTGATCCACAAACAATACCCAAAGCTTCCATATTGTCAAACTTGGTTCTCGTTATGCCAAATTTGTCTGGTGGTAGACGACGCGTGTGGCTATGTATTGGAGAGCCGGTGGTTGGAATGTGATGTTTTACTCCGTGGTGGGTTTGGGGCAAGTCAGAATAGTGAGATTCAGGCAGTTCAAAGGGAGGTTCAAGAACTCATTTCTGGTTTGAGAGACAGCTACTATATAAGGAGTCACATGTGTAAATGTTGCCAGAGAAACAGAGGCATACGTGTTGCTGTTGAGTTGTCTCCCCTGAAGATCGACCAGCAGTGAATGGGCCCGAAGGAAGTCTGCTCCAATGATAGGCTGATGGAAGGGTAAGAATGCAGCCTATGTGAAGGGTAAGAATGCAGTGTCCATACATCTTGATTGTAGAACCATTGGTGGCTGCCAAAAGTTGACCTTGTTCTCCATAACAGAAGGTCATTGCGGATGTTGGTATGACACTGACTTATGCTCCTGTGTTAATTAGGAGATCCGATTGTGGACATACAGGAACAGTTGACTGTGTTTGCTGGCCACCAGAGTGTTTAACAGTGGCTGGCTCTGGAGTTTGCCGGAGCCAATGATGAAGAGCTCTTGAAGCTGCATGGTTATTTACACCTGGTAGCTCTTACTCTGAACTTCTTATGATAGAAACACAAATCATCCTGTGTAACCTCACCATACCTTGGGCCGATCTCACAGCATTGATTGTAACCTCTGTAGATAAAAATAAAATTGTCTGCTGCTCTCGCTAACTCCTGTAATACCTTGATCTCAATCTGAGTTATGGGGGATTGGATTAGGGGGCAATTTACGGAGGAATATCTCCCTAAATAAAAAAAAAACCTGATGATTCACCAGCATTCTGTCCGTTACTTTTGAAGGCTTGAATCACCGAATCCATCCAGTATTCTGTCTACCATTTCCCAGCCACTCAGCTGGAATGTTTCTATGAGTATCTTTAATAGCTTCATATTTATAAACAGCTGGTGGTCTGATTAGGATGTCTAGAACTCTTGTGGCTGTCTTCATCCATGGCTGCTGGAACTTACAAATATTTTGTCAGATCCGATGTGATAATCTTGATAGTGAACTGTGCCTTGGCTTATGCAAACCATACCTTGCCTCACTTTAGCTAGAACTGTGTGAGCTTAACCCTTCAGCATTCACATTACTCTATATATACTATTATATTTTCATGGTAAAGGCTTTACCTTGCATAATTATCTCACATAATATGGAATCTATGAGGTTTTGAAAGTATATATTTTGAGAACAATACCTTAACATCAGTTTGAGTGACCAGTTACAGCCAGTTTCAACAGAAAAAGGTAGAGAATTCTGGCCGGTTTTGGCCGGTTTGAACATTAAAGGGTTAAACCAGTTGTACCGTGCTAGAATTCTCTCACCTCTGTCTGTTCAAACTGGCTGTAACTGGCCACTCATACTGACATTACGGTATTGTTCTCAAAATAAATAATATCAAAATCTCATAGATTTAATATTATGTGAGATAATTATGTAAGGTAAAGCCTTTACTGTAAAAATACAATTGTATATGTCAGAGAGTAATGTAAATGTTAAAGGGTTAAGTGTGATGGCATACTCACTTGTCGTGATTATATGTTTTGTTTATTCTTTCTTTTCGGGGTCAGCATTTATAGCTTTAGTTAAGCTATACACTAAATAACAACAAACGGTGATTTGTTAGACTGTTATTTATTGTATGGCAAACATTGACAAATGTAAGAAAGAGCAATCTACCTCTAACATTCAGGTCTTGTTACCCACCTCACCAGAAGTGCTTTTCTCTGCTGACAAATTCAGTAACACATCTACAGTAAAGGTCCTTCATTAACAGTTCATCTTTTATGAGCGCGTGGGCAATGCTCTACAATGGAAAACAGTGGTTATGATGATAATGAATATGATAATGATGATGATTTCACAATTAAAGTTGTTTACTTGTATTTAAATTTTTTTATAGTTTATTTTTATATTTAGAAATAATGTCTAAGACACCATGTGATTAGAGCCTGTTATAAGAAGTAGGTCAAACTACCTGTTGTAGGAGACAAAAGATCCAAAGCTTGTTGTTTACATGTATGTTAAGAAATAAGTTTAATTTAAACAAATAAGGTCAGAACTAGCTGTTTAGGCCTCAGCAAAGGTGTGCTAATTTATTGAAATAAAGTACAGGAACAAGCTGAAAGTTTATTGTAAGAATATGTTTTTTTGTAAAGAGAATCAGTTGTTTTTTAGAGTTGAAACGCAATTCAACATTTTATATATATTTTTTCTTACTGGTTTTTGTAAGACACTTCCTTCAAGGTTTTTTTTTTTTACTCAATCATGTTAACCACACTACTTATTTCAGTTTAATACTTATTTTATTGGTGTTTTAGTCAAATAATTAAGTTACTTTTAGCAGTAAACACACACATCCTACAGGCTTTCATAGTTTCCATTTATCAAAATCCACTCACAAAGTATTGGTTAGTTAAAAGCTATAAACCCAAAACCATGTATTTGTAGAGAAAACTTCTTGACCACATTCCTATGACTAGTTAATGCTTCAAGTGTTAGTACTTGTATAGTTAAGAATATGATTACATCAGGTCAATAGCAGTTTCTAGTTTAGTTGAGAGTTGAGACCTTATTGAATACAATCTGTATCGCCTGAAATGCTTTAGAAATTATTTGATTTCTGTTTTGAGGTGTGAACCATAGTAGTGAGATTGCTGTACCAGGATTGTGGCCTCTGGTAGACAAGGATGGGGGTGCCCATGTAAGACTTGGGCAGAGGTAATCAGGGAGGATCTGAAAGTCAGGAACCTGGACCCAAACCTTTCCCTAGAATGAACACTCTGGAGAGATGCTTTGAAAGATGCTACCAAACTGTCCAATGCTTGTGACAAGTAAAGAAGACATTGATGATGTGTCTCATTGAGGGCTTTTGGAGATCATACCATTTATTGGAGTTTAAAACCAACAAAACTAATTAGATGAATAAATAATGCAAAGAGTACATTGCCATGTCTTAGTTTGTTTAGAATGAAGGTCACTTGTTCTAATTTTTCTGTAATGTTGTATAACAGCAAGCAAACTAGAGTCAACTTTTGTAGCATTAAATGTTATCGTGCAGTGTCTGAGTCAGAACTAGGTTACTTTATGCTGTTTGGAGTGTATAGATGGGCTTGGTGCCAAATAAGTTCAAGTAAACTTATTTCATTCCTGCTAGTATAGAAAAACAAATACACATAAATATGATGTTTGAGGATAGTAATTGGAGTGGGGATCAATGATCAATAGCAGCAAGTCTATTTTGATTGGTGACATTCAGACCAACTATTTAACTAGAACTGTACACAAAAGGATCTTCTTGAGCTGCAGCTATGTAGACAACAGTTAAACTAGTAATGTACTTTCAGAGACTAAATTAGATTGGTTTCTTTATGTTTAAGGTTAATAAGGAATCCTATATTTTACTACTAATATACTATGGAAGGGAGACAAAAATATCAATAATGTATTATTCAATTTTTTGTTTCTTAAATAAGAATTTTAGTTTGTCTGCATTTTGTTTTCATGATAGTTCAGTATTCCTAAAATACACTTGTGTGTATGTGTGTTTAAATAAAGACATATTTGTTTTCATTGCAGTTAGAAAATTCCACAGAGGATTAAGCACAAATATTACAGAGTTATGTTACAGGAGATGTTGTTACACAATATCGTTATGAGTAGATAGTTTGTATCTATGAAAATATTAAAGTAGCTTTCTTATAATATTATATAGGTCTGTAGCTAGAAGCTAGGATCTTTGATCTCATTGTAAAACTTTAAGATAGTTGACTTTCTGAAATATTAATCTCTATCATGTGATATTTATTATAACAAATAAAACAGGAACATCTAAAGAAGTGGTTTATGTGTTGGTAGAAATCAGTTCATTAAGATTTGTGAGTTGTGAGAAGAGAATTCCAAGCACCGGTATTGTTTTCTGCAATGATTACTGTATGAAGGAGCCTCTTGCAGTTACACTCAGGATGTGTCAGTGGTCATCAGATGTGCATAATAATTACTTTATTTTTATGCTTATTTTCATAATTTAATGTATAAGTAAATCTAGTCGTTGTTGGTCTTTAGCTCAACTCTCATCACGTAGACCCACCATCAAAGGACATTTAAGCTGTGATCTTTTTGGAGTATCGTTATCTATAAAAGGCAGATTGTTGTTGGTGTGTGTGTGTGTGTGTGTGTGTGTGTGTGTGTGTGTGTGTGTGTGTGTGTGTGTGTGTGTGTGTGTGTGTGCATATTCCATGTTTATACATTTGCACAATTTCAAACCGATTCGACTCAAAGTCTGTAAGAATGTTGTAAATGGTCTAACTTAGGTCAACGACTATTTCTTTCTTTCAAACTCGCACACAATTACGGAAATAATCGATAAAACTAAATACATGACGCTTTATCCCTCTAATACAATCTAATTTCCTCACTCTACTCCCCTTAAAATTCGATAAAACTACATACATGCTGCAACTTTCTCTTATATACGTTTAAACTTACAAACTTCCTTAAGGAACGTCGAAGAAAGAAGAGAGAAAGAAATGGAGAGAGAGAGAACAGAGTGAGAGAGAGAGAGAGAACGTTTGTTTTTGAGTGTGGAACGGTTAAACATTTATTTACTTCAATGACAACAATTATTCAAGAGCAACAGATAAATTTATTCAACAACAAAAAAAAATAGCGATAAATCTTTTTTAAAACATCTCTCAAGGAACGTGGCAGAAAGAAGTATCAGTTTATTTACTATACACAATAATTGTTTCTACTTTTGGCACAAGGCCAGCAATTACCCAGTGCATTACTGGTACTTTATTTTATCGACCCCGTAAGGATGAAAGGCAAAGTTAACCTCAGCGGGATTTGAACTCAGAATGGCAAGGGCCGTAACTCTATGCGTCGAAGCATGGCGTCCGACCTTCTACCGATACTGCCAATCCACATGAGGTCACTAAACCTGCTAGAAACAGCAGCTAACTCTCCCCCATATCACACCCTCCCTACTGTCTTCAATTTAGAAAACACACATTAGACAACCATGCAGAACAAGTCCATCGCAGCTCTGTTGTTTGGCTGGCATCGTCTATGCGCGTGTTGTGCAAGTACTGTGAAACAATAAATTTCAACACTTCTTTGCACAGAGATAATATCCATAGGCGAAACTACAATTGTCACTGCTGGCGCAGCTCCTGCTTCGGCAGTCCAGGTCTGCAATTCATTCACGCAGTGCCTGGCAGACAAAAAAGTGCTGCCATAAAATGGGTGGTGCAACCTAACTTTGGTAACTTACTGACCCCCGAGCAATGCCAGGCTTTAATGCTAGTTTAGGATAAAATTAACTAATGTGTCATTCTTTTTTTTTTTTTTTTTTTGATAATAGAGTGTGATTTGTAGTAGATATGTAATAAGACTTCTTAGTAGAATAAATGGAGTGTGATTTGAAGGAAATTTGGTTGCTATCTTTAGTAAAGCTTGTTTCTTTTTATACAATAGGTTTCTTATGAGAATAAATCATAATTACATGTCATAATTGAAGTGTGTTGCATTGCTATAGAAATGTTTATGTCCTTATTGCAATATCATTTTAAGGACACTTCTATGTTGAAATACAGAAATTGTGTTGCGTCTTCATTGAAAAATGTTGTTAATGTAGGTATCTGAAATTGGAGGAAAATTACTATTCTGTAACATTTTCAAAATATTTAATTGTGGAGCACTGGAATGATTTAAAGAAGGAATTATTAAACAAAATGATTAAAAAAAGGTAACTACTGCATTGTATGTGTGTAAATTAAGGTACTACTGATAATGAAGGTGCATGGCTTAATGGTTAGAGCATTGGGCTTGTAATTGAGAAGTTGTGAGTTTGATTCTCGGACCAGGTGATGCATTGTGTCCTTGAGCAAGACACTTTATTTCACATTGCTCCAGTTTATTTAGCTGTAGAAATGAGTTGCAACATCACTGGTGCTGAGCTGTATCGGTCATAGCCTTTCCCATGGAGAGGGGAGACTGGTATCCATGGGCGACCTTGGTCTTCCTCAAACAAACCTTGCCCAAGCTTGTGCTTCAGAGGAAAACTTTATAGGTGCAAAACCATGATCATTCATATCTGATGGGGACCAGAAAGAAAACTACTGATATGTAATTTGTGTTAGAGTGAGTAAAGTATGCATTGTAAAGGAAAGTAACTACTACACTATAGTGGTGTGTTCATCTTTATATATATAACATTTTATCTGTCTGCCTTTTCCTTATACACTCTCAAATGGCTTGACCAAATCAAATCAAATTTTACAAGGTTTTTTTATTTTCATTTGGATTAAAACAATATAACATTTTATCTAAAATATTCTACTATAGTCAACTATAATAAACGGACATTTTATAACACTATGACAACGATGTCGTCACATTTTGCATCTGTGTGTGTGTGTGTTTGCACGTTCGTGACATACGTTAAGCCTTAGTAAGTTAAATACACATACATATACATATGTGTATACAGCCGTGTAGGTAACACGGTAAAAACCTCCCAGTTTCACACTGTAAATGTGGTTGGTGTTAGGAAGGGCATCCACCCGTAGAAAACCCACCGAGCAAGACAACCACTCTTGCCTCAAGTAGGAAAACACCCGTCCAAACCCATGCAAGCGTGGAATATGGACGTTAAACGATGATGATGATGTGATGACTGACAAGTATATATGTGTGAGTGTATGAGGTTGAATTTAAGAGGCTTCAGTTACCAGTCAAACTAAGTTTTGTCGATAAAATAAAGTACCAGTAATGTACTGGATAATTGCTGGCCTTGTGCCAAAAGTAGAAACAATTATTTCAATTAACACATCTGACAGTCAATCCCTCAAGGTAGTTGGACTTGATCTCTCTACCACATGTTTCTCCTAAGGTCAACTTTATGTTGGCTGCTCATGAGTTGGAAGCAGCAACAATTTATTCATTTGGACACCAACAAAAAATCACATGATGAATATTGTTTACCCTGAGGTGCTTCAAGATTGACAGATTTTCATTTCTAGATTCTATTATCATTACAATTTTTTTTAATAAAATGTAGATATTTTGAAATAATTATGAGAAAAAATATATATCTCCATATTTATTGTTTAGTAATCTGAATAAGAACAGAGTAACCTGGACAACGCCAGGTCATTAAGCTAGTATCTTATATATATTTAAAGTATATTGCAAACTGAAACGAAACATGTTTCTTTAAAAAAAAATAACAGAAAAATAATTACTTCAAAACAAAGGAATAAAACCAAAAATTACATTGAAAACAAATTTGTAGCTAAGGAAGATGGCATCTGTGCACCGAAAGTTCTGAAGAGATTGGGCATCAACGAAAATCAACTAGCCAGAGTCTCCCCAAGGACGTTGTTGCTCTTTCCCTCCACAAACCCTATATAGGGATTGCATTGACCGATTGGTTGAGGGCTGTGAGCCTGAATACATTCCAAGCACTACCTCTCGGTCTTACTTGATCCAGGACTGCAGCTCCATCAAGGAGACGAGCTGGGGGAAAATCCATCTAGCAAATGATGACCACACCTGTTCACTGTCGAGAGGTGGAGATGCCGTAGCTTGAACACATGTCTGTGCATCATCAGCCATGGCATGCCCAACCCTCCACATAGTTGGTGTTGACAGCAGATGGACCACCTGACTATCGGAGCGCGTCCCTTCTACAAGAAGCGAAAGAAAGAGCAAATGCTCCAGTGCAGTCAGGTGAGGCTTAGGACAAGGCACGACTGTTAGGTGATAGTAGATGACGGACGTAATGTACGTGTTCACCATCCCCGCTCAACCTTTCAGGGATAGCTTCCTCTCGGTCCATTTCTGGGTGAGAGAGGCCACCCTGCACGTCACCTCATCCAAGTTTTTGTCCGTCTGGAGGTCCGGACCGAACAGGATCCCTAGCAACTTAACAGGTCCATCCATCCAGCACCTGATGACATTGTTGGATGGCATGGACCTGCATCTCCAGGTTCTAAGCCACAGGCCCACTGACTTTTCCTGGTTAATCATTGCTCCTGTCACAGCCTTGTATTCTCTTAGTGTAGTGTCAATCACCTCGATGTGTTTGGCATTCGACACCACTATGGTGACATCGTTCTCCTGCATCCCAGTTTGTGCGGGATGCCCCTCAATGTCTCCAGTTTGAGCAGTAATGGCTCAAGAGTCAATACGTACAACAAGGATGAGAGGGGATCTCTTTGGTAGACCGAGCACATGATGTTGAATGGTTCCAAAAGGTGACCGTTCACTCTCACCATGGAGCAGATGTCACTGTGCATGGCAGCGATCCAGCCTTTGAAGACGGGCCCAAAGTCAGCTGCCCTCAGGACTTTCGCCAAATAATGATGGTCGACTGATCTAAATTGATCAAGGCACCACTCGTGCCAGGTTCGTTAGCTACCCTCTCCACGATGTATTGCATGAGGTGGAGGTTGTCATGAATGGATCTGTCTGGAATAACGCATGTCTGTACCTCTCCTACCAGACCACCGATGACAAGCGGCAACCTCTTTGTTGGCACCTTGGCCAAAATCTTGAACTCTGGGTTTAGCAGAGTTATGGGCCTGAAATTATTTATGTTGTTCCCCTTGTTCAGATCCTTTCTAAGCAGCACCACCCCTCCTCAGCTCACAGAGCTGGGAATTTTCCTGTTCTGCTGCCAGTTGCAGTAGACGTCTGCCAAGAGGTCGCTGAACAAGTCTGACACGTGTATGTAAAGCTCGTAGGGCAGACAATCCAGACCAGGTGATTTACCCATCACGCAGTCAGTCATTGTCTCCCATACCTCAGCCGCTGTTATTGGCTTTTCGCAACACTCCGCTTCACTGGCTGAGAGCTGCGGCAGATAATTGAGGTATGCAATCCGGTCCACATCTGCCCCTGAAGAGCTGAGCGAAGTGCCGCACTCATTTTCCCAGATTCAAGTAACATGCGACCGTTGTGGTCCTCCAAAGACCAGATCGTGGAATTGTTGCCACGAGGTGCCTCTGCCACTTGGGCCCATCAAACAGCTTTTGTCCCCTTGTGTCTGAGAGCACATGACCTAGCTCTGACAATGCAGCCCTTGTGCTTTGCGTTGAAGAATTGGTCGAGGGCCAATTTCGCTGCAAGCACAGTCGAGCATCTTCCTTCCACAGATATGGGAAGTTGGGTGCCATTCCTGAGGTTTATTACGTCAGGAATAGTGCCGATACAGTCCTGGTTGGTTTGCATGAGCATTCCAATACCAGACCAGTCCTCTCTCCCCAACTTTTTTACCTGCAGAATGGCCGTTTTTTCCTCGAGGACAGATACGACCAGCGGGACCTGGGTCACCATGACTTTTGCAAGTTTTTTTCCCCGCAGTAAAATGGGACTAATATTATTTCCTCTCTCTTTAGAGTTGTCAAGGAGTGAAATTTCGCTTCCAGGGTGGTGGGAAAAAGGACGTCCAGAGTGGCATACTTCTTGCCTCGGGTGATGTAGGTTTTCCGTGGCCCCTTCCCCCCCAAGGCCTTTTGTATTTGAGCCTCCGTGGCTCTCTCCACACAATGTGATCTCATGTCAATTGTGCGGTATGACACCATGCATTGTTCTTGCTCCTCCATGAAATCAGCTCCACCATGTTTCTTTTTTCAATAGAAATTTACTTTTAAACACACAAAGGTTAAATATTTGGGCCAAAACGCCCAAATATTATGGGTAGTCTTTTCTTGAGGGCAAAGACTAAAGTCTTATGCCCCTTTTGAAACAAAAATAACAAACATATTTAAAACCGTAGAAATAACAAACTTACTCTAGCTCTCGATAGTACATCCATTCAGTTCAGCGACCAATAATAATAATAATAATAATAATAGAAATCTAGCATCTCATAGAAAGTTGTGGTGTCTAAAGAATTTTGAGTTTGGCTTAAAATTTCTGTTGCTCCTACGTTTCCTGTTAAAGAAATTTTAAGTAGTAGTTGAAAGAAAGAGATAATTTCTTAAATTCAAAGAATTATATAACTTCATAAATGCAATAGATATTTCATATGAGGATATTTTCTACAACATCCACCGCTGACCACATTTCTGCCCTCCACCTCATTATTGAAAGATTTTGGGAGTTCCGCAGAGATCAGTGCTTCTACGTTATGTTTGTCGGCGTCAAGGTGGCTTTCGATACGGTTGACCATGCTTCCTTCTGGAATATTTTCCAGCTTTTCAATGCACCTCCCAAGATCACCACCCTGTTCCAACAGCTCTATAACAGTGCCGAGAGCTGCATGTGGGTGAATGGGAAAGACTCCAACTGGTTCCCCATCGACTGCAGGGTCAGACAGGGCTATGTGGCTGCTCCCGACCTCTTCAATTGTGTTATCGACTATCTGATGACCAAGGTTTGTGAGTGAGTTTCTGGTGTTACCCTCATGAATTACCACCTAACAGACCTGGAGTACACAGATGACACCACCCTTTTCAGCACTGGCTACATACCTGGAGGAATCAGCAAAGCTTGGCCTTTAGGTAAGCTGGATGAAGACAAAGCTGATGCATGTCGGCAATGGCCCATATCCTCCTCTGCTTCATATTGGCCCTGACGCCATGGAGTTTGTCAGCTCCTTCATTTACCTGGCTTCACTGTCACCAGCAATGGAAACCTGACCACAGAGATCAACTGCAGATGTGGCCTAGCTGCAGGGATCATGCACTCCCTATGGAAGCCCCTTTGGCACTATTACTCAATCTCCTAGAAGGCGAAGCTCCATATTTACAATGGAGCAGAAACATGGCCCCTCACAAAGACCCTGGCAAAGAGGATCGACAGTTTCAATAGCAGAGATCTGAGGACCATTAAAAACATCAGATGAGACCACCACATTTCCAATAAAGTGCTGTGTGCACACACGTATCAGCCCACAGCTTGCCAGCTCATAGCTCATGCTAGTATGGATATGTCCTCCAGTTTCCACCAGATCATCCTATCAGGGCCTTACTCTCATTTGTGCAGTGACTGCAGGCTGGAAAAGGCCCTGTGACAGATGGTTGGATGCCACCAGGGAAGAGCTCTGGAGGTTCGACATCCCCTTGAAGGATGCTTTGGGATCTCTGGATGACCCCAGCCTCGTCGAGCAAGAAGTAGTATTTTCTCCTCCAAATAATATATAATTTAATCTGGCTATGAAAATATCTGAAAGAATTACAGAATGCCTCCCTTTTTTTTTCAAAAATAACTCAGCTATATCAGTAAATTGTCCATGTTATCTTTTAAAATAGAAAGATGAATGCTTTTACTTGGCACCAGAATATAAAAATAATACT
This sequence comes from Eledone cirrhosa, assembly GCA_964016885.1. Lineage (NCBI taxonomy): Eukaryota > Metazoa > Mollusca > Cephalopoda > Octopoda > Eledonidae > Eledone > Eledone cirrhosa. The sequence goes on from OZ024742.1 coordinate 244,929,528, forward strand.
TATAAGTTGAAATTCAATGAAATTATTTTTGTTACTTTATTTTTATTAAGATTACTATAATCCCATTATCTTTAATAAAAATACTCATAAACATAATGTATACTCACAAATTATAGACTTTATAATTATTTGTAATATACACGCACAAAAAGAAAGATGGGTGGCTGTCTGAATTAATCTGAATATATAAAATTGTCTAAATATTTCCAAATAAATACTGAATTTTCATAAATGACCTTTTTTTATGTGAAGAGTTTTGTCTTAAGTTCAATAAAAAAAATTATTAACCTTTTTGACTCTAACATGGCCAAAACCAATTCTGATTCTATGAAGCAAATGGCTTGTCTTAAAAGGTTACGATTTCAACATTAAAAGGTCTCTATTTAAATGAACATCTTCCAACATAATTTATATAAGAACCATATGTTAAGTTACTATCTGTATATTCAAACAATTAATAATTTCAATAAATCCTTTAAAATTTTTAATTATTTAATTGAAATAGTGTGTATTTCATTATAAATATGGCCTCAAAAGTGTAGACTATATTTCCACCTTGGATATTGCAAATTAAAACCCACAATGGCCAATACAATGTTATCATTGATTATTTCCAGATTAGCCTTAATCAAATTGATCTATTATTAAAGACTTTCCAATCGTGACCATCCTTTCTTTTTTAGGATTATCTAGGAATCTTCGTTTTAAAATTAAGATAGGGTGTGGTTTGAAGCAGATTTTACTGCTAGAAATAGCAAGTCATGGATTGGCAGAGTCGTTAGAGCGTCAGATAAATGCTTCGCAGTATTTGTTCAGACTCTTTATGTTTTGAGTTAAAATCCTGCCACGGTCAATTTTGTCTTCCATTCTTCTGGGGTCGATAAAATGAAGTACCAGTCAAACACTATAGGGTCAATATAATCAACTTTCCTCTTCTCCCTATATTGCTGGCCTTGTGCCTAAATTATAAAACATTATCAATTCTCATGTGTAAACATGGTTATTTACAATAATAATGTACAGGAAGTAGGTTATCGAGTACCCCTTGAATATGTGTGAGGTAGCAGTGAAGACATTTTTCTTTTCATATAGTTTTCACAGAAAATTAGACTAACGAAACTCATTGATTTCCAGTCACAATTGTTTTCTAGGGAATCTATAATGACTTTATTACTATTGGAACCTGCCTTCATGAATTGATCGACAAGATCTCAAACCTTACTTACTAAGTGGAGTGGAACTTGTCAAATTTGACCAAGGAAACAATATTTTTCATTGGTCTTTCCATTGCTGATACTATCTACCGGTTGCAATTCCTGGCAGAAAGAGCAACGTGAACTAAAGTGTCTTGCTCAACGACACAATGTATCGCCCGGTCCTGGAATCGAACTCGCAATCTCATAACTGCGAATCCAATTTTCTAACCATTAAGTCACGCGTCTACACTAAAATACAAAAAAATATCGAAAAATAAATTTAAACGCAGTTAGAGTTATGTTCCATACATTTCAAGGGAGGTAACTTTTAAAAAGAGTTACTTCCCATATAATGTTATCACAAATTCACTATTTTTTTCTTACTTTAGAAAAGAGGTTCTCAAAGTGGGCGCTACTGCCCCCCCCCCCCTCCGCCGGGGATGGGCATTCAGAAGGTCCAGGGGAAGGGAGGTGGGTGGGGATTGAGTAGAGATGAGATGATAGTATATTAAATATCGAATGATAAATATAGTAAAATAAAAAATATATAATTATTTATACATATTATTTATTATATATAAATTAACGATTTTATTTATTATATATTATTTACAATTTGTGTGTAGATGGGTCTCTCTGAAAATAGGGTTGGGGGTCGCTGAAGGTATTACGTGGCTGTGAGGGGCGCGGTGGCCCCAAAAGTTTGAGAACCTCTGTTGTAGAACACTAAGGAAAACAAAACATTACATTATTTTCATTAATCTCAATGTTCTGTAATTTAAAGAGGAAATAGTAGGTGCATGCTTTCAAGTGAATTGAAACTAGTTCGTGACCTTGCTGAGAAAACTGAAATATTCATTGCACACAGGCAAGGTTTAATGGGCGAGTTATAATCTGCAAGATGTAGAGGAAAATTATCAAAATTGTGATATTAAAAAAAAAGAAAATCTAACATCGATAAAAACAAATACTCTTATTTTTAAATGTTTGACAGATTTTTAAATGTAACAGATAGGTTTTAAATGTAAAATAGGAATATATTTAGGCGTAGGATGAATTTTATTCACAGTTGTATAAAAATATAATATAATTCTTACAGAACGAAAACACAATCGCATATAATATATTCAATAAAAGAAAGGTAAAAAAATATAAAAAAAAGAAGAAAAAAGTGTGTGTGTGGAGGGGGGGGGGATTTACCACCAAGTGCGACAATCAGCCGCATACCACATCATAAGGGTTAACTAAACACTTTGAGGCAAGCTAATACGCTTGCAGCATTGCCACGGGTGGTGGGTAGGCTAAGGAGCTGAAACAATTAGGCACCCCCACGGACATCACCTGACACCTCAGTAAGGCGAGTCGCCAGTGATAAGAATTTCAGTCAGCGGCCCAACTCTACCAAACGTCTCGAACGCAATTTAAAATGGATTTAAGAGACACAATACGATTTGGAATCTTAATTCTGAATGACTATATGATTATATTGTTTTTGACACAATAGTACTAGGAGCATCTTAACAGAAATTCTTTGTTTTTCAATTATAATCTTAGAAAATAGATAAAATGAAAATAAACTTTTAAACGACCCGAAAGAAACTTAGATTGTAACTCTCACTTTATTAAAAGTAACGTAGATTAAGCTATATCCTGTATGTAACTCTCACTTTACTAGAAATACTGTAGACTAAACTATATCCTGTGTGTAACTCTCACTTTACTAGAACTACAGTAGACTAAACTATAACTTGTATGTAACTCTCACTTTATTAGAAATACTGTAGACTAAACTATATCTTGTATGTAACTCTCACTTTACTAGCAATACAGTAGACTAAACTATATCTTGTATGTAACTCTCACTTTACTAGCAATACAGTAGACTAAACTATATCTTGTATGTAACTCTCACTTTACTAGAAATACAAGATATAGTTTAGTCTACTGTATTGCTAGTAAAGTGAGAGTTACATACAAGATATAGTTTAGTCTACTGTATTTCTAGTAAAGTGAGAGTTATATACAGTAGACTAAACTATATCTTGTATGCAACTCTCACTTTATTAGAAATACAGTAGACTAAACTATATCTTGTATGTAACTCTCACTTTACTAGAAATACTGTAGACTAAACTATATCTTGTATGTAACTCTCACTTTACTAGAAATACAGTAGATTAAACTATATCCTGTAGAAAATAGTGTTGTATTTGAATCGGATTGTGAATGTTAAAAATATGATCACAAAGATGTTGGCATGTTACCAAGTAGTTAATATTTAACGTCCAAATAAAACACTATTTCTACACTTTATACAATACTTTATGCTAGCTACAATAATCTCTTATGTCCTGTAGGTTTCACTACATTCTTTGACCTGTTATCAGAGGCGTAACTAGCGTATGGCAAACATGACATGGGAGCCACATGAAAGAGGCGCCACCTGGAATAGGAGCACGTTCTATTAAAGTCAAATAAGCCTAGTCAGAGAGTAAAAAAAGAAACTCCTTCAGATGTATTATCTGTCTTTGGTTATCATGTGTGAGAACACTATCGTGGCTGGATCATTAAACTATTTATATAAATTATTAGGCCCATAGGTAAAAATCCAGTGCTGGGCAGGAGCGCACTTTCACTGCTTGCTATAGGCGTTATTTTCCCTGCTTGTTATTAACTCTATTTGTCTAATATTTCATGCAGGTAAAACTGTTGTTTGTACAGTGAACGAAGAATCAAATGTGATATCTTTATTATATTTTCTTCCGAATCTTACATCTCAAAGTCTATGATGTTAGTTTAGTTGTTGTTTGTTCAGTGTCTCTCATCACCCCAAGGCTTCTCAGTCTTTAGAGCATCCGATAGAAAATTCCTAGCGATATTTGTTCCAACTCTCTCTCTCTCTCTCTCTCCAAGGTCAACTTCTTTGCCTACCATCTATTCGGGGTCGATAAAATAAAGGTGCAGTTCATAGCAAATGAAGTGGTATTTGTTCCTATTGTTCTGAGTTCAAATATAATTGACGGCCGGGGTTAAACACCCAACGACAGGACCTACCACAACCGATTATAGACTACAACAGGGGAAGTAAGCCTGTGGCTGTCTGCTAGTGCAGTTGTACGATGATGATGATGTATCATCTAAATCTTATCTATGACGATGAGGATAACGATGGTGTATCATCTAAATCTTACGTATGATGATGAATCATGTGACTCTTATTTATCAGATTTACTTCTTCATACCACTCTGTATTACAATTAAAAATAAATTTGAAGATTAGTTTGTCCGCATTGTAGCTAGATCAACATTTGTGCTTGCAACGATCTTTCCTCTGTACAAAAATTCATTAAATTTACAGTGAAACAAGTTCATCTCTAGCGTTGCAGCTTTAAAATACTACATTAGATTTAATTTTTAATAAATCATAATTTTTCTTATAAAAATTCGGATGAATAGTAATATATTTTATCCAAATACTCGCAACCATTTAGATTAAAACATCAAAATGGTCACAATGTATCCAAAATATTTAATTTAGCAAAAATAAAACAACAAAAAACAACAAATTAAAGCTATTTATTCCTTTATTTATACGATTTCACTAGACCACTGATATTTTCTGAATAAAGTAAAAAAGAATCATATACAAATATTTACGATTTGAATGGAGGGATGTTCTCATTTTTATTGCCAATTCGATGGGTTTTATTTTAACAAAATGTTATAGAACCAGCATGTAAGTTTGTGTGCAGAACGGAGAAGGGAATTCTCATGTTTTGGATGAAGATCAATGGAGAAGAAATGCGAAGTGCATACAGATGACTGTAAATAAAGTTGATAAAAAAAGACAAAACATATCCAGTACATTTAGAGTTTTCTCCCTTGAATAAGGCTTGTAGTATAAGTTAATGCAATTTCTTCGTTGAAAGTTCTCAGAAGATTAGTGAAATATACGTCACGCACGCACACACACAGTGTGCTGGCAGTCGAAGTGTATTAAAAAGTTGTATCTGTAGAAATACAGTGTATGTAATCTAGACTGCACCAGCGTATAAAAATATATACACGTATTTTATATGTTGGAGGGTTGGATCTGGTTGGACAGAGGCATTTCGTGTGGCACTAAGGTAAGTGTCTACCACTCCTGTGTCCTGAATGCTCTCTTGTACTCTTCTGAGACCACATACTAACATCATATCAAGACATTGGAAAGATTCCACCATAAATGCCTCTGGCCTATTTTGAACATTAAGTGGTAATTATTTACACCTGACACCGTTGTTCTGCAGTGGACCAATACATCCAAAACCAACTGTGTTGGGTAGGGCATTAAGGTGGATGGGAGATGAGAGGTTGCCTAAGCAAATTTGGTATGGAGAGTTAACCCTTGGTAAACACCTCGGACACAAACCCAAGAAACGTTTCAGGGATGTTGTTAAAGGCAACCTGATGACTCTTGGTATTAGTTGTGAGGATTGGGAAGACGGGGCAGAGAAGAGATCTGGTTGAAGAAGTCTGGTTTATGATAGTTGTAATCGTTTTGAGGTAAAACAGATGACACATTTGGTATTTAAAGGAGCATTCAGGAAAGGTGATGTAGACTCAGTCCCGGAGGATATCCAGAATAGCCTGTCTCTAACATCTGTAGAAAAGTTGTTCTTTCTTATGCCAGGCCCGCTAGTCATTTTAGAGCTTATAACAATCAGTAGTCTGGGACCGATTATGTTGGTGTCCTCCTTGAAAAGCCTGCGGGGTATTTGTGGCAATTTTACAACAAAGCCTGTAGGTCTTCTGCCGTACTTAAGCGGTACATGAGTGAGCATAAGGAGGAAGTTATGTTCAGGGCTATCTGAGTGCCGCATGATGTGTCTCACATCTGTAAAACAGTATGCAGGAGTGAGGCAGGTTTGCGGAGTTATTTGCAGGCTCGTGGTCAGCACAACGTTGAAGAGATGGCCCCCTTTTGTAAAGAAGAGGCAATTTTATATATATATATATATATATATATATATATATATATATATATAGAATTAGTATATTTACCAACATATGCGTACAGATGTACACTAATGCTAGCAAATACATAAGTTATGTCATAGTACCTAGGTGGTTCTATGCAGGGGGATGCAGAACAATTATATGAAAGACGTAAAATAAGAAAATTTTAAAAATTAAAAATTAACTTACTTACTAAAATTTTAGTAAGTTAATTTTTAATTTTTAAAATTTTCTTATTTTACGTCTTATATATATATATATATATATATATATATATGGAAAGTTATATTTAAAATTGTTGGGTTACAACTAGTAAATATTTATAACTGATATAAAAGCACTCGACAAATATTTGGAGTATATTTACAATATTAAATAAATGGAAACTATATTTATAAAACCATATTTATTTCATTATATATATTTCGGGGATATCATATTAACAATATGCTATGCCTTCCTCAGACAAAATACAATATAAACAGTTTTATAGATAAATAGATTATTGTTAATATGATATACCCGAAATATATATAATGAAATAAATATGGTTTTATAAATATAGTTTCCATTTATTTAATATTGTATATATATATATTAATCTTTAAGAATGAGTCACTGAGCAATATGTATTTTTGTTGGAGCCCGGTGGCAGCACACACTCGAGCTACGTCACTGCACCCACGTATTGAATACAGAGATCTTATCAATTCTTGAACCTAATCTAATGTTGTTTTCGAATTCTTTAGCATTATATCTATTAGGGCGGTGGATTGCAGTATAGAGTTGCGCCCCTTTATGGTCGGAGTTCAAATCCTGTTGAGGTTAACTTTGCCTTTCATCAATACGGGGTCGATAAAATAAAAGTACCAGTAATGCACTGGAGTAATTGCAGGTCTTGTGCTTAAAGTAGAAACAATTATATCTATTAGATTGGATATGCACCGCGTGACCTTAAGGGCTCATAATATTTATTGGAAGTAATTACCTTAAATGTGGAACCCTCACAATATTGAATATACTCAAATTAGGGAACTGATTTATATTTTAGGATAATAAGGATTGTGGGGGCAGTAAATATAACAAATTTTGAATTAAATGTCTTGCAGTGTTTTGTTAACGTCTCTTTATGTTCTGAAATCAAATCCCTCCAGAATTGACTTTGCTTTCATCTCTCCGGTATCGATAAAATAAATTCTAGTGATGTATTGAGGACATGGAAGTATGTGGCCTAGTGGTAAGGGTGTTGGACTTATGACCATAACGTTGTGGGTTCAATTCCTGGACTGGGTTGTGTGTTGTGTTCTTGAGCAAAACACTTCATTTCATGTTGCTCTAGTATACTCAACTGAAAATGAGTACCAGCAATAGCTGGGAATTCAACCCTGCAATGGACTGGCGTCCTGTCCAGGAGGGAGTATTGTTCTCTCAGTCGCTTAACGTCGGGATTAGCACCGGCCTGATGAGCCTCTGGGGCTGAGACAGATGTTAGACTTAGAGTGTATTGAGGTCGGTTCAATTGACTAGATCCCTTTCCTACAAAACTGGGACCATTTACCATAATTAAAAGCCAACATTTTGGAAATACAGGTAAAATTTCGTTATAACGAATATCATTATAACGAAATTTTTTTAAATCTCGGCCACACGCTCGATGTGTTAGCTCGATCTCGTTATAAAGAAACTTTCGATACAAAGAATTTTTTTAATACCCCGTGAATTTCGTTATAACGGAATTTCACTGTATTGCAACTTTTTGATTCAGATTGATTAGATTATAAAGTAATCACTTCAGAATTTCTACTCGTTTTGCACCGAAATTTGTCTACTTCTGGGTTTACAAGCTGATAGTTGTTGTTTAGTCAAAGAAGGGTAGTGGATTGACAGTATCGGTAGAGCGTCGGACAACGATTTACAGCATTTAGTTATGGCCTTTTACGTTTTGAGTTCAAATCCTGTCGAGGTTATCTTTGCTTTTCATCCTTACGGGGTCGATAAAATAAAGTATCAGTCATGCATTGGGGTCGATTTAATCTACTTCCCTCTTCCCTTCAAATTGCTGGCCTTATGCCAAAAGTAGAACAGTTACTGTCTAGTCAAAGGTCAAGCCTAATGAAGTAATTCTATGATCCATAACCACGACTGTGACATTTTTGGGGCTGTTTAGGACTACATTATCTCATGAGTCCTTTCCATTTTTAAGATTGTAGAGTGTGATCAGCGCCCTAGATCAACCATACAGTGTCCGCCCTTACGCTGTTCCAGGCAAACCCTATAATATGCGCTCCAGATAATATTTGACAAGAAGCTTTAAGATTGAAAAAGAAAGCTTCGCTACAAACACATTTCTATCCATTAGTTAATCCTTACTACTTTTTTAGTTCAACAAATATATAAATAAGAAAAACAAAACAGTTAAGTGCTATCAAATATACTTATTTTACTGAAATAACTTGAAAGCTGACGAACCGAATTTTTGACACTTCTAGCTTTGAACACACTAAGGAATTGCTGAGTCTGTATTTCCCACTCCACAGTCTGCACTCACCCACACCAAATCATATGACAGATCATAACACCACGCAACCTTCTTTCTCCTCTACGCATGCTTGTTATTCACCCTCTTTTGTTCCGGGGTGACCTCATATGCCCTAACTTTTCCTTTCATCCTTACGGGGTCGATAAAATAAAATACCAGTAATGTACTGGGTAATAGCTGGCCTTGTGCCAAAAGTAGAAACAATTATTACTAAGTTTTCGAGATTTTAATTTGACGAAGACATTTTGTTCAGAGTTTTTAATTTCATTAAGAAAGTTTAGAAATTGTATGATACTCCAGCTAGTTTGTTTAGTTCATAGCACCGTCATTGGGTGTGACTTGAGGGAAATTTGGCTATTTTTTCTTGCAGGTCAAGGGACTGCACAGATACTCATGTTAATTTGATAAGTTGTTGTTTAGTATTTGTTCGGAAATTACCAGTCCATTTCACGAGGAGAAGTTTCCAGGATTTATGTATCCCTTTCACATTTCTTCAAATATCATTATGAACATGGATTGTCAGTATCGGTTCAGCGTTGGGCAACATGCTTTGTGGTATATAGTTACGTTCTTTTACGTTTTGAGTTCAAATTCCGCCTAGGTTAGCTTTGCGTTTTATCCTTACGGGGTCGATAAAATAAAGTACAAGTAACGCACTGGGGTCGATTTAATCGACTTTCTCTTCCCCCAAAATTGCCTTTGTGCCTAAATCAAACCATTATGAACATTCGGCATTACAAGATGCTAAGATTTAGTTTGCCTGCATTGGCGATAGATCTGTTCCTTTTTGGATTAATGATAGGAAGCATATTTAATATTATGACCCCAAAATAAGTTCAAATCCCGTCGAGGTTAACTTTGCCTTTCATCCTTACGAAGGTCGATAAAATAAAGTACCAGTAATGCACTGGGGTCAATTTAATCGACATTCCCCTTCCCCAAAATTGTTGGCCTTGTGCCTAAATCAGAAACCAGTATTATGATCCAAGAAGAGGGTGGTGAATTGGTAGAACTGGTAGAACATCTTATGTCATTGCCGTATTTGTTCTCATTCTTTACATTCTGAGTTCGTCTCACCAAGGTCAACTTTTCCCACAAATTTGCATAAATTAACAATCAATAATATATATAACCCAGTGATTTCAGGCCTGTCGCAAATCCAAAGAGCAACGATTTTTTTTTTCCATGTTGAGTTTAAACTGAAATAACGTACTCTCGGGTCCCAAGTGATATGGGTTGGAAAATTGATAATTTTTTAAAGTCTCTGTTGTTTGTTTTTTTAGATCAGAATTAGTCATTTAGTTTACATATTGAGACCCCCAACCCAGCCTATTTATTTTATAACTGTTTCTACTTTTGGCACAAGGCCAGAAATTATCCAGTACATTACTGGTACTTTATTTTATCGACCTCGTAAGGATGAAAGGCAAAGTTAACCTCGGCGGAATTTGAACTCAGACCGTAAAGGGACGTAACTATGCTGGAAAGCATGGCGTCCGACTCTCTACCGATACTGCCAATCCACCGCCCTTTATTTTATAACGTATGGGATTTCTAGTCATGTATGTTTTCTTTTAATATATAAAGATAGTTAAAATTAAATTTCGCCGGAGATAGATTAGCAAAATTTAATAAGTGGGGGGGAAGGGGACGATTATTCGAGACCCAAGAGTACATATACAGAGTGACAATCTGTAAAGAGATATATAAAGGTATAAGTAAGAAAGAGAGAATTTAATAGTAATAAAAATACCTGGTGTGTGAGATTAACAGTTCCACTGAAGTGTTAGTTAATGTCTTATGTTACACATTGAATAACTAGCCTTTAAGGTATTTTTGAGCGCGCCTAAATTGTTTATTACAAACATGGATAATAGTTTACACACTATTACTCACTCAGACTCCGAACCTGAAATAAAATCCTTTTGATCGGCTGCCTACTGTTCATTTACTGTTGTCAAACAGTGTAGCAGAACATCTTGACAAAACAACCTCTTTGTACAGAATTTTGCCGCCCCAAAAGAACATAGAAAAAAAGAATAATTTCGTTTTTTTTTTTTTTTTTTTTTTTTTTTTTTAAAGAGGGAGAAAATATAATCAATTGATATAGCTAATAAAGAATAAAAGGCAAAAAGTGACTCCGGACAGATTTGAACCCAGAAAAATTGAGGCAGCGAATTAAATTCTCTATAGCATCTAACCTATCGCTATATATAGAGCCTGATCTCTACCATCTTCTTTCCAAATATAACAGAATTTCTTTTTTATAAACTAGACATAAGGATACCCTAATTATTGAAATTACTAACTCCAGGCTCAAAATCTTAAAACTTAAGCATGAATTCGAGCTCTCAAGTCTGCAATACTTCCACTGCCCCCTATGTGAATGCAATACTGACACAGCATGTAGGATAATTCAATTTACAATTCCAGTTTCCATTCAAATTCTTCCTAGGGAGTGTCTATCACAATTGACTCTAAGCGTTTACAACTTCCTTTTCTTTGATCGTTAGCCGCCGCGACTGTAATCAACTCTACTGTAGTTAGCTTCTTATGTAAGCCGCGTTTCCTACCCATTACGATGAAAAAGTACCAGCTGTGAAGTCACCAAACAAATTTCTGCAATAATCTCAGCATGTCGATCACCTTTACAGATAAGAAAATGTTTAATATAAAGTCGAAAGAAGCTTGTACTAACAGTGTTTACACATTAAAAGGTTTTCATGTGTGATTGTATTAGTTTGAAAGTGAAAAAGTTTGTAAAACGTGAAAAAGACTACCCAATCATCACTACCCGAATGATACAAGCCTGGACAGTGTGGGAGAACACTCTCTAGCGTGTAGAACCACAAGCGCAAGCCGCCACTTAACCCCAGAGAACAGAATGGAGAGCGCTTCCCTTGAAGATAGCGTATAAGACGCGTTGAAATAGTTATTCCATCTTTGGGACTCATTACTGCAGGTGGCCAATTCTACCCCCGATAGCACTGACTAGCGAGGTGGTACGAGGACTAAAAGCGTCTGAAGTCTCCACCGCTGCAAGTTCAATAAATCATATATAGGATTTTACCGGTAGAAAATTCCTCTTTAGATGACCGGAAAATATGATTAAAAATATGACATTAATCTGCTTTAAGCATAAGAACAGAATTATTTGAAGTATTGGTAATTGCTTTGTGAACAGGGTTTTTTTCTTTCCCTAAAAGGAGAGTGTAACGTTTATGAAGTTACCCGTATTTGTTCTTTCATTAAAGTGATGAGGAAATTGTTGAAGAAAATTAAACAGAAATATGGTAGGGTTTTATAATTGTAGTATACCGAGTTTAACAATGTTGTTAGGCAGATTATATGTGTAATAAGTAGACAAAAGCTCCCTTAGCAATGTTTAAAATCTAAAAATAAAAAATAAAAAATCTAAAGGAAAGGACCCCAATGCCACGGGCTCTGTTGATGTGGGAGAACGTTCTCAGACATGCAGAACTCCAGACGCAAGTCACCTCGTTGTCCTAACGGACAAATAGAATGGAGAAAACATTGTTCCGGCGGTATATATATTGTAAAGAAAGTCGAGTAAAATAGCTATGAAGACGGAAATAAGTGGACAGAGGCGCCTGCTTCTCGGATGTCGGGCAAGTGCGTTAACCACTACACCAAAGAGCGGCTGGTCACAAATTCCGTCGTTTAAAAGATGTAGCTAGAAATGTAAACGAAGCTTTTGATTTGCACTCGTCTGGCACCCGAGAGATGTGGGGTTTTATTTTCCTCATTTTATGTCAAGCTAAGGTGATGGAGATCGAACCGCTGGGGAATAACGGAATTGGTGGCCAGCGGCACTTTAGCGTAGCGGATAATGTACTCGTCCGGCACCCGAGAGATGCGCGGTTCGATTTTTCTGTTCACTTTGTTTTCCGTCTCCAAGATTATTTTACTGGATTTTCTCAACTATTGTTTATAGTGATTGACTATTATTGTGATCATTTGCGTTGAGTCGCACACCGCAACCCAACCACATTCTCCTGACGAAAATCAAATTTTTCAAGTTTTCAATCTTTCCAGCATTAACATGCTGCACATTTTACATGCTAAGTCCGTTGTCTATTTCTAGTCGTAACTTTATACGTATTTATCTGTCTTATTTTTTTTTTATTGAAAGCCAACCGTAAATTTACCTGTACATTTTTTGTTTTCTCATCGTCTTGCATGCATTTTACTAACAGAGAAAATCTCCATCAGTTGCGTAAACTAACATCACCTCCTTAATGCACGAAATTGCATGCCAAGAAGGTGGCCGACGAAGTAAAGAAGGAGCTCTGTTCGTCTTATGCAACTGTGTGCATTTTCTGTAGATATATATATACTTGAAAGTTTGATATACTTCAATGAAAGACTTTCCAGAGTTATCCGAGTGCTACTCTATACTGATGATGCAGACTCTGTTGTTCACACCCAGGAGTTCATGCAGGTAGCTATGAACCTGTTTTATGGGGTGTGCACTGCCTTCACGCTTGCCATCAACACAAAAAGACCAAGGTCATGTACACACCTGGGAAATATTACACTGAGCCCAACTTCTTTATTCAGGGTCAGAGGTTGAAGGTTGTTGATACATTTGTCTACCTTGTTAGTGCTCTTTCCAGAGATGGTTTATTGGACTCTGAAATTAAACTAAGGATCGAAAAAGCCAGCAAAGCATTTGGTAGGTTAGAGGGACGAGTCTGGTCGGACGGAGGCACTAGGATAAGTGTCTACCAATCCCGTGTCCTGACTACTGACAGGGTCTACATACTAGCATCATTTCAAGACATTACAAAGATTCCACCAAAAATGCTTAAGGTGTATTTCCTGCAGTGGGCCAATACATCCAGCTTAGAAAAACTGCTCATTCGAAACCAACTGCGTTGGGTAGGGCATTAAGGTGGGTGGGAGATGAGAGGTTGTCTAAGCAAATTTGGTATGGAGAGTTAACCCTTGGTAAACACTTCAGACACAAACCCAAGAAACGTTTAACAACATCCCTGTTGTTAAAGGCAACCTGATGACTCTGTTGAGGATTGGAAATACGGGACAGATAGTTGTAATCGTTAAGATCATTCAGGAAGGATGATGTAGACTCAGTCTCGGAGGATATTCAATTGGAGCATGTCTGTAACATCTACAGAAAGGTTCTTTCACGTGCTGGGCTTGCTAGTCATTTAAGAGCTCACAGTAATCAGCAGTCGGGTTCGGTTATGTTGATATCCTTTCTGAATGGCCCGCGGGGTATTCGTGTCAGCTTTGCAACAAGGTTTGTAGTTCTGCTGCTGGACTCAAGCGGTACACGAAAGTACATAAGGAGTAAATTTAAAACTATCCAAAGGCCTTATGTTCAGAATTAATAGGTAGAAGGGGAAAATGTCGACCATACGTAAATATGGAATGATACGTGATGGGGCCCCCCACAGCCCCGGCGGTCAGAATGGAGAAGGCGTTTCCCCGGAGGACGGCAAGGGAGACGCGCTGGAAAAGCCACTCCAACTCGCGGGGCTCACACCTGCGGCTGGCCAGCTCAGCGCCCATGGTGGTGAGTAGGGAGGTAGCCCTTATGTGTGTTACGACTGTAAAAAGGTTTGCAGGAGCGAGGCAGGTTGGCAGAGTTATGGCCGTTCAGCACAACGTTGGAGAGATGGCTCTCTTCTGTATCAGTGGTCTCCTCGGTCTCAGCACCACAGACTCTTTCTCTCTCTCGCTCTCTCTCGCTCTCTCTCTCGCTCTCTCGCTCTCTCTCTCGCTCTCTCGCTCTCGCTCTCTCTCTCGCTCTCTCTCGCTCTCGCTCTCTCTCTCGCTCTCTCTCGCTCTCTCTCGCTCTCTCTCTCGCTCTCTCTCTCGCTCTCTCTCTCGCTCTCTCTCGCTCTCTCTCTCGCTCTCTCTCTCGCTCTCTTTCTCTATCGCTCTCTCTCTCTTTCTCTCTCGCTCTCTCTCTCTTTCTCTCTCTCTCTCTCTCGCTTGCTCTCTCGCTTGCTTGCTCTCTCTCTCTCTCTCTCTCTCTCTCTCTCTCTCTCTCTCTCTCTAAAACAAAACACGCACCTGTTGGCTTTCACTTCAATTTATTATAAAATTCCAGTTGGTTGGTTTAATAACCAGATGGTTGTTTATTTATTACCAAAGCTCTTTCGCCACACATTCTGTGACCTCCTCAATGACTAATTTATTTTGTGTCTCTCCTTTGTTCTGTTTTGTGTATTTGGGTTGCGCATGCGCTATATCTGTGTGTGTGTGTGTGTGTGTGTGTGTGTGTGTGTGTGTGTGTGTGTGTGTGTTTATTTACTTGTCACTAGTTGGCTGCTTGTTCTATATGTGTGTGTTTGGTTTGTTTTGTTAGTTTGGTTCTTGTGTCTCTGTATGTCTTTATCTTGTCCTTAATTACTAGTTATGATGCTGCTATTCCATTCATGTTTTGTGTTTAATTTTGGTTGGAGTTCGTTTATGATTGTCGCTTCTGTAATCTGTCGGAGCATTGCCTCTTTTCTGTGTATGAATATAATTTTTATTTCTAAGATCTTTAGTGTGCCTCCATGTTCTATTTTGGCATGCTGATGAGTTCTTTCCATCTTGGAGTTCTCGCCAGTGTCCATTTCTTCTTTCTCCTGTGCTACAGGTTGTCTCGCCTATGTAAGTTGTTTTTCTTATTCCTACATTGTCCCTCGGTACATCTTATGCTACGTTCCTAGTTTTGCAGTTAATTTGTGGGATTAATTTGCAGACTATACAAATACAAAAATGAAGTATATGTATGTATATATATATATATATATATATGTGTGTGTATCAATGAAGTAATTCCGTCGGGAAGGTCCAGGAAAAAAGAGTGCTCTATGTAGGTTACAGAGCTTATTAGTTATGTAATAAACAACATAAGATAATTATTTCATTTACCAGTGGTTTCTTGAAAGCAAACAAAATTTGCTTTCAGTCATCAGAATGAAAAAATCCTGGTGTATTGACAGTGGATTTTAAAAACGAAAATATAATCTATATGAAAGTGAGGCTGGAAAAGGAAGAACGAAAGGAAAAAGAATAAATATAAAAGTAGATAAACACACACACACGCGCGCACACGCGCGCACACGCGCGCACACGCGCGCACACACACACACACACACACACACACACACACACACACATATATATATACAGATCCATACATACACACATATATACACACACACACATATATATATATATAAATATACAGATCCATACATACACATACACATAAATACACAAACACACACACACATATATATATATATATATATATATATATATACATAATCATACATATATACACACATAAATACACGCATACATACGCACACACATATATAGATATATGTACACACACCTACATACGCACACACACAATTAATTATAATAAAAAATAAAAAACAATGAAAATAATGCAATAGGCCGTCACATAAAAATAAAAAAAATATACGACTTAAGAAAATAAAAATTATTATAAAGTTGACAGCGATACAGGAAAGACACAAATAAATTAACAAACACACGTGGTAAGCAATACACACATTTACACATACATACATATAAATATACACACATACACACACACATATCATCATCATCATCATCATCATCAGGTTTAGCGTCCGTGTTCCACGCTTGCATGGGTTTGGACGGGGGTTTTCCCACTTGAGGCAAGAGTGGTTGTCTTGCTCGCATAGGACTGTCTGGCGGGTTTTCTACAGCTGGATGCCCTTCCTAACACCAACCACATTTACAGTGTGGGGCTGGGAGGTTTTTACCGTGTTGCCTACACGGCCACATTACAGCGTGGACTGTCTGGCGGGTATATATATAAATAAATATATAAAGATTATATATATATATAAAAATAAAAAGGTGGAAGGAGTAAACAAATAGTTGGGAATACGACAAATAATAAATAAATAGATAAAGGTATAAATGTTTATAGCTGATTTAGAGCACTCAACAAGTTCTTGGAGCAAATAATCAATGAAAATAAACATTAAATCACTCTGTATGTAATTATGCACACACACAGACACACACACACACACACACACACACACACACACACACACACACACACACACACAACCATACAAATATATATATATAGGAAAAAGTATGACCCCGACAGCAGAGCTCAAGCCGTTTCGACGGCTATTATATATATATAAATATATATATAAAAATACACATATACACACACACACACACACACACACACATATATACAAAAAGTTACGTCACCACCTTAATAAAAATACACACACACTTATATAAACACACACATATATATATATATATATATACACGCATACATATACATACAGATATATATAATTATATACACATATATATCTATATATATATATAGTAGAATAATCGAGTATCGAAAAATCGGCGCACGAGTTCACGATAAACAAAATTCGACATGAGTGGCAGAGGGCTCAATAATTCAGAGAAATCAGAGCTATAACTATCGTTAAAATACCAACACACATAGATTATGTCTAAAATCAACCATACGACCGAAAAATTACGATCAGGAAGATTCGGGTCACTCAGATAAAATATCAATAAATCAATAAATCATCTGAATGTAAAAAGCTTACCCGGACCCACTAGAAAGATGGTAAATCTAGCTTCTTGGGTTTCTGTAAATCCTTAAACCGCCCACTATCAGCCCACATAAAACTATATAAGACTTCTAGAGAGCGGCGGACAGGAAATACTTTATCAATGAGCTTTGTCCAGACGAATAAAAAAGCCAACCCTAGCTGAAAACGCACATGGAATCCAGCAAGGGAGATAACCTCTATATCCGCGAAAAATATTCGGGAATGTGGAAAATCACATATCGAATAAGAGTGCTCAATAGACATGTTAAAATAAACAGGAGCTATTCATCATTTAATAGAATCGACAAAAAATGAACAATAAAATTAACTGGTCAATAACTAAGTCTAGAGCTAAATATAGTAGAATAATCGAGTATCGAAAAATCGGCGCACGAGTTCACGATAAACAAAATTCGACATGAGTGGCAGAGGGCTCAATAATTCAGACAACACATACATACACACAGAAATAAATATCTATAAATAAAAAAGGTGGGTATGTAAAGGGTAAGGTAGAAAGTAGGGGGGAATAAGGAAAATAAATAACATAGGAAAAAGTTTAAATATAAGGGGAGATAAGGGATAAAAAGAATATAAGGGTACAGAAAGGGAGTTCAGAGAGTAATAAAAATCGTAGTGGATGTAAGGCGTAAAGAGCAGAGAAGAAGTTCAAAGTGGCCTTGCAAGTAAAAAAATCTTAAGAAAAATAATTCTCCAAATTAGAACTAAGACTGACTTATCACAATGGTTAAATACATCCTCTGTTATTTCTTGGTTTAATAATATACAAGGTAAAAATAAGTGTAGATTTACCCAATTTGATATTGTTGATTTTTACCCCTCTATTACTGTTTCCTTATTAACTAAAGCCTTAGATTTTGCAAGACCCTTCATTAATATTTCTAAATTAGAAGAAGACATTATCTTTCATGCTAGGCAAACTCTACTCTTTACTAATGAAAGTATTTGGGTTAAAAAGTCAAGCCCTGAAAACTCTTTTGATGTTGCAATGGGTTCATATGACAGTGCGGATGTGTGTGACTTAGTAGGATTATTCCTTCTCCACACCCTTAAAGAGAAATTTCCTTCCCATAATACCGGTTTATACCGTGACGACGGATTGGCAGTTTCTCATACCACCAACGGCCATAACCTTTATAAATTCCGTAAAGATTTAATCAATACTTTTGCTAACCTAAACCTTAAAATTACTATAGATACGAACCTTACCAATGCTAACTCTTTCTTGACATTAATCTTGATCTACTTACTGCCTCTTTTAAACCTTATCATAAACCTAACGAAAATCTAAGATATAAAGAGTCAAAGAAAATCTAAGATATAAAGACACGAAGAGTCTTGCCATCCCCCTATAGTTTTTAAAAATCTTATTCCCAATATTAGCCGTAGGATTTCTACCTTATCTTCGTCTCTAGACATTTTAAACAAAGCCGTCCCTTATTATAACAAATCCCTTAATAACAGCGGCTTTACAGAACACATTAAATATTTACTTACTCCTCCCCCTAAAACTAATCACAATAATAGGAAAAGGAAAATTATTTAGTTTACACCCCCCTTCTCTCTAACTGTCAAAACTAATGTAGGAAGGAAATTCCTTGACCTCTTAGACAAACATTTTCCCCCTAATCATAGATATTATAAGATATTTAATAGAAATGTAGTTAAAATCAGTTACTCTTGCTGCCCATCAATGAAGTCTAAAATCACCAATTCTAATCGTACGAGAATAAATCCAGGATGCAGTTGCAGGAAGCCGGGTGAATGCCCATTACAGGGCAAATGTAATACCAAATCCGTTGTATATGAGGCCAAAGTGACACCTTTGATTAACAACCAGCCAGCCAGGAGTGAACGATATGTTGGCATGACTCAGGACAGGTTCAAAACCAGGTTTTATGCACATGTTGCTTCTTTTAAATACTCTGATAAAAGAACAGCAACGGCTCTCGCAAATAAGGTGTGGGAATTCAAAGATAAAAACATCCCGTACTCTATCGATTGGTCTATTTTAGACCATTCGAGGGAATACCAAAGGGGCACAAAAAATTGTTCTTTGTGTACCACTGAAAAATTTAGAATTCTACAAAACTTGAAAGCCACTTCAACTTGCCTGAACTCCAAGATCGAGATCTTCAGATGTTGTACTCACCTGAAATCACATCTGCTCTGTAACTGGATTGACATTCCTACGATGACTCAACCACCTTGAACTTCTTCTCTGCTCTTTACGCCTTACATCCATTACGATTTTTATTACTCTCTGAACTCATTTTCTGTACCCTTATATTCTTTTTCTCCCTTATCTCCCCTTATATTTAAACTTTTTCCTATGTTATTTATTTTCCTTATTCCCCCCCTACTTTCTATCTTACCCTTTACATACCCACCTTTTTTATTTATAGATATTTATTTCTGTGTGTATGTATGTGTTGTGTATATGTGTATATATATATATGTATATAATTATATATATCTATGTATATGTATGTGTATATATATATATATGTGTGTGTGTGTATGTTTATATAGGTGTGTGTGTATTTTTATTAAGGTGGTTACGTAACTTTTTGTATATGTGTGTGTGTGTATGTGTATTTATTTATTTATATATATATATATAATAGCCGTCGAAACGGCTTGAGCTCTGCTGTCGGGGTCATACTTTTTCCTATATATATATATATGTATTTGTATGGTTGTGTGTATGTGTGTGTGTGTGTGTATATATATATATATACGTGTATGTATATGCATAATTACATACAGAGTGATTTAATGTTTATTTTCATTGTTTATTTTCATTGATCATTTTCATTTTCAAAGAATAAATATAAAAGTAGATAAACACACACACACACACACACACACACACACACACACACACACACACACACACACACACACACACACACACACACACACACACACACACACACACACACACACACACACACACACACATACATACATACATACATACATATATATATATATATATATATATATATATATATATATATATATATATATATATATATATATATATATATATATATGTGTGTGTGTGTGTGCATGTGTGTTTATCTACTTTTATATTTATTCTTTTTCCTTTCGTTCTTCCTTTTCCAGCCTCACTTTCATATAGATTATATTTTTGTTTTTAAAATCCACTGTCAATAAATACACCAGGATTTTTTCATTCTGATGACTGGAAGCAAATTTTGTTTGTTTTCAAGAAACCATTGGTAAATGAAATAATTATCTTATGTTGTTTATTACATAACTATATATATATATATATATATATATATATATATATATATATATATAGTGAAAGAGTGAAGAATAAGATGGTCGGCTGTACAAGAAGGGTTTTATTTACAGTATTAACAATTATTTCATTGATCAAGTGAGTCTAAAGGCCGCTGATCACTCGAAATTGCGTCACCCGACCTTAATATATATATATATAGCACACATTTTTATTAGAACACGATCAAAATTTAAGTGATTATATTCACAAGAAGGATTGGCGGTAGCGGACCGGACGCCATGCTTTGACGCATAGAGTTACGGTCCTTTATGATCTGAGTTCAAATCCCGCCGAGGTTAACTTTGCCTTTCATCCTTACGGGGTCGATAAAATAAAGTACCAGTCACGCACTGGGGTCGATTTAATCGACCCCCCCCAAAAAAAAAATTGCTGGCCCTGTGCCTATATAAGAAACATATTTTTACAGTAGTCTAGTGTCTCCAGTCGATAATTTGACACAATTAACCAACTGCACCAGATCATAGAAAATTGTGTACAGTTTATTAGGCAAAGGTAGGGAATTGTCAGAGGCGTTGGGGTGTCGTCTTAAAAATGCGCTCTGAGTTCAAATCCCGCCGAGGTTAACTTTACCTTTCATCCTTCCGAGGTCGATAAAGCACCAGTTCAGTACTGGGTTCGATTCTTCTCCCTCATTTCTCTCTTTTCAGGCAGAAATAGCTGTGTTAGAGCGATGGGCTCCGTCAGTCTACAGATGTGTAATCTGAACATTAACTGCACCGACCTTACTGGATTGAAAGAACTAATTAGGTTGTTCGATATTTCTCAAGTTAAATAAGAAAACTATACATCATTATAGTTTCACTAACGAGGGTGGTGGATTAGCAGTATCGGTCGAGCGTCGGTTACCATGCTTCGCGGCATAGAGTTAAAACCTTTTGCATTCTAATGCGCTCTGAGTTCAAATCCCGCCGAGGTTAACTTTGTCTTTCATCCTTACAGAGTCGATAAAATAAAGTACCAGTAACTCAATGGGGTCAATTTAATCAACTTTCTCCTCCCACCAAAAGTATTGGCTTTGTGCCTGAATCAGAAATCATTATAGTTTCACTGATTTAAAACACTCTGACAATCAACCAGGCTTACCAGATACAAGTAGCGGATTACGTTAGTTTTCAGGACCACACATTACTTTAAAAAAAGGAAAAGAAATTTAGGCTGGTTGCTTTAAAGTTTAAAATCTATTAAATATCAAATTGAATTATCAACAAAGTAAATTAGAACTGACCTACTAGCAGTCGCGCGCGCGCGCGCGCCTTAATTTACTAGCCTGCGTGCAACAGAATTTTGCAAGGCGGTACAAGACCCCCTTGGGCCCCGAAACAGGCAAATATTTTTCTCAAAATAGATGTTGCATGGTTGTTGTGAGCCTTCTTAGCTCTTGGGCCCCGGAACAAAGTATCGACTGGACCCCACTCTCATAAGCCTACTGTGTGTCTTACTAGCAAAAGTTTCATTTGGGGGTTTCTTTTTAACACAATTTGTTTCTTTTCGAAAATTTATTGTTACTTTTAATTAAACTTGTCTGGCAATCCAAAGAAAGGGAGGTCAGACTTGTGAATATCTATAAAACAACAGCCTCTCACCCCTCCTCCGTTTTGGGAGAGGAATATCTATTCCCAGCCAGGAGCCTGAAACAGTCTGGTTCAATCGGTCCCGGCAATAAGATTTACTATAAACAATAATTGTTTCTATTTTTGGCACAAGGCCAGCAATTATCCCAGTGTTAATGATTTCTAGTATAGGCACAAGGCCAGTAATTTGGGGAGAGGGGAAAAATCGGTTAAATCGTCCTCAGTGCGTGACTGGTACTTTATTTTATCGACCCCGTAAGGATGAAAGGCAAAGTTAACCTTGGAGAGATTTGAACTCGGACCGTAAAGGGCCGTAACTCTATGTTGCAAAGCATGGCGTCCGACCCGCTACCGATACTGCCAATCCACTTCTGTAAACAATAATTGTTTCTATTTTTGGCAGCAATTACCCCAGTGCATTACTGATACTTTATTTTATCGACCCCGTAAGGATGAAAGGCAAAGTTAACCTCGGCGGGATTTGAACTCGGGCCGTAACTCTATGCTGCAAAGCATAGCGTCCGATCCTCTACCGATACTGCCAATCCACCTGTGTAAACAATAATGACTACAGTTAGATTTATTGATTTAAGCAACACATGTTAGATTGTTTAACGGTGAACAACGTCAACATGTATATGTATTAGAAGTATTGTAGCCTGTTAACACAGACATATAACTCCTTTCAAATAAGGTTTTTATCTCGACCCAGCACCCCACCTCCTTCATCCATCCACCCAGCCCCCTTTGTTTCCTTTTTCTTTTTTTTTTTTAAAATATGAAACTAGTTGAAGTCTGAACAGCATATTTTAAATAACAAATACTGACACGAAAGACAGAATACTTATCAGGAGGACTAAAATCTCCAAATTGCAACTTGATTCTCTAAAATTTGGTGAGTCAAGACCCCCAACCCCCCAACTTCCACAAAAAAACAACAACAAAACAATAACAAACACAAACAAAAAAGCCACCCCAAACAAAAAAAGAAAAAGTAAATAATTTATCAAGAAATCTAATACTTATGTTCAACCGTAGTGTAAGCAGCTGTAAGAGTTTTACGTCAGATGGGATGTTAGACGAAGTAGTTCTA
>OZ024742.1:244955427-245025427 GCA_964016885.1 Eledone cirrhosa
TGGCGTCCTTAAGATGCAGTGTTTGACTACACGCAGCCGCCCCAGCTCACCTTTTTCTATCTCCAAGAGTGCTCGATTGTCTCAATCATTATTTATTAGTGATCGACTATTATTATGGTCATGTCATCGGAACGCACACAATATACAGGGTGTCTCCCAAAAATGAATATACACTTTGATTACCTGTACGGGCAATATTTATTAGAATGCTGTTGAAGTGTGTATATATATTTTTTGGCACCCTGTATATATATATAATGCCCCAGCATGGCCTCAGCCTGTCGGTTGGAATACGTAATAAAGTAATCGAGTGTATATATATATATACATATATATAAATTAAAAGTGACAAAGGCGCTGTGTGGTTACTAATAAATATTGTTTAGAAAATGTAAGAGAAACACAAGGACAATTACCGCTCTTCGGCTGTCTGCTGTGAGTCGCTGATGTTTCGACGCATTAAAGACAGTACATCTCACCACAGTGCGTTAATAACTACGTGGTATAGTTATTAGGGAAAGAAAAAAAAAAGACGAGAGTGAAGGAAGAACATATCGATCATTCGTTTTTTTCTTTTTCTTTTTTTTTTTTTTTGTACCGTTTTTTGGTTTTGCATTTGAAAAGAGTCGTAATAACCCTGAAAGATAATGTAGAAATATACAGTGTCAGAAAAATATTACTTTGTATTGTTTTACAGGTAAAATTCTGTTATAACGAATAACATTATAACGAATTTTTCACTATAATGACATTTTTTCAATCCCAGGCGACACGCTCGATGTGTTAGGTCGATCTCGTTATAAGGAGTTTTTCTTATAACCCATGAATTTCGTTATAACGGAATTTCACTGTATTTGTCATCGTTTGTCCTTTATATATTTCTATCGCAGGACCCCGGCGGCTGAGTTCCGGCCGTTTTGACAGCTAGATCCGAACACGGATATATATAACTTTAGTAGCAACAACAGTGTTGCTATTATTGGGTATAGACTTAGCCAGAAGGTTTAAAGCTCAATGCAGAGCTGATATATAACGAATAAGAAACGTCAAAGAGTTATGTTGTCAAATTAACACGTTTCAGCCGATAAAGATTCATCGGGATGAATCTCTATCGGTTGAAACATGTGTTAGTTTGACAAGATATCAACTCTTTGGTGTTTCTTATATATGTATATATATAATATGTACGTGTGCGTGTGTAGAAGGTAAACAGAAATAACACAATCGGTATATGGAAGGAATATATTAATTTAACGCTTGAAATAGCAGGAAGAAGGTCTTAACATTTCAGACGCTAGTCCTTCTTCATCAGAAGAAAGAATGAGAAATGAGAAATATTAATGGGACGGGCGGGGCGGAATCGGAATAAATGTTTTTAGAGAAAAATAAGTCCATTCATGTTGCCATCCCTTGGAAAACTGTTGATGCTGGCGTTTTGTGTAAGATAGACTTTTTTTAGAAAAGTGGATGATGGAGCGCGTCTATCTGAAATGGAAAAAAACCCTTTTGTATATAGAGCTATACGCGTGCGAATGCGCGCGCGCGTGTGTTATACGTCCGTACGAAGTTAAGAGGATATGTGTGTGTGCGTGTATATGTAAGTAAAAGAGTGTACGAAGCTGTGAGCAAAAGTATGTTAATATAAGGGAGTGTGTGTGTAGAGAGAGAGAGCTGTGAAGGAGAAAGTAGTGTGTGTGCGTATTTTGTTGGTCTGTATCACCTGTAAGAGTATATGTTTCTGACCATAAGAGAGCCATAGGAACCTAGGAGATGAATGTACAATCGCGTGTGTGATAACGGACGGAGGGGGGGGGGAGCAAAGGGTAGAGAACTAAGCACGAACGTATACGTGTAATATTAAAGAAATTGGGAGGTGAGTTGAGCCCATGAGGGAAACAGGACCCAAGGCGGTAAATCAGACTTGTTCAATCCTGGTGCGCGAGGCCTGTGATCTGTGATGTAAAAGAACACCCAGGACTGAGACATGTAGGGAATTGTGACCAGGAGAACGGAAATGACGGGCGACGGGAGTATCCAAACCGAGTCGTATATCCCTCAAATGTTCAGCAAAACAGTCCGCCAAACGGCGTCCCATTCGCCGATGTATAAAGACCCACAAAGGCAACACCGGAGGGAATAGACAACGTGGGTGGAGGTGAAGGAGTGGCGGATACGGAATGAACCGTTGGGGCCTGTGAGAGTGGTAAGGGTGGAAATGAAAGGACAAGTGTTACAGCGGGGACGAGAACAAGGATGAGAGCTGGGTGGAGTCGTAGGAGAGGACAAGAAGGAACTGCGTACCAGGAGGTCACGGAGATTACGGGCGCGCTTAAATGCGATAATGTAAAACATACGCTCGCACGCACACATACACACATTTCTTCTTTTATCCATTTACTGATTTCAACCGTTCGACTGCGACCACCCCTGGGTACCACATCCAACGATTAATTCGATCATAATCACATTGACCGCAGTACTTATGGTATTTTTTATCGGTCTGTATTTGTCAAACCGCTAAGTTACAAGATATAAATGACAGCACTGGTTTTTAAGCGGTGAAAACACAGACAAAACACCTGTGCACGAATGGATTTGTCTTCGTTTGTCTTTCTCTTGCGAAATACGAAAATGTTCAATTCACACTTATGTTAGAAATGTGTAGTGCATGTTAATTGTACGTTGGTAAATTGGATTATTTCATACTTAAAGGTTTCGTGCGATTGACATTACAATTAAATTGTCTGTCAATGATTCTAAAATAATGATTTCTACTATAGGCTTAAGGCCAACAATTTGTGGGGAGGGGAAAGTCGATTACATTCACTCTAGGCGTATGGCTTAGTGGTTAGAACATTGGGCTTGCAATCAGAAGGTTGTGAGTTCGATTCTCTGACCGGGTGATGCGTTGTGTCCTTGAATAAGACACTTTATTTCACGTTGCTCCAGTTTACTCAGCTGTAGAAATGAGTTGCGACGTCACTGGGGCCAAGCTGTATCGGTCATTGCCTTTCCCTTGGACAACATAGGTGGCGTGGAGAGGGGAGACTGGTATGCATGGGCGACTGCTGGTCTTCCACAAACAACATTGCCTGGACTTGTTCCTCGGAGGGGAACATTTCTAGGTGCAAATCCCATGGTCATTCGTGGCCGAAGCGGGTCTTTTCTTTTTAGTACGTGACTGGTACTTTATTTTATCGACCCCTGAAGTATGAAAGACAAAGATGACCTCAGCGAGATTTGAAATCAGAATGTAAAGAGGCGAGACTAATTGTTGCAAAGCCTTTTGCTCGACGCTCTGCCAATATATCGCCTTTAATTATTATAAAATAATGACAAGAATAGAATGGTATTTAGGGTATTTAAAAGTGTCAGCAGTTTTTGATTGGTCATCTTGTCGATGACGACAAGCCCTTATTTTATCAAGCATTAGGAGGTGGTACTTTTTAAAACTTCAAGATCATGATAAACACGCCAAGAAAAATATCGTGTGTATAGATGGTTACATATTCTATGTACAGATATATCTAAAGTCTGTCTTAAGCCAGAAGGCTCATTTGGCCGGTGCTTATCCCGGTTTCATAGCGTGAAGCGACTGAGAGTACAAGACTCTCACTTGGACAGGACGCCAGTCCATCGCAGGGTTAAACCTCCAGCTATTGATGGTACTCATTTTCAGCTGAGTATACTGGAGCAACCTGAAATGAAGTGTTTTGCTCAAGAACACAACACGCAACCCGGGAATCGAACCCACGACGTTATGATCGTAAGTCCAACACCCTTACCACTAGGCCACGTGTCTCTACTGTACAGATATATAGAGTGTAGTAAATGATATTATCTAAGTCAATGATATATCAAATAAATGTATTTATATGTATGGATACGTAACAATGGAGTTGTAGGGGCGCTGTCGTGATACACAGCGTATTTTGGCCATTTTAAACCTGGCAGAGCCCGTCTCCTCTCCAAATCTGAATAAGGCAGATTTCTTCCAGAGAAGGATAAAGAGTGTTTGGGAGGAAGTGAGAAGGACATATAGCGGAAGAATCGACCCCAGTATGAAAGGCAGGATTTGAATTCTGTGAGCAGAGAGCAGTAAGTAACACCGCAAAGCATTCTATCCGATGTTCTAACGATACTGCCACTTCGCCACCTTTACGTATGTTGAGTTTGGGAAGATGGGTGGCTCGCGTTTGATTTGCCGAATTTGGAGGGTGAGTGCAGTTTAGTTTGGCAGGAATCATGAGTACAGGTTGGTTTAGGGTGTTTGCTTAGTGTTTATGGACTGATTGGAGTAATAACGGTCTTGTTTACGTATATAAAGGCAAGCAAATAAAAATATTTTACTTTCAGAATGTACATTTGTTTAAGTTAATGTCAATTAGGAATGGAAAATTACTATTTGTAAAGCGTCTTAAATATATTGGAAATGAATAAAAACAAAAACTATATTACACTTGAAATTGATTACATGATTGGCTTCTTGACACATCCTAACCACTATTCAAAAGCAAGACAAGAAAGCAATAACCGATAAAATTACTTCTTTTAAATAGCTTAGTCAATAGAGGAACGGCAGCGCCCATGACCTTTTTAAGGGCTTTCTTGATTGGTGGGTGGGTGGGTGTAAGGAGGAAGTTATCGTGAGACCGGAGACCTTGCCCATATGTCTATAACAGAGTGGACTCCACTAAAGACACCAAAAATCCAGCTGGTGGTGTCAAACTGGGTGACACATCGTCTACCACTTCCAAATAGAAACGGTCTCTTCGGTATACTTCCACACACTTTCCGTCTAGTAAATTTCACTCAAGTTTTTGGTTGGCACAAAGCTGTGGTAGAAGACATTTGACTAAAGTGCTGCGTAGGGAGATCGAAGTAGAAACCCTGTTGTTGTGAAGCGAAATTCTTTAAACAGCTATGCTTGCGCCCGTGCCTCTTCAAGTTACTTTAAAAACATGTATAGCAACCTACAACGATTATTAATGTCACGCTACATACAGATAAAACAAACGGTTTTGACATTCGGGAGTAATATAATCAGCTCTATCTTCGTTGTGGATCTTACTAAGACCCAGAATAGGTATAAATCAGCAGGGTCCTTGTTAACCAGAGGTTGCAAGCTAATATGAATAGCGTCTCATAGCATGCTTTCACGAGGCTTTTATCAAATTAGGTTAAAAATACAAAATGGGATTGAGGGCAAATACCTTAGGGTAAATATCTGCATACTGAATAACAAAACGATAGGATATCTTACTTAATACAATAAGTTGGAAAACTTCGATTAACTGAAATTACTTAGAAAATCAGAAGACTAATATCCTCTAAGGGTGTTTAAGACAATGGCTCTTCCAGCGCGTCTCCCTCACCATCCTCCGGGGAAACGTCTTCTCTATTCTGTCTGTCGGAGCCGCGGGGCGGACAGCGCATGGACCCCCATTTGCTCATAATAGTGAGAGATGGGGAGAGACGGATACAGTGGGAGTTTGGTTCCATTGTGTTCGGACCTGGTGTATATGTATATGTTTATTTACCACATCACATTTTAGCCCTAAAATGAATTAGTTCATTTAAATTCTGGAAAATATAGAAAATGCCGTATAGAAGTAAATCTGGTCATAAGCCAACTGGCGAAAGTAACGGACATATTTCGGTCATATTAGACCGCCTCAGCAAAGCATATTCTACTTTGTTTGCAAGACAGTGTGTGATCTGTATATGTAGAAATAGAGAGAATATAGTGATACTGATTATAAGTATCAACAATATGACAGCAGGACAATACCCTAGGGGAGCGTTATATATACAAATAAATTAACAGGGGTATAGTGTGTCGAAAATATTACAATCAACTGAGATTCTTTATGCCACTAATTGACAATTGGGCGTTTCAAATCTGAAGACAAATATTTGTCGTATTATTTACTAGCATTCTCTCGTTGGTTTTATTGTTTCCTTAGAAAGTGTTGTTGGGGTTTAACCCAATAGCTTCTGCGGTAGTTGACGGAAAGACTCTTACTGTGTTGTAAACCTCCTATTCATTTTGTTGCGATACGTTCTCTACCTGCATCATTGTCACTTCAGCCACAAACTCGGGCACTACTACCCATAATGCAGAAGAGCATACCCCAAGTACTTGGACTTGACCAATTGCTTCTTTTTCGTGCCAGTTGCCGTCGAAACCTCCGATGCCACCGGTTCCCGTATTACTGTTCCCACCAGCGAAATAAGGAAAAATGCGCTTCATCTGAGGAAGGAACTCCGTGAGTTTGAGTGACAGATGTAGTAGTGGGTGTTAGTGGCTGTTCTCCGCAGCAATGTTTTCGTCATCTTGTCCACAGGGCACAGCTGAAATATACTGCCTAGACTGCGGTATAGAGCGTCGGACAACATGCTTTGCAGGATATAGTTACGGTCTTTTACGTTCTGAGTTCAAATCCCGCCGAGTTTAGCTTTGCCTTTCATATTTTGCGGGATCGATAAAATAAAGCACCAGTAATGCACTGAGGTAAATTTAATCGATTTCCCCTCCCCCAAAATTGCTGGCCTTGTGCCTATAGTAGAAACAATTATTTAATTTTATTTTTTATGGCAAACATATTTTAACTGAAATTTGTTGAATAAAAGTGTTCAAAATTTGAAGTCCTATCATAATAGGACAGCGAGATTTGTTTGATGAATGTTCCCTAAATAAAGACAGGTTTTGCTTTTTGTCCTGCGAGTTATTTAGTTGTCACTTTCTTCACAAAGACAAAATAGCAGACTGTTCGGTCGATTTAGTTGTCGACGACTCGATAAGGAACATATACATCTAGTGTTTGATTTCATGGCTATTAGAGGTTGATTTTTTTAACTGTTAAGTAATAAATTTCTGGTAATGAACTAGTGAGAAGAAACCTATGAACATTTTATTCTTTAATTGCTCACATCTAGCTTGTGAACAAATAGATAAAGTTTACCGTATACTTTATGATTAGTTACCGGATACAGAGAGTGTTATATTATAGGTGAAATAGTCATTAAAGTAATTTGGTGAGTAAAAACTTAGCTTAGAAGAAAAAGGAAATTTATTTAGATAAATGGTGACAGTTTTTTTTTCTCTATTTCTATAATATACATTTAATTATGAATAATACTTTCCCACCTAAATACATCTACTTTTGAAAAACAAAGGTGTCAATGAATGATGAGAACTTCAGAAAGCAGGTTACAATGTGGTAGACATATACAAAGGACAAATAATTGTTTCTACGTTTGACACAAGGTCAGAAATTACTTGTACTTTATTTTGTCGACCACGTAAGGATGAAAGGCAAAATTAACCTCGGCAGGATTTGAACCCAGAACGTAAAGGACCATAACTCTGTGTTGCAAAGCACGGTGTCTGATGCTCTACCGATACTGCCAAACCACCGCCCTAATAATTGTTTCTACTTTAGGCACAAGGCCAGCAATTACTCAGTACATTACTGGTACTTTATTTTAACGACCCCGTAAGGATGAAAGGCAAAATTGACCTCGGCGGGATTTGAACTCGGAATGGAAAGGGCCGTAACTCTATGCATCAAAGCATGACGTCCGACCCTCTACCGATACTGCCAATATCCAGTCATACCTCCAGACCCTCTTTTAAAATGGAAAATAAAAACAATGCGTTTTTTTTTTGTTTTGTTTTTTAAACTAATCCGAGTGTTTGGATATTTCACCCCTCTCTCTTGTTTTTTGTTATTTGTCTCCAGATCTGCACCGTTCAAGTAGATCTATTATCAAAAACATTCCAGCCATGTTCATCTTGTCTTTTAGGGGCAGGATGAAGGACTACATTATCTAACATGTCATATTCTTTAAAGACAGTTAAGTGTAATACGAAGATGGTTTTTCTGCTATTTCTAGTTGATGTTTCTACGTTGTTGCTTTTTCGTGACTTTGATCAATAGTCATCTACTCTAATTCTAGTGCTTAAATAATATATTTATGTATATAATGATCATGATTTAATGTCCTTTTTCTACGCTTGAATAGGTTGGACAGTTTTTCTCCATCACAACGTATTGTTGTCACTTGTTCCAGTCGTTTGTCACCTCATTCTTGTTGTCCAAGCCTCTAAGATTAGCCTCCCCCATATCTTTCTAGGTCTTCTCCTGCAGGTTCCTTCAACTTGGATTGCTTGGCACCTCTGTACCCAACTGTCATCATCTATCCACGCCAACAGAGTTTCCTATCTTGTACAATCTAGCCGATTCCTCTTATACCTAGTTTTTCTTTAAGTTAATTTTCACTCCATCGTTCTAATACTACTCTTCAGGCGCAACATGCTTGTCTCATTTCTTCCTAGCCATCACACACCCTCTGCATACAATACTCATATTTCACTATCATGCAACATCGCACATTTCCTTATTCCTCCCCCACATGCAGGTCACCTAGTACTTCTGTAAACCTATGTCTGCCAGAGCGATAATTCAGTTTTCGCAACTTCCAAAGGAATTCTTGTGAAACTGATCAGTTTTGTTAAACAAGAAATCCTGGTATAATTGCTAAGATTTGTCTTTTGTTTAGCGCTAGGTCTTTATAGTAGTAAACAAACAACAACAAAAAACTGTTCAATATATATGGCAACGAGGAAACAAAAAGAAAAAAGAGGAAAATATCGGAACATCACGGCCCCTTTCAACGTTTGGTACCTGACTGATGCCACGTTGGGCGGGCACAAGGGGACTGTCTGCCACAACCTGTGATCCGTGGTTCCTGCTCTGGCGAGAATCACCCTCGAGGTCAACTCGTCTAAGTTGGAGGTGGTGAATGTCCAGCACGATGCAGAGGGCTTTACAGCTTCTGTCTCGGACATGCGATCCATTTTCTGCCAGGTGCATGCGACCCCGAAAGAAGATGTCTTCATACTCAGGTCGCCGATCCTCCCGCCGGTCATCCGCTACACCATCAAGTTCAGGCTCCAACAACTCACAACCATCACAAGCAGACTGGGCATTATTGACGCCCATCCAGCCCTCTTCCTGTTGAGGAACTGCTTCACCATGCCGAAGCTCCTCTATACACTTCGTAGCGCTCTTTGCTAGAGCCACGCATCTCTCCTTACTGACTTCGATACTTCTATCCGAGTTGCAGCTGAGGAGATATGCAATGTCAGATTTGACGATTTGGGATGGCAACAGGCCACCTTATCTGTTAGAAACGGTGACCTTGGTCTCCCTTTCGACTGGCACGCAGCTGGATAATGATAGCATGCGAATCGGAGTTCCCCTGTGGCTCGGCCTCTGGATCTGCGAGCCAAACAAACGTCGCTCCTCCGTATCCACGGTAGACTCATTTGGTCTCCACTCGCTATCGTGTCGCTACAATGCCGACCGCCTTCCACGCCATGCTGCTCTCAATGAGGTCATAAAGCATGGCTTGGATGCTGCAGGCTTCCCCTCCCAGCTCGAGCCAGCGGGGCTGGACCAAGGAGACAGCAAAAGGTCAGACGACATGACCATCTTCCCGTGCCGCGGCGGTAAACCCCTCATCTGGGATGCCACATGCAGCGACACATTCTCCAATGGCAACTTGGTGCAGTTTGTGACTAACCCAGGTTCTGCTGCACTTCGCGCCGAAAAGGGTAAATTCTCCAAATATCTGTCGCTCTCCGACAGGTTTGCAGTCGAGCCCCTAGCAGTGGAGACTTATGATGTCCTTGGCCCTAGGGCCACCTCCCTACTCAACTCCATCGGCACAGAGCTGGCTACCTGCAGGCGTGAGCATCGCGAGTTGGAATAGTCCTTCCGACCCATCTCCTTCATCATCCTTCGGGGAATCGCCTTCTCTATTCTGTCCGCCGGGGCTGCGGGGTGGTCGGCGCGTGGGCCCCCATTTGCTCAATGGGGAGAGACGGAGGCAGTGACAGTGGGAGTTTGGTTCCTTTATGTTCAGACCTCATACACACACACACACAGATATATATATATATATATATCTATATATATAGTATTAAGGATACTATTTATGGTTATGTATATACTAAAACCTTAGATAGTAATATATATTTTAAACCCTAGACAGTGAAAGACAGTAATTTATTACTACATTATTAACAGTAAGATAAATAGCTCAATGTAATAACATCAGTTGTTCTACAGATACAGAGCAGTTATATAGAAATTACATGAATCAAAGTTCTGTTCAAATCATTTATTCGCTTACAATTGTTTCTTCCAAACCAAGGTTTGGAGTCTTCGGAGCAATTTTTCAATGATTGTTTACATACATGACCTCCTTTTCAATACAAGAGACATACAGAAACATATGTATATATCGATGCACAGTGGGTTGACATCCATTATAATATTTTAGCTTGGCAATTTACATTCAAAGATTAAAATCATATTATAATGGATGTCAACCCACTGTGCATCAATATATACATATGTTTCTGTATGTCTCTTGAAAAGGAGGTCATGTATGTAAACGATCATTGAAAAATTGCTCCGAAGACTCCAAACTTCGGTTTGGAAGAAACAATTGTAAGCGAATAAATGATTTTGAACAGAACTTTGATTCATGTAATTTCTATATATATATATATATATATATAATGTTTCAGAAGATCCCGTTAAGGGTGAAAGCAGCGAATTTTTGCTTAAATTTTAATCTGTTATTTTAATATATATATATATATATATATATATATATATATATATATATATATATATATATATATGTGTGTGTGTGTTTTACGGCCTCTGCTATAGAGAAAGAGTTAGAAAAAAAAAGGGAATTAAGTAACAAAATAAAGGAGGAGAAGGGACGAAAGGCATTACACCCTGTCTGAACGGTGTTTCAGCTGAGCCCCACGGATAAAATGGCAAAGGTATTGCTGCGGTCAATGACCAGTGACATAAATATGTCAGCGATAGAATTCTTTTCTTTCTATTCGATTATCTATTAAGAGGTAGTCATGCATGTAGCTAAGCTATTATTAATTTGTTTCTATTTTAGGCCAAGGCCAGCAATTACCCAGTCCATTACTGGTACTTTATTTTATCGACCCCGTAAGGATGAAAGGCAAAGTTAACCTCGGCAGGATTTGAACTCAGATCATAAAGGGACGTAACTCTATGCTTCAAAGCATGGTGTCCGACTCTCTACCGATACTGCCAATATTATTAATTTAATGTTTTTTTTTCAGTAAAAGTTTCCTGGTATAAATTTTGCTTATATAAATTCCCCCTCGTGCTTTTTATATATATTTAAATACGCGCACATTTATACACAGATAAACGCATTAAAAATATATACATGTACTTAAACACACACACACATATATATATATGCATATATATATATACACACACAATATGGGATGTCCACGTAAGCATTGATATATATATATATATATATATATATATATAATATATATATATATATATAAGTTAAAACAATGAAATAAAAAATCAAGTCATTAGAGATATACTTCACTGATTTAATGTATTATCATCATCTAGAAACGATCGTAAAGCAGTGAAGTATATCTCTAATGACTTGATTTTTTTATTTCATTGTTTTAACTTATATATATATATATATATATCAATGCTTACGTGGTCATCCCATATTGTGTGTATATATATATATATGCATATATATATATGTGTGTGTGTGTTTAAGTACATGTATATATTTTTAATGTGTTTATCTGTGTATAAATGTGCGCGTATTTAAATATATATAAAAAGCACGAGGGGGAATTTATATAAGCAAAATTTATACCAGGAAACTTATACTGAAAAAAAAACATTAAATTAATAATATTGGCAGTATCGGTAGAGAGTCGGACACCATGCTTTGAAGCATAGAGTTACGTCCCTTTATGATCTGAATTCAAATCCCGCCGAGGTTAACTTTGCCTTTCATCCTTACGGGGTCGATAAAATAAAGTACCAGTAATGGACTGGGTAATTGCTGGCCTTGGCCTAAAATAGAAACAAATTAATAATAGCTTAGCTACATGCATGACTACCTCTTAATAGATAATCGAATAGAAAGAAAAGAATTCTATCGCTGACATATTTATGTCACTGGTCATTGACCGCAGCAATACCTTTGCCATTTTATCCGTGGGGCTCAGCTGAAACACCGTTCAGACAGGGTGTAATGCCTTTCGTCCCTTCTCCTCCTTTATTTTGTTACTTAATTCCCTTTTTTTTTCTAACTCTGTTAAAACAGCTGGTGATATGCATGTAAGTAAATATTCTCTCTATCTGATAGTTTGTAAACTACATAGATCAATAACTGAATATAGATACAATGTATTATCACCATCTAGAAACGATCGTAAAGCAGTGAAGTATATCTCTAATGACTTGATTTTTTTATTTCATTGTTTTAACTTATATCATGACTCTGTTTTCCTTTTAATGTCTACTCCCGAGTCTCCTGTCGGTTGGTTTTGCCCGTAAAATCTGTCCAGCGATTCTTTTCTGAGACATTCTAACCACATGACCATAGTATTGGAGCTGTGATTTCTCAATTCGGAGAAGTAACTGCTTAACTGTAACTCTCTCATGTCTGAGATATGCCCTCTATCGAGTAACGTTACTCCAAACACCCATCAAAGGAACCCCATTTTTTCTCCTATTCTCCCTTTTGCAATGAAATACATTTAAATATAATTTAATGAGTCCACCTTGACTGATAAAGACATATCCGATCACTTCTAAATTTCATCTAATTTTACCTGTACAAGTACAGTTTATACATAAATTCAAAAACAGCTTAACTTCGACTTCGACTCATTGGTGTATCGATGAAATATTAGATATCGAAACAAACATTTGCAGATGATAAATAAAGAAACAATACAGCATACTTAGCTTTAGCTAGCATTTTTACAAAAACAAATAAAATATATAAATATACAAATATATTTAGTCTAAACGTGAGCATTGGTTTTCTTTTGATAGAGATCTCGTACTGATAACGACGTAAAGTATTGTTTTGAAATAGTGATAAAGAAAATCGGTTTCTTTAACTGGCATGTTTACAATATCGACCCAGGTTCTGCTGCACGTCAGGCTGAGGAGGCCAAACTCTTCAAATACCGGTCGCTCTCCGACAGGTTTGCGGTCGTACCCCTGGCAGTGGAGACTTCTGGTGTTCTCGGCCCAGAGCTACCTCCTTACTCACCACCATAAGCGCTGAGTTGGCCAGCCGCAGCTGTGAGCCCCGCGAATTGGAGTGGCTTTTCCAGCGCGTCTCCCTTGCCGTCCTCCGGGGAAACGCCTTCTCCATTCTGTCCGCCGGGGCTGTGGGTGGGTCCCATCGCGTACCGTTGTAATTGTTGTAGAAGAAACAAGAAGACATGTCTATCGTAAAAGGCTCTAATTAAATTGTTGTTGTTGTTGATGGTGATATTTAAAGCTATACATGCTTTAAAATATAATCAGTAACTTCTCACTTAAGCACATAACTGCCATGAAAATATGGAACATAATGTTCGCAAATTGATAATTTGATTTTAATCGCTATCGAACTTGTTTCGTTTAAAAACAAATATGTCTCAAGAGGCCAATCGAAATTTCTTTACACGGAATTCTGAAAGAATGGACGCGCTGATAAGAACGAGTCTTGACCGTATCTCCAATAAACCCGATATAAGTCTCTGATATGCTGTTATTATCTTGTTCCGGCTTAACACAATATACATTGATTTTTGAAAGGCAAGTTCCGTTGGGACGACAGTTTTTTTATTTGGTCGCTGCATTGCGGATTTCCTCCGCAAAATCAGAAACACAGTAGTCCGCCTGAGAAAGGAGCCCCGCGAGGTGGGGTGACAGTTGCAGCGAGTGTCACTGACCAGTCTCAGTTGAGGTAACAATTGTTTGTAGCAATACAATTACAGGCATGATAAAAGACTATTATTGGCGGTGGATTGGCAGTATCGGTAGAGCACCGAACACCATGCTTCGTGACATAGAGTTACGTTCTTTATGTTCTGAGTTTAAATCTTGCCAATGTTAACTTTGCCTTTCATCCTTACGGAGTCTATAAAATAAAGTACCAGTAACGCACTGGGGTCGATTTAAATGACTTTCCCCTCACCCAAAATTGTTGACCTTGTGCCTAAATCAGAAACCATTATTGATGTTTAAAAGGTTTAATGAGTTTGCAAGTTTTTAGAGCTAGAAAAGTTAATTTTATTTGAGTTTCTTTTAAAATATTATGAATTCTATGAGTTGTAATAACCCTCATCTAAAGATAATGAAGACATACTTTTACTAATGTTAGGAATTAAATTTCGTAGACTATAAAGTGGATGATTACAATTTTTATTTATATGTAATAATCGGGGTTGTATAGTGAAGTATATACGAAATGTTTATGTTGAATAAACATCCTTTTAGCCTCGCTATGAATTTTAAAATGTATAATAAACATCCTTTTAGCCTCACTATGAATTTTGAAAAGGATTATTACTGCTTATATAAAATAATCTTTCATTAGGTTTTCGCATAGGAGCAAAATATATTTATATGAAAATTTAAAGTAATCTAAAAAGAACAAAAGTAAAAAGAAACGAAAAGAAACTATACTCTCATCTTTAAAAGCATATGTTTCAGATGATCCCGCTTAGAGTGAAAGCATACATTTTTTGCTTGAACTTTTAATCTGTTAATAATAATGATTTCTAGTATAGGCACAAAGCCAGTAATTTGGGGGGAGGGGAAAGTCGATTAAATCGACCCCAGTACGTTTCTGGTGCTTTATTTTATCGACTCTGTAAGGATGAAAGGCAAAGTTAACCTCGGTGGTATTTGAACTCAGAACGCAAAGGGCCATAACTCTATGTTGCAAAGCATGGTGTCTGGCGCTCTACCGATACTGCCAATCCATCGCCCTTTGATAATAATAATTACACACACACACACACACACACACACGGTGTCCTAAAAATGTCTACACAGTTCAACAGCATTCTAATAAATATGTGTATACATTTTTGGGCGACAACCTGTGTATATAATCGATAATTTCACATAGTTCTCGCCCATCGTATGCTTCAATGTAAACATCAAACGGTTCGTCTTTGTATTTAAATTAACCTAGCACGAGTTATCAAACACAAAAGGATTTGCTTGTATTTATAATTACCTGGTTTACTAAGTGTTACAATGGTGTTCACTCAGCAAGAGTTTGGATTAGGATGAGTTTAGCTATGGAAGAATATAATGCCATAATATCAAATTAAGTAAATTTATCGTTTTGTTTGTTATTGTTTCTACTTTTGGCACAAGGTCAGCAATTATCCCAGTGCATTACTAGTACTTTATTTTATCGACCTCGTAAGGCTGATAAGTTGCTCGCTCTCTCCAATTTTCTTTGCCATAGCCATTGACTGGGTACTAAGAAAAGCGTCTAAAGACCAGGGTATATCTTGGGTGGGAGAGCAAAAGTTGTCTGACCTGGACTTTGCGGACGATATTGCTGCACTTGCAGAGAGCACAGCTGACCTGCAAATCATTGTGAACAATATCAATGTCGAAGCAGGATGCTTAGGTCTCAATATCAGTGCCAAGAAGACCCACCACCAACCAGTGTCTTCATTGAACAGGGGAGGTGGAGATAGTGGACAACTTCACCTACCTAGGAAGCTCCATTAACAATGAGGGCACCATGCACAGTGAACTGCAATGTAGAATGGGAAAGGCTTCAGCAGCATTTAACCAGCTTGACAAGATCTGGAAGAGCAGGAAGTTCACCCTCAAAACAAAGATGAGATTCTACAACAGCAACGTACACACTCTTGTACGGAAGTGAAACATGGCATTCGAAAGATCCTGGGGATTAAATGGAATGACCATGTAACAAACCAGGAAGTCAGGAACCGCACCAACCAGCAGCTAGTCTCTTCTACCATCTGCAAGCGACGCCTGGGCTGGTTTGGACACGCTTTGAGACTTCCCCGGAGAGACTGGCGAACCAAGTACTTAAATGGAGCCCGCAGGAAAGCAGACGGAGAGGGCGACCCAAAATGAACTGGCGCCAGACAGTTGAGAGGGACCTGCGAGCGACAAACAGACAATGGCGGGACGCTGTGCAACTGGCTGCTGACCAAATGTGATGGAACACTATGATTGCCTCATGCGTCGCAAGACGCGGGAGCTTCTGAGTCTGAGTAAGGCTGAAAGGCAAAGTTAATATCGGCGGGATTTGAATTCATACCATAAAGGGCCATAACTCTATGCTGCAAAGTATGGTGTCCGTGGCTCTACCG
Source organism: Eledone cirrhosa (assembly GCA_964016885.1). Classification (NCBI taxonomy): domain Eukaryota; kingdom Metazoa; phylum Mollusca; class Cephalopoda; order Octopoda; family Eledonidae; genus Eledone; species Eledone cirrhosa. The sequence continues at coordinate 244,971,701 of OZ024742.1, forward strand.
ATACTGCCAATCCAATTTGTTTGCTCGGTGTTTAGACATTTATCATTCAAAATAGTCTTGAGTTGTACATTTCTACGTTTTTATATACTCTTCTTGCCCAACGATGGTGGGGCTCATCCTAAGCCAACGATCCCAAAGCATCGTCGTGCGTAGAGTTGACCAGATTCACCAGCGCCCTCCATCGCTGGCGGTCCTGTGCCAGCTCCTTTGGATCCTCCAAGGTGATGACGATCCTTTGGAGATCTATCTAATTTCAAATTCTCCGCTGTTTGTAAACAAAAGCTAAAAGCGTTGTATCTTATGTATTCATACGCTATGATTATATAGCTTCAAATTGAATGGAAATTTGTGTGAGTGGTGTAATGGTTAACACAAGGCCATGGTAGCCAGAGATGTGGGATTGTGTCCCATGTACGTTAATGCTCATTAATTTTTTCATTCTGTGGGTTTTTATTACTCCTATTATTAGGCTAATTTATTTAGTCAAAAATACAACGGAGGCACTATTTTACTATCTAATTATAAATTTATATTTTTTACATTCTCGTTTTTATTTAGTTTTTGTTACATACATTCGCTTGTCCTTTACCTGGCAACTCGTCTCTTTCTCCCACTCCCATCTCCTTATTTATCAAATAACGGTTATAATATATAATATCATTTTGTTCTATTTTATCCATCAGAGTCCTATGATATTCATATACTGTAGCTGAAGATCAGATCAGTAAAATATATGTGTAACAATTAGATAAGGATCCGCCAAAGTCTATGGAACAGTTGGTTATCCATACGGGTAAAGAGTTAGTTGAAAGTGTTGGTAAATTTTGAAAATGTTGTGGTTACACGATAATATCCTTTCCGTATTATTTAGTAGAGGGTTCTAATCTAGAAGTGTTTCCAATAATTTCGCCGTAAAGAAGTCACCTTCTTTATTATTTTTTATGCTTTAACCTTATTTAGCATATCTCACTTCAACTCATAGGATATATTGTCATTCAGTTTCCATGTGTAGCAAGGCATTGTTGTTGAATGTCTTCTCTATATCCATCGAAAGGAGTGTGCATGTGGCTGCTATCCAATTTTAAAGTTACTAGTAGTAAAGAGTATTTACGCTTGATTGGAATTTGACATTTTTTACTAAGAATTTATATACTAAGTTCTGAGCTGAGCAATTCGAGTTTAGAGGCATATTTTAAAATCGATACAATTACAATAATTATTGTTTCTACTTAAATCTAATTTAGCTAACTTATTTGAAGCTATATTTTGGGTAAGTTTAGATGCAGTCAAGTAGGATAGTTTAGCAGCATATTTTTAAAGATTCTATAGTAATTATGCTTTGTTCATATGATGGTTAATTTCAAAAGAGAAGGCAACCAATAAGGATAATTAGATTTACTGATTAAAATCTAAATTATTCTTGAACTTTACTTAAGGTGGCATATAAAAACACTTGATAACTTTAAATAATAAGTGTTTCTGTTCAGATTTTCTCATTTCCTATGATACTTTACCCGACTTATTATTATTATCATGGATTGGTAGAGGGTCGGACACCCTGCTTTGCAACACAGAGTTACGGCACTTTATGGTCTGAGTTCAAATCCCGCCGAGGTTAACTTTGCCTTTCATCCTTACGAGGTCGATAAAATAAAGTACCAGTAATGTAATAGGTAATTGTTGGCTTTGTGCCTAAAGTAGAAACAATTATATATAGGGCGGTGGATTGGCAGTATTGGTAGAGCGCCAGACACCATGCTTTGCAGCATAGAGTTTTGGCCCTTTAAATTCTGAGTTCAAATCCCGCCGAGGTTAACTTTGCCTTTTATCCTCACGGGGTCGATAAAATAAAGTACTATTAATGCACTGGGATAATTGCTGGCCTTGTGCCAAAAGTAGAAACAATTATTTTTATTATCTTATATATATATATATATATTCTAGCCAATTAAGATAGGACTTATAACCCTACTGAAACTCAATGTAGTCTAGATATGAATATCCCATCGACAAAGCGAAATTTGTTTTTCTGGAAAAGTAGTGCCTTCGTACATGTTGAGTCAGATATTATAACGAGGTTTAGTATCTAAATTAATCCATTGTTTTACGACCGTTTCAAAGGGCAAACTAATTTAAGATATTATCGATATATTTATGGAAACATTGTTTCTGAGGATGAACGGCAAAATTGATGAATTGGATCGAAACTTTACTATGGACTGGCATAACTGCTATCGACCAGTATCAGTAGAGAGTAGGACGCCATGCTTTGACGCATAGAGTTACAGCCCTTGCCATTCTGAGTTCAAATCCCGCCGAGGTTAACTTTGCCTTTCATCCTTACGGGGTCGATAAAATAAAGTACCAGTAATACACTGGGTAATTGCTGGCCTTGTGCCAAAAGTAGAAACAATTATATCCATATCATAATCTATTTTGCCCTTCGAAGCGATCGTAAAACAATGAATTAATTTAAGTATTAAACCTTGTCTTATTTGTTTCCACGATTCAACTTTATATAAATGATATTAAATATTAGAGTCAGCTCTACACACCAGTTTGATATTGACAAAAAACAACACAGCTACACCAAACAAAAGATACGTAGTTCAGTTTCCATCATTCGTTTCACAGTTTCTTTTCGATCTCAAATTGTCTTACAAATAAGATAATGTTTAAGGAGTTCATCCTTACCAAACACACACTGGCACACTGTATACGTGTATATATGTATGTGTGTGCGTGTTCGTACATGCGTTCATGCACAGAAAAATCTTTTTTTGTTTGTTTTGCAGGAGCTGGTTGCTTAGAAACAGGAATGGAAGGGGATTTCTTTCTTTTTTTTCCCCTGTCTCTCTTGGAATTATTTCCAAATAAATTAGATACTAGGTATATTTGGTCGACAAGTAAAGCAAGAGACAGTTAATTAACATCATTGCTGCTTCAAAATTTCGCTGTCATATAGCATGTAAAGTTACTGACTGTGAACGAATCTATGTGCAGAAGGTTTGGACAGGGAAAGTGGGTCGATCGTAATCTGCTTCAGCTCATTGGGACTTTGACCAGAATAAACGTATAAAGAAAGCGAAATGAATTATTGATATTCTACTACGGAAGTGACTGAGAAGGAAGCATATGTCAAACACGTACGTAGACGCACGTACACCCAAACAAACGCAAACACACTCACGTATACTCACGTACACTCACTTCCAGACATACACATATGCTGACACACATACTTGCAGGCTTGCACATATGCAGACATACTCGTACGTGTACGCACATATATAGATGTAGTAAAAAAAAAAGGGGCTGGGGAGAGAAAGGGAGTATATGATTCTAGCAATGTTTGTTGCTATGCAATTGATTCAATGTAATTCAGTGACATTGTGGAAGAAGAGCAGGAATTTCCTACAATATTATCTACAACTAAATTAACATCTCTACTACCGAGAATGATAAAGAGTTTGCTAAAGTTGATCCATATTTTAGAGATGTTGACATTTAATGTAATTGATAGTGTAAGGTCACTTCTCTTCTGTCAAATAACAAAGGAAAGAAAAAGAAAAAAAAAACAACTCTCAGGAACGAATGAAAAAAATATATATATATAAAATTAAAAAAAAAAGTATTTTCTAGAAAAATTTTAAGAGAATTTTTTTTATAGTCCATAAAGTGTATTTTCATTTTAAATCCATGTAGTAGTCAGTCGATCGACTTTCATCAAATCGGACCGATGAAATAATGTTTCCATTGGTCTTTCCAATTGCTAATACTATCTATCGGTCACAAATCCAGGTAGAAAGAGCAACGTGAAATAAAGAAACTTGCTCAAGGACATAACGCATCGCCCGGTCCGGTAATCAAACTCACGATTGCAAATCCAATTCTCTAGCAACTCAGCCACGCGCCTTAGTAGCAATCAATGTGGTTTTATTGCATTATATATAAATCACTATGTATGTATGGACCCTTAACACCTAATAGAATCGTAGGGGTGCCGCAGATTCATACACCGTGTCTTGGGCATTTTAAGCCAGGCGGAGGCCTTACTCTCCCTCTTCAGGTGTGAATACAGCCGATTTTTTCTAGAGAATGGAACAGAGAGAGCCGACCCGATCCCAGTACTTTACTCCCCTCCCCCCTGCAAGAATGAAAGTTAAAGTTGACCCCGGTGGATTTTCAACTCTGAACGCAGAGAGCGGGAATGATTACCGCAAAGCATTCTATCTGATGTTTTAACGACTCTGCCAATCGACAGGCTTGATAAATCGCTACGGAGATTGATATTTCAAATATACAGTAATACTAAATAATTGTTTCTACTTTAGGCACAAGGCCAGCAACTGGTACTTTATTTTATCGACCTCGTAAGGGTGAAAGGCAAAGCTAACCTCGGCGGGGTTTGAACTCAGAACGTAAAGGGCCATAACTTTATGCTGCAAAGCATTGTCTGATGCTCTACCGATACTGCTGCCAATCCACCACCTAATACTAAATAATTGTTTCTACTTTAGGCACAATTTAGGCGCAATTACCCAGTACATTACTGGTACTTTATTTTATCGACCCCGTAAGGATGAAAGGCAAAGTTAACCCCGGTATCTACTGATACTGCCAATCCACTGCTTAATACTAAATAATAGATAATCATTCTTTTAACTGTCATATCCAGCTGCAGGATGTACATCCTGACGATGGAACATTCTAACATTAGAAACAGAAGTTTGGCAGATAGTAATCTGATTCTTTAGCAACCAGTCGATTTAACTTTCATACATATAAACTGTAATGTGTTAAACATACCATGTAAGCAATCTATAACGGATATATTGCTTCTCAGGCCTAAGTTCAAATATAATACTTTGACGGAGAGACATTGTAATGTTTTAAAGAATAGCAGAGATAAAAAGTAAAAGCAAGATGAATTCTGAGTTCAAATCCTACCGAAACCAACTTTGCTTTTCATCATTCCAAGGTCAAAATAATAAAATACACGTCAAGTACGATGGTCTATTTATTCGAATGCCCACATCTCCCCACCAAACAAACAACAACGAAACACAAACAAATCATGTTCCTATAGCTATGTTAGAATATATATATCTCACGTTATAACGGGTTTTAGGGTCAATTCTTAATATACATAATAGAGATCAGAAGGCATTTAGAACATTGACTAAATCCATTATCGATGTTGTAACTCTATTTATTAGTTGTACAGGTTGAACGGATACATTAGGTACAGGTCGTATCTACATGTGTAGGATGTAGTTTGGTCCGCTTCATTGCAAGATGGAGATGTTGTTAGCAGCGAGGAGTGTAGCCTGGTCTTGTCGATAAGAGAGGTGCGTGTAGACTAATGTCTCTCTTGGTCACCTCCGCTCACCTGGTGACGTAGTTCTGGACAGTCCAATTAGTGCACCGAAGGTTTCGATTGGCTCACACTTCAGCCAACTTACCTCCGTAACACCATTCCGCCGCAGAAGGAAAATACATTTCATTCACTGTTACATCACCCCCTGCTTAGGCTTACAGCCGACAGAGAAATAAGGGTAGCAGTTGAATGAAAGAAAAAGTACTATATAATAGTAAACACAATAAAATATATCACTGATAAAGAAATGTTCATATTACAGGAAAGTCAGAAATAGTGTAATGTTCACCTTAGTTCATACATTTAATACAAATACAAGGGCGGAGCAAACTCCAAGAAGATTGCTGTAAATAACATAGTTCATATATAAAGAGTCTTGCAAAGCTTCTTGGGCCAATGTACTCGCCGACCGCTACGTGTGGTGGTGACATATGTAGGTGTAGGTGTGTGCGATGTTATATGTGTATTGTGGCTTGGCTGATGCCAGGTGTATGTGGGGGGAAAATGGGGCTCTTGTGTGAGAGTGTCTGTATAGGCCCGTTTTACCCTGTCAATGGACACAGTCTCTTTTTTACCCCCAATGTCTAGGGTGAATAGCTTATCTGTGCGCTCAAGCACGCGATAGGGACCGGTATAAGGTGGCATGAGAGGAGCTCTCACGGCGTCCTTTCGTAAAAAGACGTGGGTCCATGAAGCAATGTCTTTCGGGACCGAAGATTTGATTGTCTGTTGGCGAGGGTGCATAGGCGGAAGATTGCTGAAATATGATTGCAGTCTGCTCACATACAGAGCTGGGTCTGTTGCTGGTAGGTCCAATGGAGCTAACATCTGACCAGGCAGAGATATAGGCACTCCGTAAACCAACTCGGCGGGGGAGTAGCCTAGATCTTCCTTGATGGCTGCACGACAGCCCAGGAGGACAATTGGTACATATTCGCTCCACCGCTGCTGATCCGGATAAGCGCGCAGTGCGGCTTTCAATTGGCGGTGGAAGCGTTCAATCATTCCGTTAGAAGCTGGATGGTAGCTGGTCGTTCGAATGCGTTGCATTCCCAGGATCCTTGAAAGCTCTCGGAAAAGGTGTGACTCAAATTGTCCACCGCGGTCAGTGGTGATAGTGGCTGGAACTCCGTAACACGATATCCAACCCGACACTAGAGCTCGCGCCACAGATTCCGCCGAAATGTCACTTAAAGGAATGGCTTCAGGCCAACGTGTGAAGCGATCTATGCAGGTCAGGAGGTATGTAAATCCTCGGCTGACCGGCCATGGTCCGACAAGATCTATATGGACATGGCTGAACCTAGCGTCTGGAGTGCTGAAAGTTCCAAGGGGTGCGCGGATGTGTTTGTGCACCTTTGACTTTTGGCAGGATAGGCAGGAACGTGTCCAGGCAGTGATGTCACGCCTCATATTAGGCCAGAAGAATCTAGCCGAAATGAGCTTCACTGTGGTCGATATTCCAGGGTGTGCCAGACCGTGCAAGGTGTCGAAAACTGCTCGACGATGAGTCACTGGCACTAGAGGGCGAGGTGCATCTGTCGAGGTGTCGCAGATAATCTGTGTGTCCGAAGTGGGCACAGGCAGATATGCAAATTTGCCAGTTGCAAATTCAGAAGACGAGAGGTCCAAAGTATCCAGAGGTGGTTGTTCTGTGGCCATTCGTTGGAGGTCGATTTCCGCTGGCGATGACAGGGAATTAATTGGGAGGCGAGACAGTGCATATGCCGCCGCATTCTGTTCACCAGAGATGTGTCGGATATCGCTGGTAAATTGCGAAACGAAGTCCAAGTGGCGAGTTTCGCGAGGTGAATATTTGTCCGGCTTAGAACGCAGTGCGAACGTAAGCGGACGGTGGTCAGTGTATATAACAAATTGGCGACCCTCCAGTGAATGCCGAAAGTGTTTCACTGCAAGGTACATAGCCAAGAGTTCACGGCCGAATGTGCTATACCGTGTTTCTGCAGGCTTCAGCTGTTTAGAAAAGTAGGCAAGAGGTTGTAACTGTTGTTGGTGATGTTGCAGTACTGCACCTACAGCTGTGCTTGATGCATCAACAACCAGTGAAAACTGGGCACCAGACACAGGATGTGCAAGCAGTGATGTCTCCGCAAGCTTCCGCTTCACTTCGTCGAAGGCTTTTAGCTGATTCGTGTCCAATGAAATGGAATCGTTCTTCTTTTTCCTGTTACGTAACAGGTCGGACAGAGGAGACAGGAGATCCGCACAGTGTGGGATAAAGCGCCTGTAATAGTTCAGTAGCCCAAGGAAATGTCGTAGTTGACGAAGTGAAGTGGGTGGTTGGAGGTCTTGTACCGCTTTCACTTTATCAGGTAGTGGCGAAATTCCTTCTGGGCTGATGACATGGCCCAAGAAGACAAGTGAGGAAGCACCGAAAACACATTTTGCCGGATTAATTCTCACTTGGTATTTTTGAAATCTCTCGAACAGGAGACGGAGGTGATTGACATGTTCCTCAGGTGAGGCACTTGCCACAAGAATGTCGTCGATGTAGTTGTACACGAAGTCTAAATCGCGCACAACCTCATCCATAAATCGTTGGAACGTGCTGGCTGCGTTTCGCAAACCGAAAGGCATGGTCAAAAATTCAAACGCTCCAAATGGAGTTGTTACTGCAGTTTTAGGTATGTCTGCCGGGTTCACCGGGATTTGGTGGTATGCTTTGACCAAATCCAATTTGGAGAATATGTTGCATCCATGCAGCGAAGATGCAAAATCCTGTATGTGTGGTATCGGGTAGCGGTCGGGTACCGTCATTGCATTTAACCGGCGAAAGTCCCCAGTGGGACGCCAATCACCGGAACGCTTTGGTACCAAATGCAAGGGTGCGGCCCACGGGCTTGAGGATGGGCGAATGATCCCGAGCTGCAGCATGTGATTGAATTCAGCCCTTGCGGCCTTCAGTTTCTCAGCAGAGAGACGGCGAGGGCGCGAAAACACAGGAGCTCCGGATGTTTCAATGTGGTGCTTGGTGGAGTGAGTAGGCTCACTCATCACAAAATTCAAATTTGTTAATTCCGGGAAGGAATGCAAAAGTGATTGGTAAGGATTTTCTGTAGCAGCGATAAAGAAGACCGGGCTGACCGACGAGACAGTCGATCTGGTACCCGGCACAGACAGTTCTGTGTTGGCATCCAACAACCGGCGTCTGCGCATATCCACTATCAAGTTATAGTGGTGCAGGAAATCTGAGCCTAGGATGGGGTAAGGCAGATCAGCAACAGTGAAGATCCACGTGAAATCTCTACGCAATTCTAGGTTCAAAGAACGAGAAATCTGACCGTACGTGGGGATCGGTGACTGGTTTACTGCTTGCAGAGAGACGGTTGAGAGTTGGGGCTTCTCTTTGAGAAGTTTTAGCGGCCAAATGCTACAAGCCGCGCCGGTGTCGATCAGACAACGTGCTTGCGACTCAGTGTCTGTGATGAAAAACACACGGTTATTAGGGAGGGTCAGAGGAGACTGTGCCGTGCTCAGGTCTCCTGAAATCTGTTTCTCTGGTCTGAAAATGTACAAGGCTGTTTACAGGAGCGTGCTGCTGCGCCAAAACGGCTGTGGTAGTAACACAAACCTGAACTGCTTGTGTGACGGCGTCGTGGCGATGGTGAACGGCTCTGGAAACGGCGTCTGGGCGAATGAGCCCTGTGAGTGCTTAGTTTTCTCACTTCCTTGGTTAGCTGCTCTATTGCTTGCAGCATTGCTGCATTTGCAAGTGACTGGTCGGTATAACTGGCAGCCGCTGGAGTGAAGGAAGCGACCGCAGTCGGCGGCTGGGATACATTGAAGGAGACAGGAGCGAACGGATTGACCGCAGCCGGTGGCTGAGGTGCCTGGAAGGAGGCAGGAGAGAACGGATTGACCGCAGCCGGTGGCTGAGGTGCCTGGAAGGGGGCAAATGAGGCTGGGTGTCCGATGACACTCATAACCCTGTCGGCCGAAGCCGCTAGCTGGTCGACAGGAGCAGCCTCCATCATGGGCGCTAAGATCGCCTGAACTCCGGGGGGTAGCCTTGAGACAAAAAGCTGTCTAAGGAGGGCACTGTCAGCTGGGGCATCTTCCGCCAGCTCTCTCATCCGACGCAGTAGTTGTGTGGGCGTCCGATCACCCAAATGTTCGTCATTGACGAGCGTCTGAAATTTTTTTTCTGCGGACAATGTGGTCCGCCGCAACACTTCGAGCTTCACGCTCTCATAGGAGACCCCAGGGCGAGGATCGGTAATTAAGTCTTTGACGACCGACGTCAATGACGCTGGAAAAGCGCTTAACAGGAGATTTAACTGTCTGTGGTCACTGGTGATGTTATTCGCTGTGAAATGTGCTTCTATCTGGGCGAACCAGACAGTGACGTCACCGGTAAACGGTGGCAATGAAGTGCTACCCATTGTGTATACTGATGTAAAAGCAAAGGGCAAAGAAAGGACAACTCTGCACTTGTCACCGAGACAAAAGTGAAAATTCAGGCCAAGAAAAAATATAATCCGAGTGAAGGACAGAAAAAGAAAAATATATCAAAAACAATGTTGGAGGGAAAAACGTCAAGCTTTAAAAAAAAAAATTATGATTTATCTTTGTCCTATTATTATTATTATTATTATTTTTTTTTTTTTTTTGTGTACTTTTCAAAATGGCGTTGCCTCCGTCATTTTGGCGGGAAAACAGCTGAAGAAGACGGAAGTCGGCCATCTTGCTCTGTCCGGCTATCAGCGCCAACAGTTTTTCTTTTAGTTTTTTTATAGCGTCGCCCAATCAGAAATTTAGAGGGAAAAATAAGATTTTTGTATTAACGCATGTGTTCGGTGATGTTAGAAAGTGAAGGTGTGATGTGCAGATTTAGTAACAATAAGACAATATATCAAATACATATTAGGACTCACGCTAATCGCGTACATACCCCGAGAAAAGGCGAGTGGCTTTTTTTTTGGGGGGGGGGGGGGGGATGCGAAATGTTGATGTGTTCGTTGCAACGGAAAGATGTGGTTTCTTCTGTGTTGATGTCCTTAAACGTTCGGGTCACCATTTATAATGTGATTTGTTGTATCGTATCACGTCGGGGTCACCATTTATAACGGGTTTTAGGGTCAATTCTTAATATACATAATAGAGATCAGAAGGCATTTAGAACATTGACTAAATCCATTATCGATGTTGTAACTCTATTTATTAGTTGTACAGGTTGAACGGATACATTAGGTACAGGTCGTATCTACACGTGTAGGATGTAGTTTGGTCCGCTTCATTGCAAGATGGAGATGTTGTTAGCAGCGAGGAGTGTAGCCTGGTCTTGTCGATAAGAGAGGTGCGTGTAGACTAATGTCTCTCTTGGTCACCTCCGCTCACCTGGTGACGTAGTTCTGGACAGTCCAATTAGTGCACCGAAGGTTTCGATTGGCTCACACTTCAGCCAACTTACCTCCGTAACACCATTCCGCCGCAGAAGGAAAATACATTTCATTCACTGTTACAACGTGGCTTAGTGGTTAGAGAATTTGATTTCTAGTCGTGAGGTTGCGTATTCGATTCCCAGACCGAGCAATGCGTTATGCCCTTGAGCAAGACACTTTATTTCATGTTGCTCTTTCTGTCAGGAATTACGACCGGTAGACCGTATCAGCAATAGAAAGACCAATGGAAACATTGTTTCCTTTGTTTGACGAGTCCTACCCCACTCGGTAAGCGAGTGGGGTTTGGGACCTTGTCGATCGATCTCGCCTGAATGTTAATAGGGACAGCGTAGTCTGATAATAAACTATTGGACTATCACTACTTGTTTTCAGAATATATTTTCAGTGTAGGCGTTTTGTTGAAAAACATCTACGTGTAAATCTCGTTGTCTGGAATAAGTATCTGTTTGTTGGTTTTGTTGTAGATGTTTCCTACGATAGGTTGTTGTCCCGTTTACGAGAGGATTAATCTGTTATCTATCTAATGCCGTTGGTTTCACATTTAAACCTTATCTTTATAAACTTTTGTGACTGGTAGAAACCCTTTCTCTATATTTCTATATCAAAACAACAAATTACACGGTAATCAGTATGAGATCCCTATTAATTTGGGATTAAAGGAGGCTTAGTCAAACAAGATCCATGCTCAGGATGACATCAAATCAATGTTTTAATGCATGCATGCATACATACAGACATGCATGCATACACATCTATACAAAACTAATGAGAAATCTGCAGATACTCCACCCTGACTATACCTTCACATTTATGCCTGTGATTATTGGGGCACTGGGATATGTTAGTAACTGCCTCAATACAAATCTTGAGAATCTGGGCTTCACAGAAACAGAAAGAAAACAAATAGTTAGGAAATTACAAGTACAATCCATTAATCATTCACTCGCTCGCTCGCCTTTGGTGTGTTGCGAACGCAACACTGATTAGTAGACAGCATGTTTACCGTAAGTAAATATATATATATATATATATATATATATATATGCAAAGTTTTATTTAAATTGTTGGGTTACAACGAGTAAATATTTATAACTGATATAAAAGCACTCAACAAGTATTTGGAGTATATTTACGATATTAAATAAATGGAAACTATATTTATAAAACCATATTTATTTCATTATACATATTTCAGGGATATCATATTAAAAATATGGTATGCCTTCATCAGACAAAATACAATATAAACAGTCTTATAAATAGATAGATTTGACATACCTTACAACTTCAACTTCCATTTAAAAATCAACTACCAAATCAACTTTTTAAATGGAAGTTGAAGTTGTAAGGTATGTCAAATCTATCTATTTATAAGACTGTTTATATTGTATTTTGTCTGATGAAGGCATACCATATTTTTAATATGATATCCCTGAAATATGTATAATGAATAAATATGGTTTTATAAATATAGTTTCCATTTATTTAATATCGTATATATATATATATATATATATATATGTAGAGGTTATATTTAATTTGTTGGGATTCAACAAGCTTAAAAGTTTTTATAACTGATATAAAGCACTCAACAAGTTAGTGGAGTAAATACACAACATATTAAAAGATGGGAAACTATATTTATAAAACCATATTTATTTATTTTATTATACAAAGTTATCAAAGTTATATTTCAAGGGCGACCAAGGTAAATTATGGTGCGCTTTCATCAGATAAAATACAGATTTGTTTTATAAATAAATAGACATACCCGGAAAAAAACAACCTCAACGGTTGAAATTTGCTGGATAGTGGAGATACTTGAGCGTGATACAAAGTTGTGAGTGAGTATGTAAATGAGTGAGTATGCAATTTGAGAGGGAGAGAGATAAAGAGAATAGATTCTCTTTATCTATTCTCTTTATCTCTCTCCCTCTCAAATGTTTGTCTCTCTCCTTTTTACATCTATTTTGTCTCTCTCCCTTTTACATCTATTTTCTTCCAACAGTTTAATTTAAATAAACCGTTGCTTTTTTCAATTTTTCCGACACTCATTTGCATACTCACTCACAACTCTGTGTCACCCTCAAGTATCTCCACTATCCAGCGAATTTCAACCGTTGAGGTTGTCTTTTTTCCGGGTATGTCAATATTTATTTATAAAACAAATTTGTATTTCATCTGATGAAAGCGTACCATAATTTACCTTGGTCGCCCTTGAAATATATATAATAAAATAAATATGGTTTTATAAATATAGTTTGCATTTATTAATTAATATAGGGCGGCGGATTGGCAGTATCGGTAGAGGGTCGGACGTTATGCTTTCCAGCATATTTATGTCCCTTTACGATCTGAGTTCAAATCCCGCCGAGGTTGACTTTGCCTTTCATCCTTACGGGGTCGATGAAATAAAGTACCAGTAACGCACTGGGTAATTGCTGGCCTTGTGCCTAAAGTAGAAACAATTAATTAATATAGTGTATATATATATATATATATATATATATATAAAGTATATATTGAGTTAGAAACTCAAAATAGTCTCTTACAATTAAATAGCTCAAGGAAAGAGATTTTTCCGGGCCATGTAATATAATTGAATATATAAGAGAGATAACACAGATATATACATATATGTGTTCAAATTGTAAGGGACCAGATTCGCTAAGGTGAAAAAAATACTAACTATGAACAATAGGGTTTGCCAGACTCAATTTAAAAGAATAAATCAAGAAAAGAAATACAAACCGATATTGGCACCCAGACAGATTTTGGTAATGCTGTTTCGCAATTTTAGTGAAGGGAATTACCAATTCTTTTGCTCATCAGTGGGTGTAAAAATTAGTAAACCCTTCACTTCTAAGTATCTCAGAAGACTGAATAGTGTACGTATATAAAATAACGCACATGGCATCAGAACCCAGCGTGTCTCATAAACGTATACTCCTAAAAATAGCAGCCAAGTTTACTCGACTGAGTCTGGCAAACCCTATTGTTCATAGTTAGTATTTTTTTTCACCCTAGCGAATCTGGTCCCTTATGATTTGAACACATATATGTATATATCTGTGTTTATCTCTCTTTTATATTCAATTATATATATCTATATATATATATATGTTCACCCAAACGGAAATAATTTAGGATATTGACATCCATACGAGCTAGATGAGAGAATAAAAAATTATTCATTGCGTAAAATATATGTCTGGGAAGGAATTTCCAGATTAATCTAGTTTTACGGATTAAGGGAGCTGAAAAAATAGATAGTATGGATATGGCTGTGAGAATAGGATGAAGCAGGTTGCGATTAGTAGCTTAAAAAATGGAAAATTATGAAAAGTCATCACTCTATGTGGTTTTTCTAATTGGTTTCTGTCATAAAAGCTGAGACTGGATCTACCGAAATAAGAAAACTGTTTCAATATTGCAATTGCATAAAAATCTTTCACATATCATCTGTGCCGGATGTGCTTAAGCACAGGGCCCCGTTGGCCAGGAGGTGGGGGCTCTTTCTGTCCCCCCCCCCCAAAAAAAAACAATTTTTACGATGAATTACTTCCTTCAGGGCCCAAGTAAGGGGCCTCATTTGTCCTAATCCGGCACTGCATATTATAAAAAAATTACAGGAATGACTAATCTTATCGCCGCGATATTTTTTTTATCTGTTAGTTAGGAGGGTATGGCAGTACTCTTGATCCCTTTTGTTGGAGGGTGGGAGGAAAGGAAGAAGGTACTATCAAACCGGAGAGCCAGATGGTGGAGCTAAACTGGGCGACGGATTAAGTCTACTACCCAAGTAGGCCACGGCGGAGTTTGAGCTCAAATGCAATGAACCGGAACAATTACCACGAGACGTTTTAAGAATTCTGCCAGTCCACCATACTGATACTTTATTTATCGACCGCTGAAGGATGGAAGGCAAATTTGACCTCCGCAGGGCATTTCGTTCGACACTCTAACGCTTCTGTCAATTCGCTGTAATTTTATGAAAAATGGACGTTAATTGCTAGCTTAATCTGTTACTGGATCATGTTTGGTTGGAGCAAAAAAGTGATTATCCCCAAAACTGTAAGAGTTACCAAGATTAAAAAGTACTTTTTGTGTTGGTTTCTTACAGACACAGTTTGATGTCTAATTTAAATCGTAATAGAGTTTTTGAAGATTTTTTGTAAAAGTAGTGGAATTACTCTATCACCCGGTTTAACACCACCACCCGACCCTTGTGTGTTTTTGAACTCAGGATAACTTGATTTCTTGATGTGTTGATCCTCTCTTACTACATTAATACATTAATCGTATTCTCTTCTTCCCATGGATTTCGGGGACTCTGAAAGGTCATGGACGTTGCCTCTCCTACTACATCAACACATTAATCGCATTCTCTTCTTTCCATTCTTCCCATGGATTTTGGGGACTCTGAAAGGTCATGAACGTTGCTTCTCCTACTACATCAGCACAATAGACGTATTCTTTTCTTCCCATTCCTTCCAGGGTTCTCCGGAACTCTGCAAAGGTGATGAACGTTGCTTTTCAACCTCTGATTAAGTCATAAAAATAAAGTCCGGAATCCGAGGAAATTGGCAAAGGTATGTATCGACAGCAATAAATCAAAAGAGCCCGTGAAATGTTGAATAAGATCAACTTCTATGTGGAGCAGAAAGTCTAAAGTTCGGAGATCTTGTCCTTCAGCTCAAAAGATATCTGTTATAAGACAACAGTGTGAAACACTAGATCTTCTCTTCACGACAACTGAGCTTCTTCGACATTCATTTATCTCGCCATAAAAATATAAATTGGATCGACTTCGGCATAATACTGGTACTTACATTATCGACTTCGAAGAGACGAAAAGTAAGGTCTATGATTTGAACATGTGGGGTTTGGATGACGTGGAATTCTAACATGTGGGTTTTGAACACAGGAACGGGAATCAAAAGATAAAAAAAAAATGGAAAGCATACAAATCCGACACTTTACTGTTTCTTGCGAATGTGGATTGGCAATATCGGTAGAGGGTCTGACGCCATGCTTTGCAGCAAAGAGTTACGGCCCTTGCCATTCTGAGTTCAAATCCCGCCGAGGTTAACTTTGCCTTTCATCCTTACGGGGTTGATAAAATAAAGTACCAGTAATGCACTGGGTAATTGCTGGCCTTGTGCCTAAAGTAGAAACAATTATTACATAAAATATCTTCATGAATAATTAACAATAACGAACCCGTGCTTCACTACCGCCATCAGCAGCAACAGTAGTTGATTCATCCTTGTTGCCAACACATCTTCCGCAATGTTCTTCATCAAAATCATCGCCACCACCACCATCATCATCGCCGCCACCACCATCATCATCATCGCCACCATCATCATCGCCACCATCATCATCGTCGCCACCATCATCATCGTCACCACCATCATCGTCACCACCATCATCATCATCATCGCCACCACCATCATCATCGCCGCCACCATCATCATCATCGCCACCATCATCATCATCATCGCCGCCACCATCATCATCGCCACCATCATCATCGCCGCCATCATCATCGTCATCGCCACCATCATCGCCACCGCCACCATCATCGCCACCACCACCATCATCGCCACCACCACCATCATCATCGTCGCCACCATCATCACCATCGCCACCATCATCATCGCCGCCATCATCATCATCGCCACCATCATCATCATCATCATCATCGCCACCATCATCGTCATCGCCATCGCCACCATCATCGTCATCGTCACCATCATCATCGTCACCATCATCGCCACCACCACCATCATCATCGCCACCACCACCATCATCACCATCGCCACCATCATCATCACCATTGCCACCACCATCACCATCACCATCGCCACCATCGCCACCATCACCATCGCCACCATCACCATCGCCACCATCACCATCGCCACCATCACCATCGCCATCACCATCGCCACCATCATCGCCATCGCCACCATCATCGTCATCGCCACCATCATCATCGTCACCATCATCGCCACCACCACCATCATCACCATCGCCACCATCATCATCACCATCGCTACCACCACCATCATCACCATCACCATCGCCACCGCCACCATCACCATCGCCACCACCATCACCATCGCCACCATCACCATCGGTATCATCGCCACAAACACTTTTTGATAACTCTTTTACTAGACATCATGTTTTGTATTAACAGACAATAACAAGTCTGCTAATATCGTTTCGCCGCCGCCGCAACTACTACTACTACTACTACTATTACTACTACTACTACTACTACTACTACTACTACTACTACTACTACTACTACCATCTTTGCTGCTGGCAGAGTTAAGGGATGTAATTGCCAGCACTAGCAGAACACAAACAGTGATGTGATGGAAAAGTAAGAAAGTAGGCTGAACTGATGGAAGCAAAAAGAGGGGAAGTGTCTGAGCAGACATGCAGGAGATCATCACACAACATATGCACCCATTTACTCTCTGGTTTAGTACTTCCACTTGCTGACATATTATATAAGTCATGCATCATATATTTCTGCCCACACCTACTGACATCGCCCCTAAGCATGCGTGCACCGCTTTATCTTCACCACGTCTATATAATTGCCTCTCTGTGTTTGGGCGTCCGTGCGTGGGTTCACGTGCACGTATGTTTGGCTTATTTCAACTCTGTTGTGTCGCTACAAGACACGATCTCTCACTCACCCACCCTCCCCCTCTCTTTCACTCACTCACTCACCCCATCCCCCTTCTCCCCCCTCTCCCCTTCTCTCACTCACCCCTCTCCCCTTCTCACCCACCCCCCTTCTTACCCCCCTTCTCCCCCTTCTTCCCCCTTCTTCCCCCTCTTCTCCCCCTCTTATCCCTCTTCTCCCCTTCTTCCCCCTCTTCCCCCTCTTCTCCCCCTTCACCCCCTCCCCCTCTCCCACCCCCTTCTCCCCCTCACCTCTCCCCCTTCACCCCTTCACCCCTCTCCCATCCCCATTCCCCCCTTCACCCCTCTCCCATCCCCATTCTCCCCCTTCTCCCCCTTCCCCCTTCTCCCCTTCACCTCTCCTTCTTCCCCTCCCCTTCTTTCTCACTCAATCTCAATCAGTCTCGTCCTACCAAAGTCATTCTTCCGAGATCGATAAAATATAGACCCTTCGGAAGAACTTCATTTCAGCCGTTTGTACTGACGATCGTACTCTTTTGGTCATTACCCAAGATCATAGGTATGGGTTGGCACGAATACCGAAAAGATGGCAAGTTTGGCTTTTACGCCCACCTCCCTTCTTCTGATTACCGAATGCTGAAGCTGGCGCTTAATCCAGTCTCCTGCCTTCTGTCACTCGCGAACACAGCCCCGAGATACTTGAACTTCTCCACCTGCTTCAGTGGACCGCCATTTACATGTCGAGTGCACTACGTAGGGTCCTTGAGATGATGAATGCCTAAGTTTTCGTAGCTCAGATTTCCATTCCATCCATGCAGCACTCTACATCAAACCTATCAAGTGCAAGCCGGAGATCACGTTCTATCGAGTTAAGTAACACCATGTCGTCTGCAAATTCCAGCCGACTGATTTTACACATGCCAGTTGTGCTACCATTTCCAATTCGGCTGCGCATGTCAAACCTGTTCGGGAGAGGTGATAGACTCCGCTAAGTGTGTGTACTAACTCCCAAATCGAATGGTTTCGATTTAACACCATTTATCCGAACACAAATACTCTGGCATTCGTATAGAGACATCAGGGCAACACGAAGCTGACCAACGATCCCGTACTCATGCAGAACCCCCCACAGCAGTTCGCGAAGAACGCGATCGTATGCCTTTTCGATGTCTACAAAACAAGAATATTCCTCTTGGCAATATTCCCACTCGGCGGATGGTCTGCCAAGAGACATTATTCGCTGATCTGAAGTCGGATTCCAGCTTAACCCCAAAGTCCACCGATGCTTAACTTTGGAAGCCTTTACTGTCTCTGCTGCAATTATTTGTGCCTGCTTGTACTGCAAGTGCAAGGAGAAGGACTCATTTCCAAGCCAAGCTATGTAAGCCTCCTACTTTGTTCAGATGACCCCTTAATTGAACCAAGGTGTCCTCCTGCCACCTAGCACCACACGAACCCTCTTTCGCCCGCAGCATTTAACAGCAGAAGCAGAAACTGCTGAGCTGAACAGTCTCCACTCTGTCTCAACATCCTCAGTTTACTCAGGAAGTTTTCTGAATTTGGATGCAATAGTATTTGTATATTTGGTCCTGACTTCCTTATCCACCAATGTTTTCCACTTTATCCTGTAGGTCACCCTTAACCTGCCAGTTTTGGGGGCTTTTTTTGGCTTTAGGTAGTCTGAAGTTGCAGATAATTAGATGATCGGTTGACAGCTCAGCCCCTCTCTTAACACGAACATCCAGCATAGAAGACATCAGAGACAATAATAAAATCAGTTATTGATCACTGTCCCTGATTACTCTTATACCACTGTCCACATACCGCTGCCCCTCTGTAGGACGCTAACCACGTTATAATTCTCTTCTTCGAAATTATCGCTGGTAGCGGATAACTCAGTTGAATCCTTTCTTGTTTGAAAATGTTTCCTGGCGATTTGAGATTTTTACAGCACCAAATGCTGACTTTGCTCAATGAAACTACAGTAGGGCCGCACTAAGTAAATAGGTAAATATTTCTGTATTTTATTTGTGTTTCCCAAATATAATTTATATTATGCTCTGAATAATTAATTCTTATTAATTTTTTCAATGAGCAAAATTAGTATCTGTTGAACTTCCTCATATGTATGTCTATTCTTGTGTATATATGTCATCATGGAAGGAATTGACCAAGTTGATGAAGTGTTGGGGACAACCCAGCTTTCCCAAAACAACCTAGAGCGCTTCCCTGTTGACCGTATCAAATGCCTTTATGAGATCGAAAAAAACTGGATATAAACACTGGACCTGTTCTACACTATTTTTTGGATTTGGTGCGCTGTAAATACTATGTCCATGGTTCCTCTGTTTATTCGAAAGCCACACTGCGATTCTGGCAAAACCCTGACAGAGATATGGGAGTTCAGTCTGGACAGGATTATACTAGACAAAATCTTTCTGGCTGTGCATAAAAGAGTTATGTTTCTGTAGCTTCGCATGCATACATGCATACATACATGCATACATACATACAGTTTAATGGCTCTTCTGCAGGACAAAGCTGCATTCTTTATATTTGTCTCAGAGATAGCTGATCCATCATCCACTAACCCTCCCTGTGGTTCTAAACAACAGAGTCATAATGACCAGACTGCTCCTTGACAGAGTAATTAGGGGCTCTAACTCTAGTGCTGTTAAATCGACTCTCCATGGTTCTTTTCAGTGGCTGACAATACCTTACCGGCGCCACTCGAATAAGGTAATTATTTAACCCATAAATGGGACCCTAACAGGTACTACTACTCCGGGCCAGAGCAGACCTGGGAGTTATGACAACTAAGGGGTAACTCCACATTCCCCACAGCTCCTGAACTCCCGAACTGAAGCCTTGCCAATGTATGTAGTTTAATGTCATACCTGAACAGTCCTCACATTCAGAGTACCGAAATGACTCGTCCATGGATCTCGGGAATTTTACCCGCCCTAGATAGATAGATAGATACATATGCATATACGACGAACTTCCGCCCAGTTCCTATCTACCATTCCACTCACAAGTTATCGATCAACTTGAGGCTATGGTAGAAGACATTTACTTATGATGTTTGTTGAAACAAACCCAGGATCACGTAGCTGCAGTGCGAACTTCGTAACCACACAGATAAGTAGTTAAAAAGAAAACTCCAACTATCAGCCGGAAACTCGTTCTTTTTGTTTTTTGAATTCCATTCCAATATATTGTCTAGACTGTGCTATTCCGCTTACTTACCTTCGACACTACAACGCTGGCTCATTTGTTTTTACAATTAAGCTTGAACCGCTAACTTTCTTCCTTATATTTGAAACTAACTCACTTTGGATTACAATTGATTTGCCAGATGGAAATTGCAGTTCTTCTTTACTTCCTCACGATCCTCTTCTTTATTGAAAAAAAAACCTTCTCTGTGTGCTTCATGTTCCTCACATCTACCCACTATCGCCATCACCACCACCACCACCAACACCACCACCAACACCACCCACGATCTGACGTGCTTCAAATCTGCTATTAGCATATGAAACTTCCTTCATCCACTGAAAACTTTCCGGTCATTAAAACTCATTATTTCATTTCTTGCAACACGAACGAGATACCTAATTGTAATGAGTGTGGTAGTATTGGCGATAGTGGAGGCTGCGGTGATTGTGATGTTGGGGTCAGAACTGGCTCCAGGGCAATTAGCACCCGCGGCTAGCTCTACAACGCGCACCTGGTTATTTATCACCCAATGCTAGCTCTACAACGCGCACCTGGTTATTTATCACCCAATGTTAGCTCTACAATGCGCACCTGGTTATTTATCACCCAATGCTAGCTCTACAACGCGCACCTGGTTATTTATCACCCAATGTTAGCTCTACAATGCGCACCTGGTTATTTATCACCCAATGCTAGCTCTACAATGCGCACCTGGTTATTTATCACCCAATGCTAGCTCTACAATGTGCACCTGGTTATTTATCACCCAATGCTAGCTCTACAATGTGCACCTGGTTATTTATCACCCAATGCTAGTTCTACAATGCGCACCTGGTTATTTATCACCCAATGCTAGCTCTACAACGCACACCTGGTTATTTATCACCCAATGCTAGCTCTACAACGCGCACCTGGTTATTTATCACCCAATGCTAGCTCTACAACGCGCACCTGGTTATTTATCACCCAATGTTAGCTCTACAACGCGCACCTGGTTATTTATCACCCAATGCTAGCTCTACAATGCGCACCTGGTTATTTATCCCCTAAAGCTAGCTCTACAATGTGCACCTGGTTATTTATCACCAATGCTAGCTCTACAATGCGCACCTGGTTATTTATCACCAATGCTAGCTCTACAATGCGCACCTGGTTATTTATCACCTATGGCCAGCTCTAAAGTATTCTCCCGTGTAGTTTTTATCCGGGGCTATCTCTACAATGTACTTCTGAGTATTTAGCAACCAAGGCTAGCTTTACAATGTGTACCTTCTCCCAATGATGTACCCCATTCTCACAAATATAAATTTTCAACTCACAGTTTGGCAAGCTGACTAACCTATGTTTTAACATATTTTGCTCTGACTACACTAAGAAAATTACTCAGCCTACATCTTCCGCTACACAGTCCACACTCACCTACACCCAATCTCATGACAGGTCATAACCCCATAAGACCAGCTCCACCGCTTTTGATATTTCTACAACGCTGCTACGTGGCAAATATATTTCACGATATGTTTATTGATCGTAGGAAATTATTATATATTTAATTTAATTATATAAATTTGTATAAAAATGTGATCCTTTAAGGTTCCGTAATGTGCCCCTCTGTGGTCAGAGACTCTTGACGACTGCTTAGTTGGGTTTAATGATAGCACCGGCCTTGGGTGCGAGGGTGAATGATACAGTTTCGGGTATTGTATTAATTTTGATGATTAAAAGTTGGGTTACAAATAAATAATGATTTCTAGTATAGGCACATGGCCACTAATTTGGGGGGAGGGGAAAGTCGATTAAATCGACCCCAGTACGTTACTGGTACTTTATTTTATCGACTTCGTAAGGATGAAAGGCAAAGTTAACTTCGGCGGGATTTGAACTCAGACCGTAAAGGGCCGTAACTCTATTCCAATCCACCGCCCTGGTTACAAACAAATAATATCTCTCTCTAATCTGGCCGAGTTTACACTCGCAAATAAGAAGAACCAGGGCCGCCCCTAGGAACATTGGATTTGATGTACTGCATATTTGTTTCGGTTGCTGAATACAATCAGGGGTCACTGCTTCTCCTGAAGGTCAATAGTTCTCTTCTAACTGGAGCGGGAGCGCCTGCCCATTGTCAATTTGCATTGATCATCTGCAAAGCCGCATTGTTCTCAGAACCACTACACCAGTCTTTCGATGCGTGCAGCTGGAACTACTGCCACCTAAATAAAAGTAACAAGAATATTTGTGGTTTGCTATGATATTGTTGCTACAATTCGATGTATGACAATATGATGGTGGAAACTCAACTCTCGCTTTCTATAGAGGATTAGTAAAGACTATGAGCATCATAGGTTCCCCGAGAGCGGTGGATTGACCATATCAGTATAGTGTCGGAAAATATGCCTTGTGGTATTTAGTTACCACTTTCTACACCCAGAGTTCTAATTTCGCTGTGGTTAACTTTGCTTTTTATCCTTACGGGGTAGATGAAACAAAGTACCTGTAATGCACTGTTGAGCTGGCCTTGTGCCAAAATTAAAAATAATTATTTTTATTGTTCTAAATGTTATTGCTATTGTTTCTTTTAGATGTGTCTCACTTCGGCTTTTTGTAAGTTTCTTGTAAGAGGGTGGTAAATTGGCAGTAATCGGTAGAGCGTCGGACAACATGCTTTGTGGTATATAGTTACGTCCCTTTACGTTCCAGGAGGGTCGATAAAATAAAATCTCAGTCTATTTAATCGACCCCCCCACCCAAAAAAAAAATGTTTTGGCCTTGTGCCTAAATCAGAAACCATTATTATTCTGAAGGCATGCGGCTTAGTTGTTAGGGAATTAGATTCGCAATCGTGAGGTTGCGAATACGATTCTCGGACGTGGCAGTGCATTATCCTTGAAAAAATCACATCATTTCACATGGCTCCTTCTGCTTCATTTCACATTGTTCCTTCTGTTTCATTTCACATTGCTCCTTCTGCCTCATATCACGTTGCCCCTTCTGCTTCATTTCACATTTCTCCTTCTGCCTCATTTCACATTGCTCCTTCTGCTTCATTTCACATTTCTCCTTCTGCTCCATTTCACATTTCTCCTTCTGCTTCATTTCACATTGCTCCTTCTGCCTCATATCACATGGCTCCTTCTGCTTCATTTCACATTTCTCCTTCTGCTTCATTTCACATTGCTCCTTCTGCCTCATTTCACATTTCTCCTTCTGCCTCATTTCACATTGCTCCTTCTGCTTCATTTCACATTGCTCCTTCTGCCTCATATCACATTTCTCCTTCTGCCTCATATCACATTTCTCCTTCTGCTTCATTTCACATTTCTCCTTCTGCTTCATTTCACGTTGCTCCTTCTGCTTCATTTCACATATCTCCTTCTGCTTCAATTCACATTTCTCCTTCTGCCTCATTTCACATTGCTCCTTCTGCCTCATTTCACATTGCTCCTTCTGCCTCATTTCACATTGCTCCTTCTGCTTCATTTCACATTGCTCCTTCTGCCTAATTTCACATTTCTCCTTCTGCCTCATATCACATTGCTCCTTCTGCATCATTTCACATCGCTCCTTCTGCTTCATTTCACATTTCTCCTTCTGCTTCATTTCACATTTCTCCCTCTGTTTCATTTCACATTGCTCCTTCTGCCTCATTTCACATTTCTCCTTCTGCGTCATTTCACATTGCTCCTTCTGCCTCATTTCACATTGCTCCTTCTGCCTCATTTCACATTGCTCCTTCTGCCTCATTTCACATTTCTCCTTCTGCCTCATATCACATGGCTCCTTCTGCTTCATTTCACATTTCTCCTTCTGCTTCATTTCACATTGCTCCTTCTGCCTCATTTCACATTTCTCCTTCTGCCTCATTTCACATTTCTCCTTCTGCCTCATTTCACATTGCTCCTTCTGCCTCATATCACATTTCTCCTTCTGCCTCATATCACATTTCTCCTTCTGCTTCATTTCACATTTCTCCTTCTGCTTCATTTCACGTTGCTCCTTCTGCTTCATTTCACATTTCTCCTTCTGCTTCAATTCACATTTCTCCTTCTGCCTCATTTCACATTGCTCCTTCTGCCTCATTTCACATTGCTCCTTCTGCCTCATTTCACATTGCTCCTTCTGCTTCATTTCACATTGCTCCTTCTGCCTAATTTCGCATTTCTCCTTCTGCCTCATATCACATTGCTCCTTCTGCCTCATTTCACATCGCTCCTTCTGCTTCATTTCACATTTCTCCTTCTGCTTCATTTCACATTTCTCCCTCTGCTTCATTTCACATTGCTCCTTCTGCCTCATTTCACATTTCTCCTTCTGCCTCATTTCACATTGCTCCTTCTGCCTCATTTCACATTGCTCCTTCTGCCTCATTTCACATTGCTCCTTCTGCCTCATTTCACATTTCTCCTTCTGCCTCATATCACATGGCTCCTTCTGCTTCATTTCACATTTCTCCTTCTGCTTCATTTCACATTGCTCCTTCTGCCTCATTTCACATTTCTCCTTCTGCCTCATTTCACGTTTCTCCTTCTGCCTCATTTCACATTTCTCCTTCTGCCTCATTTCACATTGCTCCTTCTGCCTCATATCACATTGCTCCTTCTGCCTCATATCACATTTCTCCTTCTGCCTCATTTCACATTGCTCCTTCTGCCCCATATCACATTTCTCCTTCTGCTTCATTTCACATTGCTCCTTCTGCCTCATTTCACATTTCTCCTTCTGCCCCATTTCACATTGCTCCTTCTGCCTCATATCACGTTGCTCCTTCTGCCCCATTTCACATTGCTCCTTCTGCTTCATTTCACATTGCTCCTTCTGCCTCATATCACATTTCTCCTTCTGCCTAATTTCACATTTCTCCTTCTGCCTCATTTCACATTTCTCCTTCTGCTTCATTTCACATTTCTCCTTCTGCCTCATTTCACATTGCTCCTTTTGCTAGGAAAGCCCAATGAAAACATTGTTTCCTTGGTCCGATTTGACAAGTTCCAACCCACTCTGTAAGCGAATGAGGTCTGTGATCTTGTCGATCAATTCGATCGATCTTGTTTTAATTGTTTAAAACACACACATTGTTGCAGTCTCTTATTAATAGGCATCCTATTTCACACACAGGGCAGCCTATATTTTGAGTCCTGTGGGTAGAAATTCAAAATACATTTCTAGACTGTTAGTTGCAGGAAACTTTGGTGACGCTATATAGCGTCACCACCTTCTACTCCCCCTTCCTACTCATGTCACGATCATGATACAAGACAGCAACATCAGCAGCAATAGATATGAAGCTACTGTAGAGTGTCACGTTACTTTTCCTGCCTAAACAACAGCTAACCAGACCAGAACAACATTACACCACCACAGTAAAAGCTAATGCTGCCAATAAGATTAGCAGCAGCGGCAAAAGCACCGGCGCCAATTGAACTCTGAGCCCAATTGACAACATATTTTCTTTGAGTTACAAACAGAACTGTAATACTCCCCCCCCCCCCCCCGTTGCAGCAAAAGAAGCAGGACTCTCAAAGATCTTCCTGTTCAGCAAGAACTCATGTTTGACACAGGTGGTCAAATTAGTGAAAGTGGATAGGAGAAGGGTCCAATTAGCTATCCCATCAGAGGTGTTGGTAGCAACTGCGGGAAGAACGGTACTATATCATTGCATTTCGGTAAAAGCTTGACATCTAGAAGCAACAACACTGGTCCAAATTGTGAGGTCATTAAAAAAATATGACCCGACGTTGAATTCGTCGCAGCGGCAAGAAGGTTTGAGGGCGTGGAAGAGTTTTTTCCGAAGCGTGGCCCTCACGATAAAACATTCTGCAGTCCCCTGTCGCAACAACGATTACATGCTTTCCTATAATATTTAGGGGGGAAAAACGGTAAGGATCAGGTTTTCGAGTGTCATTTATTTATGATGTGATGCCAACCACAAAAACGGGGGGCCGTAACATCCTCCGGCAGTAGTAGTAGTAGTAGTAGTTGTTGTTGTTAATGGGCCCTTTTAGAGCTGCATGAGCTTTGAAGAATTTCTAGATTACTTTCAGAATTGTTTCTGCATTCTGTCCTGTAGACTTGTTTTATAGAAGGGTGAAAAGTTTTACTCCTGTTTGGGGAATCTTGGTCGATGTATGGAACAAAATGGTTTCGAATAGCTTGTGGATGGCATATGGAAGTGTGTCTCGTTTTCAATACTAGAGACGAAGGAAAAAAAGCAGGTCAAGCTGGTGTTACAAACCTGCCCATACAATGGGGCCACAATGCATGCGATGACGATGTAATGTGAAGGTCATAGCAAAACATATTGCTGATGACCTTGATTCGGTGTCACATTTGTGACACAGTACAGGCAGGTGGTGATACAGAGGTGATACACAACAACTGGTGATGTGAACCAACCCGTTGGAGACCTTTAACCAATGCCACTATTGTTTATCAAATTCGATATAAAATAAACTAAGTAACCCCACATTGTTTATTCACACGAGTTTTTCTCGCAGGACATTTCCAACCAAGTGGAATACTTTCCTTGTGATATACGTATAAACATAAATGGAAATAAATCTGTATCTGAATTCTCGAAGTATCCACGTATTTTGTTATTCAACATCATTAGCAACTTTATGGAATCAACTGTCCACAAACAAGAACACGAACAGACAGACAATTGCGATTCCGATCAAATTAGAATGTAGCAGATTACACTCCTTTTGTCAAACCTCAGGATAACAGATGAGCTTGTGGTATTGTCTGGCTCAAACGACTGTACGAAGAAAGGAACGGTTGCGATCAAGTTGTAAATTCAACTAAAAATCAAAGTGGATACGGAATAAGCTGTTTACATGGAGCTACCGTAATCAGACATGCATTAACGTCACGTTATTTTTATAGGTCAATTCTCTGATCTCATCCACCAGTCACACTAGAATCAATACTTTACTTACTTGTGTTCTTGTCAATGCATATAAAAACAAGCTGATGACTCAACGTTATTTGCACGCGCAACTCTCTTCAATTGATGTTTCACGCCAATCATTAGAAAATGGACATTTTTTTCTGACCTGTTCTACACGCACGCACGCACGCACGCACGCACGCACGCACGCGCACACACACACCACTGATACATGCACCACACACAGACACACACACGAGGGTCGGCTGAAATGTTCATAGACTGACCAAGATACTCTCATGGAATGATCAAATGAGGTTTAATTTTCAGCATATTCTTTGGAAAAAAACAACAATGCAGTTATTAATAAGAGTTGAAATTAATGCATGCAAGATTTCACATATCTAACATCACTCCTTCATAGTCAGCTTATGGATTTTTCAGCCCACCCTCGTATATGATGTACTCAATACCGAAGTAGAGTTTTAATATTCATTTTATTAAGGCTAAATAGTGAGTTTTGTTACTCTGGAGATTCGCCTGTTTATCACAGGGTCATCTTGTCTGATAACCCTGCGATAAACAAGCGAAACTCCAGAGTAACAAGACTCACTATTTAGCCTTAATAAAATGAATATATGAGTTCCATTCTCGGACCGAGTGATATATTGTGTCCTTGAGCAAGACACTTTATTTCACGTTGCTTCAGTTCACTCAGCTGTAGAAATGAGTTACAGCGTCACTGGCGTTAAGCTGTATCGGCTATTGCCTTTCCTTTGGACAACATAGGTGGCTTGGAGAAAGGAAGCTGGTATTCATGGGCGACTGCTGGTCTTCCACAAACAAACGTTGCTCAGGCTTGTGCTTCAGAGGGAAACTTTCTAGGTGCAAAACCATGATAATTCGTGACCGAGTGGGGCCTTAAAATAAATAAAGTAAATAAATAAATATATATAATATACATATACACAAACAAAGGAACCTCGATTCCCGAACATTTCGTGTGACGAACGGCCTCCAGGAATGAATTAAGTTCGTGAGCCGAGGTTCCACTATATGTGTGTGTGTAATTATGGGTTTTATATCGAATAATAATATTCGATTCGTTTTCAAGCAAACAGCCCCATTATGCTATATTCTGTTTTTGATGACCATCGTCATCCGTTTTTTTAATAAGAGCATCGAAGAACAGTCAACATGTTTCTGGGTTATTTCCCTTCATCTTCCCTGCTACTCGTTTCAACTGTTGAAACTACATAGTATTTTCTGAAGTGTATATATATATATATATATATATATATATAAACATATATATAAAGAGAGTGTGTGTGCGTGTGTGTGTATTTGAAAATATATAATACGTTTATATATAATAAACATATGGGTAGCCTCGCTGCCGAGGAAACATACTTTTTCGTAAAGAAATGAAATGAAAAAAATTGTATTTTTCTCTATTATCCTCTGTGAATATATTACAGAGTTGCCAGTATGTTCTGAGAATGTCAGACAGCATTGTTTCAAGGTTTAATCTTTCATCAGTGACACTCATTCAAAATGTACTGGCAGGAAATAGCCTATATAGAATTTTGCGTGATGATCAGATGCTTATTTCTATATAACAAATAGAAAACATCGGCTGGAAATGGTCATTTGCATGTAGTGTGAGCTTGGCCTGGTTATGTGTAATTGGCAGTCGCACTAAGACAGGGTTCGTCAGGTACTTATAAGAGGAATACTGTTTGCGGATGACACAGCAATGCCAGCGTACTCTGAGAAGCAAATACAGCAACTCATTGACAAACACTGGAGATCACCGGGAATTCAGCCTGACCATTAGCCTGAAGAAAACCAACGTGGGTTAACGTGTTAAGCATCCCATACCATTACCATCAACTATAATATAATATATATATATAAATATAGTAAGAATAATAATGATTTCTTTATTGGCAGACCATTGGTGGATTGGCAGTATCGGTAGAGGGTCGGACGCCATGCTTTCCAGCACAGTTACGTCCCTTTACGGTCTGAGTTCAAATCCCGGCGAGGTTAACTTTGCCTTTCATCCTTACGGGGTCGATAAAATAAAGTACCAGTAATGTACTGGGTAATTGATGGCCTTGTGCCAAAAGTGGAAACAATTATATATATATATATATATATATATACTTGTGTAAAGGCGTGTGGCTGAGTGGTAAGAGAATTGGATTAACTCAAATATCGAGTTTTGAAACGCGAGTGTATTAGAATTCATATAAAAATGGAAAAACTCGGCAGCAAGGAAGCTGCTAAAACAGCGAAATGCCGTCGAAACGACGTTGGGTAAAACATTACCTCGGAGGATAGAAATTAACGGCTCGAAGAATTGATAGGAAGGAAGAAATAGAATGGATGATAGGAGATCACAAACATTTAAATACATTCATTCTATTTCTTCCTTCCTATCAATTCTTCGAGCCACTGATTTCTGTCCTACGAGGTAATGTTTTACTCAACGTCATTTCGACAGCAATTTGCTGTTTTGACAGCTTCCTTGCGCCGGGTTTTTCCATTTTTATATATATATATATATATATATATATATATATATATATGAGTTGAAAAAAATGAAAACGAAATTTCATTTCTCACTCTTAGTACGGCACTTACTTACAATATATATATATATGCATGCTGCTGTACGTCTGTATACATATATGTATGTACGTATACACACATACTTACATTTATATATATATGTATATATGTGTGTGTGTGTGTATACAGTACTAATAATAATGAATACAAATACTGTTATTATATATATATATTGTAGAAAGAGAGAGAGTGAGAGAGAGAGAGAAAATGTAGCAAATTTAGAATAATGCATTACAAAATAATTATTAGAAAAAATATAAAAAATAATAATATACATGTTATTGAGGTGAATACTGTCATTTTCATATGTTATACAATGCCACTTAGATATCAAATCCATATATTGTTTATATCTATCAAATCAAAAGACACGGATTCCTTAGCCTCTGGAAGCTTTCTTTTATGCCGAAAAGTCAGCCAAAGTAAGTTTCAATATATATGCGTCTGAAACTAAAAATCTGATATTACTTTAATCTGAATATTTGAAATATCTGATGTTCATTGTACATTTATTTCCCCAACTTAATCCTCATTATCCGTCGGCTTCAACCGAAATGGACTCAACAATTGCTCTCCACGTGGGTCTGTCATTCATTGCCGTTGCCGAGCTGGATTTCAATACCAGAATCTCTGGAGATGACATCGGGGTAGGAGAGCTTGCGCCCCCTGTTATTAGTGACTGCTTGTGGTTTCCAAAGCATTATTGGTGACACAGCCTCGTAGGAGGCACGATGGCAGTGACCAGCAAATCTTTTACGTTCAACGACAGATATGCGTGGGAGGCCGGCATATATCTCTCTCAAAGGCAGATGTCGCCAGCTTGTTCTGAGTGCGTTGAAGCAGGCGAGTGTAAGTGCCATCAAGGTGCTTATCTTGTTTGGATGAAAGCGTTCATGTTTCACTTCCATATATCAAGATTGGTTGAATTGTTACTTGGAAGTGTCTGATCTTGGTATGGTTAATAGGTGTTTGGCAATTAACTATTAAATATTCATGTTATATGTAGAACCTATTTGACACGAGTACATTTTTTGGTATATAATTATTTGTTCATTATTTTTGTTTAGCTTCAGGTAAACCCTAATTGAGCAAAGACATTCTTATCGTGGCCATCCAGTATTTTGAGACAGTTTATCCCAAACTAGATTATTATATGTTTTATAGCTGGTAGAGTGGGATTTGAGAGAGATTTAACTTATATTTTTAGCAGGACGAGCGACTTCATAAAGATTCCTTCATTAGTTCGTCCCAAATTGGGAGGTTTATTCGAAGTGAAAGAAAAAATAGTTTAGAAAACGTCAGACATTACTTTGTGTAGATAATACCTTGTTTCAGTTTCTATAACTTTATTACTGGGGTAAGCATATCTTCTGGTAGTTAATTCTATACCGAGATCAGTTTTGAGGTAGAAGGTTAGACCAGGAAGTTTAGAAGAAATATTTGGAAAGGAAGACTAGAAGGGCAACATGGTAATGCAAGAGGAGCTTGAGAACCATAAAATAAAATGGTTAAGCCCATACATAAAGGAAAAATTAAACAAGAACAAGAAAAATTGTTTGATGAAGTCAAAAATATATATTTATAAGTAACTGGGAGTTAAACATTTGATCCCCCGCTTTAAAGACAAAGAAGAAAAAACTATTTAAAATTATATTATAAAGATACCTTACAGTTATAAAGATACCTTACATTTTATGCATGTATAATAATTTATAATGTACCGTGAAGACAAGAGATTTTTAACGCTTATAGCAGGACCTTTCTTCGAAAATGTATTATATTTAATTTTGGTTATTCTCGGTTTCAATTTCAACTCTCATCGAGGGAAACTTTGCCTTTCTTTTCCTCGTAGTAGAATATGATACCCAGTACTATATTGGTATCAGTTAAAATGACTATATCGCTCTTTAAAATTTGTCCCAATCCAATCCAGGACCTTCTCACTTCTGTTGGAGGAACTCCTCCTTGGTTGATCTCCAGCAATTTCTGTTTGGTTTTGGTCATGTCAGGTGTGTAGCCGCACTGACCATGCTTTCCCATTTGTGAACTGCTGAGTCTATTTACTCCATAGTTGGGTGAAAATTTATCCCAGTGTCTAAATAATATTCACTAATACAGTATCAACCAACCCTCTTATTGTTTTCTTATTTTTGTTATTACCAAATTTGATACAGCAAACATTTTTTACGTGCTTATCTCAGCTGCCATTGTGTAGTCATAATTGAATTACTAAAATCGTTCCAGCTTAACAATCTCGTCTTTTTAGACATACCGTATTTCCCGGCGCCGAAGACGCTTCGTCCTCGAGGACGCACTCTAATTTTGACTACCAAACATTTGAAAAACAAATAATAATAAACAACCTTCGGCTTCCAGGACCCATGGTAGATTTTGAGACTTATTTTAGAAAAAATGTAGCGTCTTCGACGCCGAGAAATACGGTAGCTTTATCTCACACTACATTATTCAATGTCTCTCCTATTTTTAAAAATTCAAGGATGTAAATATGAGAGATTTGGCTTGCAATTTCTAGCATGTCGAGCGACCATGTATAGGCGTCACATTGGCTCATGATTAATTAGTTTAACATAATTGCTTACCAAAAGGAAGAATACCAATGCCATAAAAACAAGGTGACTACTTCAAGCGGTGCCATAATTTATCCTGTGTTGGGCAATTAATTAATATTCTCAATATTCAATAGTTGGCACTGTTACCATGACATACGCTTAGTGGTTTGCAGACTATTTTTAGAATATGAAATCTTTGAGTCAGTCTACAAACTGATACTTTTTCTCAAACCTGTGTGTCTAAGAATATTTCCTGATTTATCGGTTGTTCGCATACAAGCATATACATCACACACCGAAGTAGACAGTTACAAATGAAAATATTTCGGAGCAAGCTAGATTCCTGATAAATTCTTTATCAACTAATTTACAAATATTCTTTAAAACAATTCATCACTGTTTGTTTTTTCCAGTTCTTCCAGTCGTCAGTAGTGATGTTGCATCTATCTGAATTAATGTATCAAGATAACTAGAAACAATTACGATTTGAAATAAAACAAATCATTATTCAAGTTGTACGGTTGTCTAAAAACAAAATACGAAATATGAAAGTGACTCAGGAAAAGTTGCTGAAGAAATATTTAATCAATTAAAATTATACCCGTAGCAAGGAGAACAAAAAATAATTAGCTTTAAAGATTAATTCTAGTCGAAAGTAAGGGAGACAACTCCAAAATCCAAATATATCCGTAGGTGCCACCACTGCAATCATGTAATCTTTAGTTTCAAATATATATATATATATATATATATATCCTTTCTCTTTTTGGCTAAGCTACCACATTTCTATCTCTTTCCTTTCAGTTGATGCACATTGGTTTGTACAATTTTTCGTCTTTATTTATGTAATTTGGCGAAAGGCGTAACTTTCTGCTTTGTTGTGCCCTAATGTGCTGTGGAATAGATAGTATCAACATTAATGCTTCGAAATTATAGTGATTTCCAGAGGTTGACTGAAGAGAAGGGACTGTTCGTTTTTCCGTTGTTGCGCTCCATTTTTTTAAAATTCACACACACACACAGACACACACACAGACACACAGACAGTACATGGTAATCGATATGCTGTAAATGTGTATATAAATTTACACATTGAGTATATAACGATGTCAAATTTTACATACTTACCTATAAATTCATTGAAGCGATAGTTCAGGTTTGTTGAACAACTGAAAGCAAATTTGTTATCCGTAGATTTTGTTTACCATTTTAATCAAATATGTTGGAGTATAATACAGTTTGAAATATCAGAACTGTACAATCATTAGCGAGAATTATTTCCAACAACTCGATCTTTCGTACACTGCGTCGAATTAACAAGTAGACGAAGCATGGCCGAATGGCTAAGTAGTTCGTATCACAATTAGTAGATTCTGGGTTCAATCCAACCGCGTTGTATGTTGAGCAAATGTGGGTCGACCTTATATATATATATATATGCTTTAACATTATTTAAGGTATATTCACACACACACACACGCACGCACACACATATAAATGATTCAGTTATATCTGTATATATATATATATATATATATATATATATATATACACACACACAGAATAGAACTAACCGAGACTATGTAAATATGTATATAAATTTACACATTATTATATAGACACCCAAACATGGCAAATACGTATTACCTTGTAAATTGCTAAATTAAAAAAAATAAATATATATATATATATACCGTATTTCCAGGCGTCGAAGACGCTACTTTTTTTCCTAAATTAAGTCTAAAAAATCTACCATGCGTCCTGGAGGCCGAAGGTTGTATATTATTGTTTTTTCAAATTTTTGATTGTCAAATTTTTGATTGTCAAAATTAGGGTGCGTCCTCGAGGACAAAGCATCTTCGGCGCCGGGAAATACGGTATATACCGTAAATCATGGTTACTTCGAATAATTTTCGTTAATTTTGCATCTTTTATGCCGCATAGCTCAATTCTTTAATTGTTGGATGTTGCTAATATAGAGGTAATTCAAAGAAGCCCTACCGAATGCAACTTTTGTCAAAAAATTGTAAAAATATCTTAATTCGTTATATAGTTATTGACAGTAATGTTTAGTCTTCAAAGAAGCCCGACGTCGGGGCTACGTTGAAGACGAAACATAACTATACATTACAGAGTAAAAGGTATACCTGTAATACATTTTATTGATATTTTAATTGAAGTAAGTATAAATTTCACAGAAATTATGTCAAAAAACAATATTTAACTATACACACGACTAATGGAGTGATATATTATGTGATTACACTTCAACACTATTTTCAAGTGAAATATGAATTGAAAATTTATTCACAAAAGTCACACAAGTAGTAGTCTTGGCTAAGTTGTAGTGAGTGCAAGCCTCATGGCACCAGTTTCTATATTTATGCCACTGGATCCAGTCTTCATTTGGAGTCTCAATATACGGTTCTTCACAAATAATACACATGTATTTCAACTTAACAGGTGTATTTTGAGCTTTGCACTTACCCTTGGTCTGATTCTTCATTGAGCCTACACGTGTGTCCCAGCAAATAAGTGAATTTTTCGGTTGTAAAATTGAATATTCGACAGGGATAGTGGATGTTCGGCCATATTTAACCCAGTAAATATATAAAAATTCGGCTATATATCATAAATAATTATAAACGCAGGACATTTTTAAACATACAAAGTAACCCCGATTTTGGCATGATTGACAAAAAGTCTGATTACACGGATTTTGTAGCTGAACCATATATCCAATTGAAATATAATTTACATAATCAATTAAAAACATATTAAGAATGTATCAGATATAAAAATATATACAAAACACACATTTATTCCCTTTGATCAGACTGAAAGTTGATAGTCAATATTTCAGTGTCTGTGTGCCGCCCACATAATTTACATATTTTTACGAAGTTTAAAGTCATTTAAAGGAAATACTTTAAAAGAAAATTTAAATGATAATGAAAGTTTCGTTTTATCAAAACATATTTTCCAAAATAATAATATTTAAGAAACTATGATGAAATAAAGTAACGGCCAGTTTTTATATATATATATATATAGTGAAGAATAAGTATGCAAAATGGGTTTTTACAAATATTTATTCGAAAATTTTCCATTACAAATGTTTCGATGGGTTTGACGACTACGCAATGTGTTGGTTGGACTTCTGAACATTTATTATCCACCCTCTGGTTCTCTGCAGAATCTGGTGTGGCGAGATAGAGGAACTGATAACATCCAGTCTCACCTCTCTCAATATCAGCTCCCTTAGTTACAATAGCCTAACTGGTCATCTACCTGCATATAATATAGTATAATATATATATATATATATAATGACCATACCTCCACAAAACAGGTATAATTATATTTCTGCTCTCTTCCCGATTGAGCACTGCTTTCCTTTTTTTCTTTTCGCATCTACGAATGTTACATAGATAGATAGATACACACACACATATTTGTGTGTGAGAGTAGTGTTGTGTGAGACTGTATATATAAATCTGACGCGCATTCATACAATAACACGCGGAGACAAACAAAAGGCATAGCCTGATTCAACTTGGAAATACAATTGAAATAGAGAATATTTGATGTTCCATCTTTCTCTTTATAGTTGAGCAAAGCAGGGGTTAACTAACGGCCAACCTAGCTACTGAAGCTTAGGTAGACAGACTGTCCCTGTTTCAAAACCGAACAGAATAAGGGGTTGTTGTTGTCGTCGCCGCCGCTGCCGCTGGGCCGGACCGGGCTGGAAAAATGCCTAGCAGTGTTTATTGTTGGTCATTACTTTCTGAGTTCAAATTCCGTCGAGGTCAGCTTTGCCTTTCGTCAATCCTGAGTCGATAAAATAAAGTATGAGTCAAATTTAGTGTTCGATGTAATCGACTATAGCTGTCCACTCAAATTGTTAGTCTTCTGCCTTGAGTAAAAATGAGTAATGTACTGGGTAATTGCTGGCCTTGTGCCAAAAGTAGAAACTATTATTATTATTATTATTTCGGCGGTGAATTGGCAGTATCCGTAGAGGGTCTGACGCCATGCTTTCCAGCATAGAGTTACGTCCCTTTACGGTCTGAGTTCAAATCCCGTCGAGGCTAACTTTGCTTTTCATCCTTACGGGGTCGATAAAATAAAGTACCAGTAATGTACTGGGGTAATTTCTGGCCTTGTGCCAAAAGTAGAAACTATTATTGTCGTCGTCGTTGATGATGATGATCCTTCTCCTCCTCCTCCTCCTCATCATGGGTTAACTTTGCCTTTCATCCTTACGGGGTCGATATTCCATGTGGCAATTCGAACAAGGTCAAATTATGAGAGTGTTTGTATTTGTAGTAGGTTTTCATCATATTAGGTTTCATTGAGGATCCAAACTACAGTTTTATATGTATATGTCTATTGTTTTACAATCGTTTCAGAAGGTTGATTGAGCATGATAAATTGATATAGTGACTAATAGATAGTAATGTAACTCCATATTATTAGTCTTGATATTATAGATCCATCTAACTGTCTTATATATAGGTTTTAGTAATACTATTTTCTATATGCAGTGCATATTTGTAAGTCGTTGGGGTTTGGGTTGTATGTTTTTAATTATTGCCAGACCTCATCTTATACAGGTTGTTTCTGTTTTCATACCCTTCATTCTCTTTCTAGATATTTATATTTGGATTTATTTTTGTTTATTTGAGAGATATATTGGGGTTGATATTTCAGTTAGAATGTATTACTTTTCTTTGTGATTCTTGATCACAATATCTGAACGATTAGCCTTTGTCTCCCTATTTCTGTGTATTTACATATCAAAGATATGGTCACTTTGTCATTCTTTAAGACCTTTTATATTGTATGCTTATACCACAGTTTGTATGTGTCCGTTTACACTATGAGTTAAAAAACAGTGGAAC
This sequence comes from Eledone cirrhosa, assembly GCA_964016885.1. Lineage (NCBI taxonomy): Eukaryota > Metazoa > Mollusca > Cephalopoda > Octopoda > Eledonidae > Eledone > Eledone cirrhosa. Next base: position 245,009,386 of record OZ024742.1, read on the forward strand.
TCAACTTTCCCTTTTGCCCTTCTGGGGTCGATAAAATAATTACTTGCCAAGTACCGAGGTTGATATAATCAACTCTTCTCTCTCACCAAAATTATGATGCCCACCCCCACCCCATAAAAAAAACAACAACAAACAACAAGAACAAAAGAAAGAAAAAATCATTGCTATTGTTAGAGGGTCTGACAGAATATCTAGAGTTATTTGTTCCCGCTTTTTACGTTCTGAGTTCAAATCCTACATACGGAGCACAAAGTCTGAAACTGGTAGAGTATGATATCTGGAGGAGTTAGAAAAAGAACTGAAGTATATATATATATATAAATTATATAAAACACGCACTCATGCACGCGCGCGCGCGCACACACACACACACACACACACACACACACACTGTTATGCGCTCACTCACACGCACGCGCACACGCACACACACACTGTTATGCGCTCGCTCACACGCACGTACGCACACACGCAAATATAGCTACACAATAAGCGGCGTGTTAAGTCTAAAACTATTGATATGTCTCGAGGCTCCAAAAATTCAATGTAAATGGGGGGTGAAATTATCTTGGAGAGAGAGAGAAAAGTGTATGAGTGTTTATACATCACTCGACTGTATAGGAGTGTTTTGTAAAGAAAAGAAAAAAAGAAAGCAAGAAGTGATGTTTGATGTGAATCGTCACGCCTCTTGTCATAGAATAGATGCTTGGAGAGAGAGAGAGAGAGACTCGGTTGGTATTGCTTTGTTAGTTGAATGTGAGTGCGTGAGTTAAGTTAGCAGACTAGCAAGCTAGTAGAAATACCTGTTATGGAGGTGACATTGTTTGATGGTAGAGACCCACGTGTATGATATCTGTGTGTATCTATGTGAAACAGTCATATATTATTAGTTTTAATTGACCAATGTACGCGCAGGCGCACATACATATATATACTATGAGTAAAACAAACTGATAGACATATAATGTAGCTGAATAAAGTCACGTACTCTTTTTATCAAGGAAGTAAAATAGACTAAACGTAACAGAATGTTAAAGATTTAGTAATTTAATCATATAGACATCTGGTTTATAAAGTTAAATTAATTAATTCTCTGGAAATTAGTACACACGGTAGTACCCTGATATCACCTTGGTTATGATGGCTAAAAGATACTAAAGAAGGGCGAATACTTCAACCGGTGTCATTTCAAAACTAGCGTAAGCGATTCCGTGTTTCAAGTCTTGGTAGGTTTTCGTCTAAGTAGATCTCACTGTCATTTGTAAAGGAAAACGTGACATTCTTGTCTATATAAAAATCAGTATACATTGGAACCCATAGTTGATAGGGTGCTCCAAGCTGTTGTCTTTCTTCTGTTTGTGAAGGACCCATTTCTCAGAACTATGTTAAGAGTACACGTGTTAATTGAATGCTCAACCACGGGTACGTTAATCTTACGAGCAGGTTGTTCAAGAACACTCGCTATTGTCGGAACCGACGGAGGTCCAAAGAAGAAAAAGAAAGATAGAATAGTGCACATAACTCTCTTTCTCTCTGTCCTAGATTCTCTCTTATAGCCTCGGGAGGGGGGGGGGGGGTGTGAAATATATACACAAGGTCCGAACAGAAAAGAACCGAACTCTCACTGCCTTCGCCTCTCCGGCTCTCCCTATTTCTCACTATTATGAGTGAGCAAATGGGGGCCCCATGCCGTGGCCACCCTGCGGCTCCCAGTGGACAGAATGGAGAAGGCGTTTCTCTGGAGAATGGTGAGAGAGACGCGCCGGAAGAGCCATTCCAGCTCGCGAGGCTCACCACTGCGGGTAGTCAACTCTGTGCTGATGGTGGTGAGCAGGGAGACGTCTCTTTACTGGTTACAACAAAATAGCTTTTTAAAGTCTGAAAATAAGTCTGAAAATAAGTCTGAAAATAAGACCAAGTACGTCAACCGTTCTGATAGATATGCTTGGAAATATCAAAACAAAAACTGCAAACATTTCAAGAACACAACCTTCATAAGAATAGAATTTTTGTTGTGGCAAAATCAGGATTACAGTTAAAGCATTCAATTCATGTTATGTTGTGTTATGTTATTTGTTATTAAATTAATTCCGTGTTCCCAATGGACTCCTCATTATGCATTATTTCTACTTTTGGCACAAGACCAGCTATTACTCAAGTGCATTATTGGTGCTTTAAAGGGCGGTGGATTGGCAGTATCGGTAGAGGGTCGGACGCCATGCTTTCCAGCATAGTTACGTCCCTTTACGATCTGAGTTCAAATCCCGCCGAGGTTGACTTTGCCTTTCATCCTTACGGGGTCGATAAAATAAAGTACCAGTAATCCACTGGGTAATTGCTGGCCTTGTGCCTAAAGTAGAAACAATTATTGGTGCTTTAAATATTAATGCATTCGTATCATTAAACAATATTTTCTTTAACTTCCTACTTCTTTTTCCTTTTCTTTTTCTTTCTCCTTTTCTTTTTCCTTTTCTTTTTCCTTTTCTTTTTCCTTTTCTTTTTCTTCTTAGGGTCGTGGGGTCAGAGTCCTCAAACACTCCTTCCAGCAGGCCCTGTCAGAAACAACCGTCTCCAACTGATCTGGCTCGGTCTCCAAGTGACACCAGTCAAGCTCATGGATGTTATCCAACCATCTTGCTCGGGGTCTACCCCCGGGTCTCCTGCCGGTTGGTTTTGCCCGTAAAATCTGTCCAGTGATTTTCCATGAGACATTCTAACCACATACCCATAGTATTGGAGCTACGATCTCTCAATTTGGAGAAGTAGCAGCTCTACTTGGAGTGACTCTCTGATCTCCGAACTACGCACTCTATTGAGTAACCTTACTCCAAAGACCATTCGGAAGAACCCCATTTCAGCCATTTGTATTCGAGATTGTATTATTTCGGTCATTACTCAAGATTCATGACCATATGTAAGAGTTAGCACGAATACCGACTTGAAGATAGCGAGTTTGGGTTTTACACTTACTTCCTTTCTTCTGTTTACCGAATGCTGAAGCTGGTGCATTACTGAACCAGCTCCTGCAATTCTTGCACCTAATTCAGCCTCCTGCCTTCCATTACTCGTGAACACTGCCCCGAGACACTTGAACTCTCTACCTACATCAGTGGAACTCCATTTACATGTAGATTGCACTGCGTAGGCTTCCTTGAGAGGACGAATGTCTCGGTTTTCGCAGCAATGATTTTCCTTCCAGCCGTGCTGTATTCGGCATCAAACTTATCGAGTGCAAGTCGGAGATCATCTTCTGTCGAGTTTAGTAACACCACACCATGCCTTTTGCAAATTCCAGCCGACTGATTTTACACCCGCCAGTCATGATACAACTTCCAACCCGGCTGCGCATGTCAATCCTGTTCGTGTAAATAATGAGCAGAAGAGGTGACAGTACGCACCCTTGGCCGAGTCCGACTCCCACAGCGAATTGTTTCGATTTAGCACTATTTATCCGAACATATACTTGGGTATAAAGACATCAGGGCAACAAGGAGCTGGCCATCGATACCATACTCCTGCAGAACCTTCCACAGCAGGCCCCAAGGAACGCGGCCATATGCCTTTTCAAGGTTGACAAAAGAAGAATATGCTTCTTGGCAATACTCTCACGATTTTTCACAGACCTGCCATAGTGTGAATATTTCGTCGCATCCAGAGCGAATACTGCACTGCTCATCAGCTAGTTTGGACTTTACAATCTCCCCGCATCTCTTTGCAAGGCATTTAGTATAGACTTTACTGGGAGGCTTAACAAGGAGATCCCTCTGTAATTGGAACAATCTCTTTTGTCTCCCCTTTTGAAGATTGGGATTATCACTCGCGATTGCCTTTCCAGAGATCCAGGCCACCAGGCACACACGAGTCAGTCAGAGAATACCTAACTTTATTAACAAATTAAATTAGTTTCTGTGTTATTTTTAAGATTGTCAGAAGAGTAAGAACCTTGGAGAAAATATCTTCCGGTATATTCCGGCTTTTTACATTCTGAGTTCCAAGCCGCCGGTCAAGCTTTCCCGAGTCTATAAAATACCAGTCAAGAACTGGGTCGATTAAATTGATTAAACCCGCTCCACCAAATTTCTGGCCATGTACATATGTTAGAAACTGTTTTCTCCTTTATATCAATCACATTGGTATATTAACATTGTGTAGGCTAATCGATGAGACCAATATATAGTTTAAACTTAATTTCATTCGCTGTTCGAGTTGTGTAAATAAAATAATGACTAATTTAGTAAATCGCGCGCGCGCGCACGCACACACACACACACACACACACACACACACACACACACACACACACACACACACACACCACACACCACACACCACACACCACACACCACACACCACACACACACACACACACACTAAACCCGAAGTTCTTTAACTCGGAGAAGTTTCATGATTCCTGGGTGAAATTTGCGGAGTTTAGTGAGGAAATTGTTTATCATTATTAAGTGTTTTTCCTAGATTTATTTTTCTTCCAGTTTTTTTTCAGGGTAGTAGTTTATTTTATTCACAAAGTTAGCTTAAAAAAACATTGGTGATTACATAAATATGAAAAATAAATATAAAAGCAAAATTAAGTAAAGAAGGGCTGATCTGGTTGTATGGGAAAATAGAGGAAAGAACTATAAATGCCATAAATAAGAGGGAAAAATCAAGGTTTGTTGGGCCACAGAAGAAAGGAGGGGTAGAGGGTGATGGGCATTTCCGTGGACAATGGCTAGCGACCCCCTCCCCCTCGAGGGGATCCACCCTCAGACGGGCTGCTGATGTTCTGATTTTGCGGAGGAGCTCGGTAGTACGGGGTCCGAGGACGACTGAGGTCTCGACGGCGACCGATGCGAAGAGGAGGCGGCCGGACAATCCCCTGTATTTGTTTGTCACCCTGTCCTCTGCATTGCAGCCTGCAGTACCGAGTTTGTGACCGAAGCGACTAAGTTGGAGGCAGAGAACGTGTCACAACATGTCGCGTCCCAGATGAGGGATTTACCTCCTTCGAATGGGAAAAGGGTAATCCCGTCGGAACGCTTGCTGCCTCCGTGGCCGAGGCCTGCTGGCTCCAATTGTTATGGGAAGCCAGTGGCATCCAAGCTCCTCTTTCTTATTGATTATACGGATGCTATATTCTTAAATGAATATAAGGTTATTAATTTTACGAATTAAATTGTGTTGTATACAAGACAACTCTTTTCTTATATATGGGGAAAACCAGAATGGTGAATTAGTAAAAAGAAATTGTGGTGAGGAGATATTGAGAAAAAAGTTACAAAATATTGACCTTAAACCCTCATTTATTCGTCTTGTATCAATATATTTTACAAAACGTGCCGGTATTTTTATTCTTTGCAATTGAAGCTGCGAATAGTTCTAAAGTTAAGAAGTTCTCTTCACAACGTTTTCACGTAAATCCAGTAGTACAGCAAATATGTTATAATCTATTCAATACACATATATATACAGACCTGTCAACTCTCCCCGTCAGACGGGTAGATCTCCCACCCACTTTGGGGTGTGTGAGAGGTGTCTTCTGTTGTGAAATGGGTATAGCTTTCATTATGTAAAATCTCCCTATTTTCCCTCATTTCTCCCCGTTTTGGGGAACCTTTTTTTCATGGTACTCCCTGTTTGGGTTTTTAGAGGCTGGCAGGTCTGTATATAATTGCTTTACTAAATCATATATACACAGGCAGCGACTCCAAAGAGGTAGTGCAAAGTAAAAATACACAAATGCAACTGACTTGAACTGTAAAGTTTGTGCGCTTCGATTAGAAAACAAACATTTTTTTTTCTTCTCTTCTCTCAAAGTCGCAGCTTTGAAACATTAGTTTCCTCTTTTCCTGCACGACAAACAAAATCATTCAAACTCACAAAATGCACTGTATATTTGACATCTCCCTTATTATCAGTTTCCTTGAATTCTCTTCGTTTAAACTAAGTAGGACCAAGGATGAAGCCTCTACATGGCCGTTTGACTCACTAGAAATAGCAGCCAAATCACACCTTAAAATAAATGGGAGGATACACTACAAAGTGACGGCTGGTATGCTTTTGATCATTGTTCTGCCCAGTCACAGTTGACCAATGGTTAAACAACAACAGCTATACCAACGTGAACGGTAAACTCACCAAAATATTTATATGATTTGGTAGTTGTAACATTCATGTAAAGATCCGAAGCTGTTGTTTGTTGGCTTATTTTAGGACCATTTTCTTTTTAAAGGTAAGAAATATTATTGCAGAGGGTAAGGCATGCATTCTTAGGAGTTCATTAGAAATACGGAATTAATTTAATTTAATAACAAATAACAAATAACATCTCTCTCTCTCTCTCTCTCTCTCTCTCTCTCTCTCTCTCTCTCTCACACACACACACACAACATGAACTGGATGCTTTAACTGTGGTCCTGATTTTGAAACAACAACAATTCTATTCTTATATAGGTTCTGTTTATAAAAGGTTTGCTATGTTTATTTTGTGACCAGTTAGATATCTTACCTCACTAAGTTTTGGCAATTAAACATCCTCCCACTCCACAAACCACTTGCTTCGTATTTTAACACTATCTTCTCCCCGTTCTCATAATTTTGGTAACTTAAGCTCTCTATCGGGAAGTTGCTAAAGTGATCCGATTTTTTAGAACCTCTTGACCTAATTTTCTGAAGTGATAATAATTCTTTCTACTTTTGGCACCAGGCCAGCAATTACCTCAGTGCATTACTGGTCCTTTATTTTATCGACCCCATAAGGATGAAAGTCAAAGTTAACCTCGGCGGGATTTGAACTCAGAACGTAAAGGGCCATAACTCTATGTGCCCGACGCTCTGCCGATACTGCCAATCCACCGCCATCTGAAGTGATAATAATGGCTTCTTATATAGGCACAAGGTCAGCAATTTTGGAGGAGGGGAAAGTCAATTAAATCGACCCCGGTGCGCGACTGGTAGTTTATTTTATCGACCCCGTAAGGATGAAAGGCAAAGTTAACCTCGGCAGGATTTGAACTCAGACCGTAAAGGGACGTAACTATGCTAGAAAGCATGGCGTCCGACTCTCTACCGATACTGCCAATTCCCGAAGTGATAATAATGACGCGTTGTTGAGGCGTTTTGTAGTAGTCAGCAACGGATCATATAAATGATATAACTAATAAAACCATCACCAGATTTTAAAATAATTGTTTCTACTTTTGGCACAAGGCCAGCAATTACCCAGTACATTACTGGTACTTTATTTTATCGACCCCGTAAGGATGAAAGGCAAAGTTAACCTCGGCGGGATTTGAACTCAGATCATAAAGGGACGTAACTCTATGCTTCAAAGCATTGTGTCTGACTCTCTATCGATACTGCCAATCCACCGCCTTAAACCAGATTTTAAAATAATGGTTGAATTCTGGTTGTCCTCATTGTTTATTTCATTTGTGATACATCTGTCGTTCTGTCTTGATTTGTATTTTGCTTTCAATAAACCTTCCTAATTTATACGTGTTTAGTTTTGTTTTACATGTGTTTAGAATATTTGTCTGTCAAATTAGTGGCATAAAAATTACGTGTAGATGAAGATAAAAACGATTTTCTTGTTATTTTCAGATGTTAAATTGCTTTCGGAATAGCTGTGGGAATGACTTGGTCAACATACGTCCTGTCTATCTCAGCATCAAATGCCGCATATGTGGACATTAATTTAAAGAATATCAATTTTCACACCTGAGAACAAAGTGCAGGTTAAAATGGGACACTGTTCTCAGATATTTCGATATTTCAAACACTCTAAAGACCCTGTCAAATCCTCGCAGGGTCCACAAAAAGAAAAAACAAACAAATCCACATTACGTGTCACAAAGGTAAGATGCACCTGGTTCTCTATTTTAATTATGCCAGTATCAATCTCCGAATACAAAATCTTCAATTGAGTATTGATAATTGGCCAATAGCTGCTTATTTTCCAATAGCTACTTGTATTGATTATTTTCAAATAGCTACTTGTATTGATGATTTTCCAATAACCACCTGTATTAATTATTTTGTAATAGCTGCTTGTATTGATCATTTTCCAACAGCAACTTACATTGATTATTTTCCAATGGCTTTGTATTGTTAATGCTGACTTTTCTTTTAATGCATAATTTTACGTTTTTATTTATTTTTCTTATGTTTATACTTCAAAATCAAAACACGTGTAAATAAACTGTAATACCCTTTGAAGGTATGTCTGAAAATAATCTCAAATATAGAACTTTGTCCGAAGGTGTTTTTTTTTTCTTTTGTGATAAGCGCCCCCCCCCCCCCCCCCCCATATCTACCTACACCTTGGCATGGTGGTGACAAAGGATTAGTCATTTGTTTTTCACAGAGGATATAAATTGTTTTACATGCCCAACCTTAAATGCCTCTTTAAAATGCCAAGTCAAACTATAAATATATGCACAGGCACAGGTTGGTCTTCAACCTATTTGTATTTATCGTTGTTGTGGTATAAGTATAGCCACTGCTTTTGATTGCTTTTCTTTGTGTCATACTTTCTTAATTTTGAGTCTACTCTGGACGAAAATGTATTAACTTTTCGTTCCATTGAGTGCTTTGTGATCGCTTCAAACAATTCGATTAGTATCTGCTATATTGTGTTACGACTTTGTAGAATTGTTATATATAGGGTATAAATGGAACATGATTCGTAGTTGTTCACCAGGAAAGCAAGTAAACTGACAGAATCACAGTTTGAACTAAACAACTTATCCGGGATGAAGGTAAATAAGGTAGGAAATTGTGGGGTTATAGGTGGTGCACTGGAATTAACAGGAGGAGCGACGTCACGTGAGCCGAGAGGCAAAACAACAGTGCCGCGTTCCTCGTGGGGATGTGTGTCTGTGAGCTAGTGTAAAACCCAGAATATCTGGCCAGAGTCGGGCTGAGTATAGTTCGTGGATTACGCAGCTAGACTACAGTGACGTTTAGGGGAAGAATGCCAAGGCGTGCAATTTTACGTTTCTCCCCTACACAATGGTATTCAGAAACAGTGAAAGTAGAAAGGTACTACACATATGCTGCTATAGGAAAACTTCCCGGAGAAGCCATGTACTCGGTAGAGTTTGTTGAAACTGTAGGATGGATGTCTTTGATAGCAGGTTTTTTATGGTATCCAAGAAGCTGGGTATCCAACCCAATTATTTCTCTGTCCCGGCGCATATATATACACATGCATACATGTTTAGGAAATTAGTATCAATGTATATAAATATTATCAAGAATGACAATAAATGCAGGTGAGAGTTGTGACATGGTTTTACTTCACAGAAGTCAAATAAATTGTTATAAAGAATTGTTACCACATGTTGATATTCAGGTGGTCACAGCTCCCAGACTGGAGTGTGTGGAGGAGAACAGAAAATCTTCTCTTGGTAAGGTTCAAGTGTTTCTTTAGGCTGCCGGTGTTCTTCTTCTTGGGTGCAAAGGAAGTGAAACAGGAGTCATCTCTTGACAAGATCTCAGGTGTTCTTGTCCCTTCAAAGTTCAGGAGTAGAGTGTGTCTTATGCCTTGATTGTCTTCGACTATATAGTCCCCAGGGGGACGCAACTCCGTTTAGTACATGAATCTGCCGCTGGGAGTCGCGCCCGTCGCAAAGGGACGTAACTCCTATACGTGCTGAGTCACAGGCGTAAGGAGCCGCTACAGTACCCTCCCCCAGACGCTAGGCGAAAAGCCCGAAGGTAACTGTAGCGAACCCACAAGCATGGGCTCCCAGCACAGGCATGAAATATCAACGCAAGGGGTACATGTATGAAATCAGGCATAAAATGGTAAAGAAAAGGTACATAGTAATACAATAAAGAGAAAAACAAAAAAAAGGCTCCAGTGGCCAGTTCACATGAAAAAAGTTTGGCAGAGTTTGTTTCCAAAAAGGCTCCAGTGGCCAGTTCATATGATAAAAGTTTGGAAGAGTTTCTTGGGCCAGTGGACTCTTCGACCGGAACGGGTCGTGGTCTTGTATGTAGGTGAAGGTGGGGCAGAAGGAGCAGGTGTATGCACAAGAGAGAAAGATTGGGGTATTTGTGGCTCGGGTGTATGAGCGTCATTGTATGCCCTTTTTAGTCTATCAACCGCAATGGTCTCTCTGGATCCCTTAATGTCTACAGTGAAATGTTTATCAGAACGAGCTAATACACGGTGGGGTCCAGAGTACGGTTGTATGAGAGGTGGTCTCACGGCATCGTTTCTAACGAACACATGGGTCCACGAGGCAATATCCCTCGGGACTGCAGCTTTAATAGTTTGTTTCCTAGTATTCATGGGCGGTAAGTCCTGAAAATAGGAGCGCAAACGAGATACGTAGGAAACAGGGTCCTGGAAAGCAAGATCAACAGGAGCAAGCATTTCCCCAGGCAACGCTAGAGGAGCACCATACAGTAATTCGGCCCGGAAGAACCCAAGGTCCTCCTTTATTGATAACCGAATTCCTAACAACACAATAGGAAGGTACTTGCTCTAACGTTGAGAGTCTGGATAGGCGCGAAGAGCGGCCTTTAATTGGCGGTGGATTCGTTCCACCTTTCCGTTTGAAGTAGGATGATAGGCTGTGGTCCGAATCCGTTGAGCGCCAATGATCTTTGTGAGCTCAGAGAAAAGATCTGTGGTGACTATAGTTGGTCCTCCAAAGCGGGTAATCCACCCTGATACCAGGGCATGCGCTACAGTCTCGGCAGTTATATCTTGTAAGGGGATGGCTTCAGGCCATCGCGAAAAACGATCGATACAGGTCAAGAGGTACGAATATCCACTGCTGAATGGCCAAGGTCCAACGATGTCAATGTGGAAGTGTTGAAACCGAGCATCTGGAGTACTGAAAGTACCAAGTGGAGTCCGAATGTGTCTGTGGACTTTAGATTTTTGACACTGTGCGCAGGAACGGCAACAGACAGTAATTTCTCGCCTCATATTGGGCCAGAAAAATCTAGCCGTTATAAGCTTTACTGTGGCAGAAATTCCTGGGTGAGAAATGCTGTGCAAAGCAAGGAACACAATTCGACGGTGAGTCTCAGGAACAAGTGGTCGTGGTGAATCTGTAGATACATCACATAGAATCTGCCTGTCGACAAGGGCAGATGTTTGAAGATGCAAGTCGCAAATTCGGCAGAAAGAGTATCCAACGATTGGAGTGCAGGTTGGTCTGCAGCTAAACGATCTAAGTCGTTCTCCTGGAATGACGAGATGGAGCTGATTGGCAAACGTGACAATGCGTCTGCAGCTATGTTATGCGAACCAGCAATGTGCTGGATATCATTTGTAAATTGCGAAATGTAGTCCAGGTGCCTTGTCTTTTTGGGCGAATATCTGTCGGCTTTAGCCCTCAAAGCGAAGGTCAAAGGTTTGTGGTCGGTTAAAACTGTAAAATTTCTCCCCTCAAGAATATGAGAGAAATGTTTAACCGACAGATATATGGCTAATAAAACGTGCTGTAACGCATTTCTGCTGGTTTCAGCTTCCTCGAGAAAAATGCCAAAGGTTGTTGGTTTCCAGCGTTGAACTGCTGTAAAACTGCTCCCACAGCGGTATCAGATGCATCAACACAAAGCGAAAGCTTGGCCTCTGATACCGGATGGGCTAGCAAAGATGAACTAGCGAGTGCTGTCTTGGCAGTCTGGAAGTCTTGAAGTTGTCCTTGTGTCAAGGAAATATCCTCATTCTTCTTACGACGATTTTTCAAAATGTCAGTAAGGGAAGATAGCAAATTAGCACAATGAGGAATGAAACGCCTATAGAAATTGATAAGGCCTAAGAAGTGACGCAACTGGTGAAGTGTAGTAGGCGGAGGTAAATCCTGTATGGCTTGAACTCGCTGAGGGAGCGGCCTAATACCTTCGGCGTCGATGAGGTGGCCTAAAAAATTTAGCGAAGTGGAACCGTAAACACACTTTGCAGGATTCACACGAACGCGGTAATCCTGAAGTCGCCGAAATAAGAGATGCATGTGGCGCATATGCTCTTCCGGAGAGGAACTAGCGACGAGAATATCGTCTATGTAAGCATAAATAAAGTCCAGACCACGAGTGACTTTGTCTATGAACCGCTGAAAAGTGCTAGCGGCGTTCCTGAGTCCAAAAGGCATGGTCAAAAATTCGAAGGATCCGAAAGGAGTTCTAATCGCCGTTTTCGGAATATCCTCCTTCGTGACCGTAATTTGGTGGTAGGCTCGCACTAAATCTAGTTTTGAGAAAATCTTACACCCCTGCAATGAAGATGCGAAATCGTGGAGATGGGGAATGGGATACCTATCCAGGACGGTCATAGCATTTAACCTCCTATAATCCCCAGTGGGTTTCCAGTCGCCGGAAGTCTTGGGCACCATGTGTAACGGTGAAGCTCAAGGACTCGTAGATGGGCGAATAATGCCCAGCTGCAGCATATGGTCGAACTCGGACCGTGCTGCCTTTAATTTGTCCGCCGGTAAGCGGCGTGGACGTGAGAACACTGGGGCGCCAGTTGTAGAGATAAAATGCTCCGTTGTGTGAGTCGGTTCGACAACTCGAAAATTTCCCTGAGTAAGCTGTGGGAAAGAATTCAACAATGCATGATAGGGATTCTCAGCATTAGCGATGAAAAAGGTCGGGCTAACCTTTGGAAAATTAGCTTTCTGCCGCTGGGAGTCGTACCCGTCGCAAAGGGACATAACTCCTATACGTGCTGAGTCACAGCCGTAAGGGGCCGCTACACATGTATATACATATTTACACATTTTTGGATGGCCGTTGACTCTTATGAGTTCTTCCGCCCTTTGTCAGGTTTTGTTTTTTGTCGTGTAGGGTGTCCAAAATCACCCTCTTCACCAAGTAAACTTGGTGGGGTTGCCGGTTTAGTCGCCGACGACCCGACCATGCGACAGGTTACATGTTACCAGTAACACTCAAGAGTGACCCGACATACATACATACATACCTACATACCTACATGGTGGCTGCCAACTCGTTGTCGAGTACGGCCACTACTTTATATCCATCTAGGAGAACCCCTACCGATGCGCTAAACAAGTGGGACTTTTAGTCCAGCCAGCGACTTGAAAACTCTGGTACAAACACTACAGCTGTGCCAATTATTGACACATAGTGCTGGGCCCATGGCACAATGTGACGACAAGTGCAGAGATCTCCAGATATAAAGCAATGCCTGTGCCGTGAAGCTTTTATAGTGAACAAAGGCACTGCACAAAGCCAGTCCCACTCTCTTAACCAAGATGATATTTACCAAAAAGAAGAACAAGTCAACATCATTGGATACCATCAGGGTTGCAGGTGTTATATCAGAGTTTTCCTTCTCCTAGAATTCTGCCTTGACAAAGGCTAAGGGGTCATCTCTCCCGCTGATTTTGGATGGCCATTGACTCTTAAGAGTTCCTTTGCTCTTTGACAGGTTTTGTTTTTAGTCCTGCAGGATGTCCAAAGTCCCCCTCCTCACCAAGAAACCTTGGTGGGGTTGCCAGTTTAGTCGCCAACGACCCGACCATGAGACAGGTTGTACTGGGATACATGTTACCAGTAGCACCAACTGGTGACTTGACATATATATATATATATATATATATATACACACACATACATGTGACATACTGAGAACTGCAATCAGTGGTAAAGTGGAGGCGTTATCGGTAGAGATATTTGTGAAGGCGCGTGGCCGAGTGGTTAGAGAATTGGATTCGCAATCGTGAGGTTGTGAGTTCGATTCCTGAATCAGGCGATGCGTTATGTCCTTGAGCAAGACACTTTATTTCACGTTGTCCCATCTATCTGGAGTTGCGACTGATAGATAGTATTAGCAATTGGAAAGACCAATGGAAACATTGTTTCCTCGGTCCGATTTGATGGTAGTCGATCGACTGATATATATTAGTTAATGGAAGTGACGGTGGGGATTGTGGCTGCGGTACTGAGGGAGAAAAAGGACTGTCTTCTGCTAAACCGAACTCTTTACAAATAAGTCAATTTCCAGTTAGATTACCTAAGTAAATGAAAATGAATACAGTACAAGGTCAAAATCCGGCACTCTCTCAGGCTGGAAAATTAACTGATGTTTTTATTGGGGTAGTTTATAAGCAAAGCAAACAAAAAAAGAAAAGCAATCACTAAAAACATTGTATATAACGAAGTATTACATTAATGGTATAAATTATGTTACTGGTAATTAATGGTATAATAATTCAAATGATACAACAATGAAACAACAAATATATGTCAGAGTATTTATTGTCTTAATTTTCAACAACCACAGAAATTCTACTAGTTCAGTTAGTTTACAGCTAATTACATAATAGACGTCGTTAAACATAACAAAATAAGAATTTTTGCAGATGATTCTAAGTTGCAGAAGGTCATCAACGGAGTGGGAAACTTGGAATACTTTCAATTGAATCTATAAGCTGTTATTCAGTGGTCGGAGAAAAACAATAGAATGTTATAAAAGGGAAAAAAATTAAGTTAATCCACTTTAGAAAAGGGGACGTACTTAAACAACCATATTCTCTTCATTCGGCAAAAATCCCTGTGATATCAAATTATCAAAATTTGTGTTGGTGCTCTGAAATAGCGATGTATATATGAATGTACGTATTGTATATTTAATAATTGTTTCTACTTTTGGCACAAGGCCAGCAATTACCCAGTACATTACTGGTACTTTATTTTATCGACCCACTGTATGTTCATTTAAAAACATTTTGAAGGCCTTTCACTATAAATTCAAGGTAGCGACAATAGTCACATCCCTAGCTTCAGCAAAAATAAAGGGAAATAATCTCCTATATGTATATATATATATATATATATATATATATATATATATATATATATATATGTATATATATATATATATGTATATATTTATATGTATATATATATATATATGTATATATTTATATATATATATATATATGTATATGTATATATATGTATATATATATATATATATATATATGTATATATATATATATATGTATATGTATATATATGTATATATATATATATATATATATATGTATATATATATATATAACTTTGAATAACTTTGAAATGTTTTGGCCAGTATTGGCCCAGGCCATGTCTAACTTAATAGCACCACCTGGCGAAGTCTTTCAATTCAGGATTTGGGCACCATGGCCCATTCGAGAAGAGAATTACTGTTTGCGGAGACATATCCGGGTGTGGGTGGTTTGTCCGGGATTACTTGGAGGAATTTGTCCAAAGATTTCTTGAATTTTGTGTGGTCAGTTTCTGTTTTGACGTGTCCTGGTGTGATGTTGAAGAGAGCAGGGCCGATTGAGGTGAAATAATTGTGCCGTATTGTTGTTATGAGTTGCGATTTAGATTTTTGAATGGGACGGATAGCACGGGGCCCAAGCCTTGGGTGTATCTTGAAGGCGATGCCAACATCATTTGGGCAGTGATGATGGAACATTTTCCACATCATGCAGATAATATAACGCTCACGGCGACGTTGGAGTGAGTAAAGTTTCAGGTTTTCCAATCGACCCCAGTAGTCAAGGTCTGACATGCCATCTATCTTTTTTGTGATTGCCCTTTGAGGAGCTTCAAGTTTCATGATACTTTGTTTCGTGTGGGGAGACCACAGTGGACAACAGTATTCAAGGTGTGGTCGGGCGAAAGTAGAGAAGAGAAGGATAATGGTGCGGGAATCTCTCGACTGGAAGGTTCTGAGGATCCAGGAACACATTCTGCGGGCCATGTCAACTTTGCTGCTTATATGCGTGGTCCAGCTTATGTTGCTGTCCACGGTTACTCCCAAGTCTCTGATGTTGTTAGATGCCACGAGAGTTTCCCCGGAGGGAAGGGAGTACGGGAGTTTCAGAGCATCCTCTTTTCCAAAGTGGATCAGTTCGAATTTGTCTTCGTTCAGTAACATGTTGTTCTTTTCTGCCCATTGGGTAACAGCCAGTAGGTCTGACTGAAGGCTTATCCGGTCATCCACGCCATTGATGACCTTTTGGAGCTTGGAATCATCAGCGAAAATTTTAATGTTGCTGTGTTTGAT
>OZ024742.1:245030427-245057927 GCA_964016885.1 Eledone cirrhosa
TCCTCCAGCCTCACTTTCATATTTATTATATTTTTGTTTTGCAAATCCACTTCCAATAAATACACCAGCATTTTTTCATTCTGATGAATGAAAGCACATTTGTTTGCTTTCAAGAAACCACTGGTAACTGAAATAATTATCTTATGTTGTTTATTACATAACTAAATAAATATATATATATTTATATATATATATATATATATATATATATATATATATATATATATATATATATATATATATGTGTGTGTGTGTGTGTGTGTGTGTGTGGAGGTTATATTTAATTTGTTGGGATACAACAAGCAAAATATTTTTATAACTGATATAAAGCACTCAACAAATTATTGGAGTAAATATACAATATATTAACAAATGGAAACTATATTTATAAAACCATTTATTTTATCTGATGAAAGCGCACCATAGTTTGCCTTGGTGGCCCTTGAAATATGTATAATGAAATAAATATGGTTTTATAAATATAGTTTCCATTTGTTAATATATTGTATATATATATATATATATATATATATAAACGGAAAAAATGAAAGAAATTTCATTTCCCACTCTTAGTACGGCTGTTACTTAAATATAAGTATGTACACGTACATACATATATGTATACAGACGTACAGTAGTATGTATATATATATACATACATGCACACATATATATATATATGTACGTATGGATTCACCGAACATTTATATGGACGTACAGTAGTATGTATATATATATACATACATGCACACATATATATATGTGTACGTATGGATTCACCGAACATTATAATGCTCGGTGTGTTTGTAAACAAACATCCATATTAAGCCGTAGTGTCTAGCAACCATCGTTGCTCGTTTGTTCAACACTGAAAAAGGAACGCTGTACTAGTTTCAAGCTTATTAGCTATCGTCAGCAACGTATACCTTCCTGCCAGATTGTTGAACGTATATACTTACCTTATGCATATTAACGGCTGAGTAGCCCAATTTGCATATCGAGTGGGTTAATCGGCCAGGTGCACCGAAAACGATAAACGGAAAAAATGAAATAAATTTCATTTCCCACTCTTAGTACGGCTGTTACTTAAATATAAGTGTGTACACGTACATACATATATGTATACAGACGTACAGTAGTATGTATATATATATACATACATGCACATATATATATATGTACGTATGGATTCACCGAACATTTATTATAATGCTCGGTGTGTTTGTAAACAAACATCCCGTATTAAGCCGTAGTGTCTAGCAACCATCGTTGCTCGTTTGTTCAACACTGACAAAGGAACGCTGTACTAGTTTCAAGCTTATTAGCTATCGTCAACAACGAATACCTTCCTGCCAGATTGTTGTATGTATGTATGTACGTGTACATACTTATATTTAAGTAACAGCCGTACTAAGAGTGGGAAATGAAATTTCTTTCATTTTTTCCGTTTATCGTTTTCGGTGCAACCGGTCGATTAACCCACTCATATGCAAATTGGGCTACTCAGCTGTTAATATGCATAAGGTAAGTATATACGTTCAACAATCTGGCAGGAAGGTATACGTTGCTGACGATAGTTAATAAGCTTGAAACTAGTACAGCGTTCCTTTGTCAGTGTTGAACAAACGAGCAACGATGGTTGCTAGACACTACGGCTTAATACGGGATGTTTGTTTACAAACACACCGAGCATTATAATAAATGTTCGTACATATATATATGTGTGCATGTATGTATATATATATACATACTACTGTACGTCTGTATACATATATGTATGTACGTGTACATATATATATATATATATATATATATATATATATATATATATATATATATATATAAAGAAAATGAGGTTTTTTTTTTCCAAAATGAAAAACAAAACGAGATGTACTACACGAGTGAAAGTATAAGGAAAAAAGATGAAACCGAAAATGCAACTGGGGTCATTTTAAGAATATTTTTGAAGGGATTTTTTTTTTTAAAAAGAAGAATGTTATTTTTATCTGGAAAAGCATATGCAGAGTAGTTGATTAATTGAGTATAAGCAATTAAGCAGATTTTAAAAAATAGTTTATATTACATAGGAATATTAAATGCATGCTTACTTATTAAATATATTCTTCTCTCATAGAGAAAACAATGTTTTAAGAAACATTTCTATGGCGTTAATTCTGATACGCAAGCAGTGTTGCATAACGAATGATATTAGGCAGTATAGGTAGAGCATCAGACACTACGCTTTGCGGCATAGGAATTATGACCCTTTACGTTCTGAGTTCAAATCCCGCCAGGTTAACTTTGCCTTTCATCCTTACGTGGTCGATAAAATAAAGCGCCAGTAATGTACTGTGGTAATTGCTGGCCTTGTGCTAAAAGTAGAAACATTATATAACTGTGTTATAATTTATTTCAAAGTGATACAAATGTCTTAAACGCTTCTCCGATTGTGGGTTGTAGCGTTATTTGCAGTCACTTTGAACATATTTTTATATTTTACTTTACCTGCTCTCTTTCCACCTCTTTCTTTAATTTGGTCACGGACTTTTGTATTTATGTATCTGATTAAAAATAAATTACAACTCACATTGGGAGTGCGTGTGTTGGTGAGAAAGTGTGTGAGTGGTTTCTACATATATACATATAGATTTCTAAGATTTTCCACTTGAACACCCCTGTTTTTTTAGGTCCTTCTCCAGGCTCCCACTCCTTCTTTTTTGTCTTCTGTTGTCTTCGGATCCGGTGTAGGTGAGATATGCCTCCTTCGTATCCCACTTCCCCATGATTCCAGTTTCTCCCCTCTACCCATCCACCGTTGAGCTAAGCGCCCTGGCCGGAGACAACCAGCCACAGACCCATGTTTCCGCATAGTGCTCCAGTCCCCGGCTCTACGCCCTACCCTCTATCCCAACAAGGCGACACATGCAGCACATGCACCACCACGAACAGGTAGAAAAAAGGCTGGAACTGTTCGGGGTGCGGCTGTTTCCACCACGTTTCTTGTGTTGGCCTGACGCGACGAGCCTCCAGTGCCCTCACAGCGTGGAGATGCAGCAACTGACTCTTCCGATCATCTGCACAGCTTCGGCCGTCATCTACACCATCAAATGAGACAGCGAGCTTTTCGGATGCTCAAGTCTCGCTGGTCAGCATCAGGCGGCTACGGAAGATTCCGCTCAAGATCCCAAGAGCAGCCCGGGTGCCGGTGGCCGACGCCCTCGCATCCTCAATCGAGAGGAACCTGGACTCTAATCGATCTAGTGACTGGGAGCACCTCTTCTATTTCGCCTACATAACGTCGGCCTAATCAACTCTGGTGCTGACCGAGGCGGCCTGTCGACAGCAGCTTTTGTCAATGCCAACGTTTCCTCCTTTAGGCAAGCGGCCATCCGAAGTATGCCCAATAACGCCACACCTTCTGCTCTCATATGTCATCTATTCTCCGCTCTTGAGGCCAGCACAAAATGTTTACGTGACCGGGTAAACGCCAAACTAATCGAGTCAGAATGGTCGCCTTGGAGGACACCGTTCTCCACCTCACCGAGGAGGACTTCACTGCTTTTTGGCTCAAGATATCCTGAGCCACCCGCAGACCTCAGACCCATAGACCCATCTGATCATCACCTGCTCTTTTTGACATCAAACGCAGACTGTCTGCCACGACCTGAGATCGGTGATTCCAGAATCGGCCTTGAGGTCAACTCGTCCAGGTCGGAGGTGATGAATGTCAACTACGACGCAGAGGGCTTTGCAGCCTCCGTCTCTGACATGCGATCCATTTTCTGCTGGGTGCAGGTGACCCCGAAAGAGGATGTCTTCATCCTCGGGTCGCCGATCCTGCCGCGGGCCATTGGCTTCAGCAGCTCCAAACCCTCAAAAGCACACTGTGCATGATTGGCGCCCATCCAGCCCTCTTCCTGTTGAGGAACTGCTTCACCATGCCGAAGCTCCTCTATACACTTCGTAGCGCTCTTTGCTAGAGCCACGCATCTCTCCTCACTGACCTCGATACTTGTATCCGATCGGCAGCTGAGAAGATATGCAATGTCAGATTTGACGATTTTGGATGGCAACAGGCCACCTTACCTGTTAGAAACTGTGGCCTTGGTCTCGTATCTCTCTGGCTTTGCCCGCATTTTTTTTTTGTCGGTAACCTCTTGCCATGTTCTCATCAACAGGGTTCTCCACAACACAACGGAACCCACTGTGATCGAGGAACGCGAGGCCGCCTGCGAGACTTGGAACCGGCTCGGACTCCGCCCAGTAGATGTCCTTCTTCCCCTTCCCCCTGCAAACGTCAAATCCACACTAGAACATATGGGATGCCATACAGTGCAACATGGCCTCGGTCAGGCTAGCGCGCCAGCTTGACCAGCACATCCTCACATGTTTTCGCTTGGCCTTGCAACCTCACAGCGGTGCCTGGCTCAATGACTTACCCTCCTTTTCGACTGGCACACAGCTGGATAATGGTAGCCTGCGAATCGGAGTTTCCCTGAGGCTTGGCCACACAAATGTCGCTGCGTATCAACCGTAGACTCTTTCGGCCTCCACTTGCTGTCCTGTCACTACAATACCGGCCACCTTTTACGCCATGCTGCTCCCAATGAGGTTATAAAGCATGGTTTGGATGCTGCAGGCTTCCCCTCCCAGCTCGAGCCGGCGGAGATGGACCGAGGGGACGGCAAAAGGCCAGACGATATGACCATTTCCCGTGCCGCGGCGGTAAACCCCTCATCTGGGATGCCACATGCAGCGACACATTCTCCAGCAGCAACCTGGTGTAGTTTGTGACTAACCCAGGCTCTGCTGCACTTCGGGCCGAGGAGAGTAAACTCACCAAATATCAGTTGCTCTCCGACAGGTTTGTGGACGAGCCCGTTGCAGTGGAGACTTCAGGTCTCCTTGGTCCTAGGACTACCTCCCTACTCACCACCTTCGGCACAAAGCTGGCTAACAACAAGAGGTATGTGTTCAATCATAGGGGATAGAATACCACTAGAGTGAAAAACATATAAAGAACCTGGAATTTATTCCTTGAGCTCATTAAATTATAGGGGATTAACGTGAGTCTTTAACTCTGTTTTTTAATTTGATATATTGGCTCCTAATTCATTTCTATATGTAAGTAGAGCCTCTCAAGTTGAATAGTTCTTAGCTGCTGTTTTTAGCAGTCTTTTGGTCCATTCTCACCACCATGGGCTACATAGCGCTCATGTTTTCTCTTTCCACCATGTGCGGGTATTAGTTATCTGATATAATTTTAGAAGTGTAGATCATATTGTTGGCCCACCCGTTGATAAGCCATCTACACTTTATTTGTGACAAAACATGCTATAGAGCATGTCCAGGTGTTATAGTTATAAACGGATGGTTTGTACATTTTAATTCATTCTTTTAATTGAAATGTATTCTCCATTCCTTTCGTAGACAATATGGTTTTCACTCTGGTGGTATTCTACCCCTATGATTGAACACATACCTCTTGTGTATTTTCTCTATATACTGTCTTATAAAGAGCCCGTAATTCATTCCTTGAGTTCATTAAATTAGAGGGGATTAACGTGAGTCTTTAACTTCGTTTTTTAATTATATATATATAATATAGAAATGGCTTCTACAGGACGAGAACTGTTTCATTCGGGCGAAATCATCAGGAAGCTGACTGTCCAAGTAGTATGGTGGTATTTATACCTTTTCTGGTGGTAGGAGAGGGTGGTGATTGGGATGGGTGGAGGTCATTGTTTGATGAATTTAAAAAAGGGAATTCTTTAAAAACTATATTTAGAGTAACAAAGACAGAAAAAAAAATCAAGCTAAGGTCTGTTTATATATATATATATATATATATATATATATAAACAACAAAGGGGGTGTGGTAAGATACCAGGTGGACCATAACGGTTCGGATCTAGCTGTCGAAACGGCTGGAGCTCAGCCGTCGGGGTCCTGACTCTTTTCCTATATATATATATATATATATATATATATATATATATATGCTTGGTGAAACGTGCGTCCTCGAGTATGGTTTACTAATTTGTTGTGGAACTAACTCCATACCGAACTAGCCTCTGGACTTACTGCTCTACTTACTACGGCCATAGATATGATGCCTTAATACATGTCCTCAGTTCATCCGTTGCATTGCCTTTTGGGATGGCTGGGAGAGTTTACCGGAAATTTTCCGAGATAATGACATTGATGCTACTAAATAGTTAATTGTTGCTCTTGATGTTCAGAAGTATACAATCCAATACTTTGAATGTAACTTGTGTACTTATCACAAACAATGAGTTTACATATATCCGAGAATAAGACTTAGAGGGAAAGTCTTTCCTGTTTCCTTATGGCAACCTTCATGATATATATTGAGAACTGATCTATTTACAGTTCTGAAAGTCTCAAATGAAGTAGCAGTCCAATGAAGAAATATCCAGTTTTCTGATGATTCTTCCTAAGTGCATAACCCTTCTTAATCACTAAATGGCCCTCAACTGCGGCTCTGTGAATACTTCTCTTCCTCGTTTTAGCAGCTGTTGGATTTCGTATACAAAATTTGGGGACCTGATTGTACAGCAGTGTCTTGGCATACTTACCTGTCTGATTATGTTCTAAGAATGCAGTAGAATTTTTTGTTCTATATTGTCCTTAGAGAAGAATACTTTCTTATAGATTCATAAGTATTTGTGTTGATACAGTAGAATGAGTTTTTCTACACTTTTATTTCAAATTATTTAGAACAGTTCCGAGATTAACGGAATCTTACTAGGTCGATAACAATTTCTTACGTTGCCAAACCCACGTTTTCCTTCTAGGTTTATAGCATAATTATATATATATATATATATATATATATATATATATATATATATATATATATAACGAAGGAAATGTGGTACGGAACCAGGTGGACCATAACGACCCAAGGTCCTCAATACTTAGGGTAGTAGAGTGGGTAATAGGAACGAGTAGGACCCCGACGGCTGAGCTCAAGCCGTTTCGACGGCTAATTCTGGACTAATTCAGTCCAGAATTAGCCGTCGAAACGGCTTGAGCTCAGCCGTCGAGGTCCTACTCGTTCCTATATATATATATATATATATATATATATATATTATATTATATTATACGCCCCTTGCCATTCTGAGTTCAAATCGCGCCGAGGTTAACTTTGCCTTTCATCCTTACGGGGTCGATAAAATAAAGTACCAGTAATGTACTGGGTCATTGCTGGCCTTGTGCCTAAAGTAGAAACAATTATATTATATTATATTATAGTATATTGTATATATACTTCTACGCATTTTAGTTATTTCACATGATCTATGATATTATATTTTGCATCATATATATATATATACATATATATATAAATATACATACATACACAGACAGACACACACACACACACACACACACACACACACACACACACACACACACACACACACACACACACACACACACATATGATATTGTTATGTTATATCTCACACTGGTATATAAATATATATATATATATACGTACGTATATATATATATACGTACGTATATATATATAGAGAGAGAGTTTGTAGTGCTTAAGTTTTGTTTTGTTTGATATGTCAAAAGGTGGAATAATCCCTGGAGTTTAATCAGGAAACACCACCATCATACATGCACACGTATACATATACATAAACACATGTATATGTATACTACAGTACCCATGTAAATGCATTTTAGATTCTATTACTTTCAATAGCTTTACTATAAAAATCGATTAAAGATTAGGGAAGAAAGAAGACTTGTCTTTTCTGTGCGTTCCAACCACACTAAATAATTATAAATATAGTTCACTGTATTTTTGTTTATTAAATAAACTAGCAGAAAAACCACCCGACGGGTGGTTTTCTGCTTTCATGTGTAGTGTGTATATTGATATTATACGCAGGTATATATATACATGTAGATATGATACATCAAATAAAATCGTAATTAACAATATACACAGAAATTGAAGAGAGACTGTGTTACACTGTCTTATGTAATCAGTAACGTAATCCATGATTAAAAAAAGACGATATTATATATAAACTGCATTAGGAGAAAATTAGTGACAGAAATATATGAATATTTATTTAAATGATCACTAACCGGAAGTGTTGATATTTGAAAAGTGAATTTTTAAATAAGTAATAAAATATATTTAATGAACAGCCACGAAATTTAGTAGATAAATTATGTAATATTCATTCATTATTTATTCAAAGTAATCCAACTTATTTTACTAAGGGGATAAAAAATTACAAACCGTACGCAGTCCCGCGCTTCTTACTTTATTATAGTTTAGATGTAAATAAACTATAGGCGTGTAAGATATTCAACATATTCAAAATATCTAAAGCAACCGCCAAACCGGTGGATTGGCAATATCGGTAGAGCGTCAGACCCCATACTTTGCAGCATATCCTGCCGAGGTTAGCTTTCCCTTTCATCATTACGGGGTCTGTAAAATAAAGCACCAGTAATGCACCGGGGTCGAGTTAATCGACTTTCCCCTACCCTAAAATTGCTGGCCTTGTGCCTAAAGTAGAAACAATTATTTCTACAAATTGTTTTTGGTTTCAGTTATGAGAAAATGGGTCGGATGAGTTACCAATCCCTTTAGTGGTTAGTATGTTTTAAAAAGTTCTACTGATAAAGGGAATAATTCGTACAATAGTCTCGACAACATCGAGTAAATTGTGGCGAATGCACGTACATAGATTTCTATAAGTATAGTCGAATTAAATTGTATTTTTGATTTTAGATGCTTCAATTGGATATGCTACACTATATTGTACGTTTACTAGATATTTAAAAAAATTGTACTAAGCCCGAGTAATATTGATGAGCTAGGGTTACCCTCCACTTCCACCAAGCGTGAACCTAATACAACTGTGTATAATTGCCTCCTGTGTTTTGTTTGTTCATTTTAAACTATATATATATATATATATAAATATATATATATATGAGAGAGAGAGAGATGCAGGGGTTTTTAAAAATTGTCATTTGAGATGGAAATATCCCCGAAATATAAAGTATAGGACAAGGAAACTGAGCAGGCTTAATGATGAGCAACGTAAGGTTTATTCCTCAACATTTGTCAGCGTTATAACATGAATTGACAATATATAGTAGTAGTTTCTGGGATAGTCACATTTTAAATATCTAATTTTTTGAAACACCTTGTATATATATCTAGGGCGGGTAAAATTCCTGAGATCCATGGATGAGTTCTCCCCTGCGGTCTCTGTCCTTCATCATCGCTGCTATGTCCCGCGTCTCCCAGAGGCCAGTGTCTGTCCTTAGGACATCAATATATGTCAACCTCGGTCTCCCTCTTCCAATGTGTTCGTGTAGGGGATCCCACTGGACCAATGAGAGCAGTGTCAGCGCTGAATGTCGGTGAGCATGTCCAGCTAACCTCAGTCTCCTCTGTGTCACTTTCGAGCTGACTTTTGGGAGGCTCCCATACATCTCTGAGTACTTCATCCTCAGTGTATACTGATTAATGTTCAGAGCCATCCTCAGCATGCTCGTGTAGCACCTATCCACCATCTGAGTGAGTCTCTTGGTCAGTGTCCAAGTCTCAGACCCGTACAGCAGCACAGATTCCACGAAGAGACGGATCTTCAGGTCTTTACGAAAGTCCGACTTCCACACCGATCTCAAACTGTGGCACATTGTTCAGGCTTTGCTCTTCCTCTCCACTACATCATCCTCTGTGTTCCCAATCTTTGTTCCAAAATACAGGAAGTCCTCAATCAGCTCTAGCGGCTTTCCAGCCACATTCATAATCTTCTCTGGCTCCTTGATGTTCTCTACCAGATACTTCGTCTTAATCTCATTCATTCTCAGCCCTACACTCATCGACATAGTCTCCACATGTCGCATCAACTCCCCTGCCTCCTTCACTGTGTTTGTCACCAGAGCTATGTCGTCAGCAAATTCAGCATCTGATATCGTTTTAGCCTTAACTCTCCTGCTCTCAGCCGGTACTACAGTAAAGTCCGAGTCTTGGTGTTTCTCTAGTGCAAAGCGCATACAATAGTCCACTGCGATGATGAAAAGGTAGGGCCCCAATGTATCGCCCTGGAGCACTCCAGTCAGTGTCTCAAAAAACTCCATCATCCCGTCTGGTGTAATAACCTGGGCTCTAGTGTTGGTATAGAGCAGTGATATCAGGTCCACTATCTTCTTGGGGATTCCATAAGCCTGTGAGATCTTCATCAGGCAGTCTCGGTCCACAGAAGCAAAGGCCTTCCTGAAGTCAATGAAAACCATGACAACAGGAACTCTCTTTGCTCTAGCTCCCTCTAAAATTCTCCTCAGCATCAGGATTTGACTGGTGGCTGATATTTTCTCCCTGAAGCCGTTCTGGTTGTCCTTGAGCGTCTCCATCTCGGACTGGATCCTGATATGAATCATCCTGTTAAGGGTCTTTGCCACAAATGACGTCAATGAGACCCTCCTTTAGTTGTTTAGTTGTCAGCGAGATGTTACTGATCCGCCACTGATCCGAGGTAACTCCTTTCTCTAGTACCTGGTTACAGAACTCCAGGATGATATCATCAAAATCACACCTCTTCATCACCTCTGATGTCACTCCGTCTTCTCCATGGGCCTTACCCTTCTTGATCTTCTCTTTGGCTCTCTGAAGCTCTACTCTGGCGAAGGGTCATGTCTCAATATTTAGTTCCTTAAACAGCTGTTTTATCTCTGCGGTGTTCTGGGCTGTGGAAGGTGGCTCCCCAAGTAGGGTCTTAAAATGGCCCAGCCTCTTCCTATCCCCGAGTCCTGTTCCTCGGATCTGATTCGAACTCCCTCCCTTCCTCCCTATGATCTCGTTGACGATCGTCCAGCTCTCATTATACTTACAACTGTCAACCGTTCTCTCTACACTTCTCATCTTCTCCATCAACACCTCCTTTCTGGCCTCAGTGTAAGCGACACAGAGTTCTTCTTTCCTCACCTCCACATTCTCCTTCCTCTCCTCCGTAGGATCAGCATGGAATTAGTCCTTGGCAGCTCTCAGGTGTCACTTTTGGGTCTGGAGAGCTGTTGTTCCTCCTCTCTCTCCTCGGCACCAGGGCCTCACTTGCTCTGCCACTGCAATGGTAAAGTACCCGTAACTCCTCATCACACTCTCCTCAGTTTCACCAATCTCTCTCTCCTCTGCCTCTTCACATAGAGCACTGAACCTGTTCCTCACTTCTACTGTGTACCTCTCTTGTAGCTTATCATCTTCCTTGAAAACTCCCCAGTCATAGATCACTCTTCGGGGCTGAGCCTTACTCTTTCTTAAACTCACCCGGACCTCGCTCATAACAAGAAGGTGGTCACTGCCAAGTTAAATAACTGTATGGCGCTGTGTTCAGAATACTATTCTGCCACTTTTTCCTCACCAGAATGAAATCAATCTGGGGCTTGGTCAGGTGTATATCAGAGACATAGGTCCACATCTCTGGATTCTTCCTAAACCTTAGGTTGGTTGCCATCAGGTTCGCCTTTAACAAGGTGTCCCTCAGTAGTCTCCCGTTTCGGTTGGTGTTGTTATGGAGGTACCAGCAAGGATCTTCATTGCTCTCCTTACTCAGTTATGCATTGAAGTCACCCAGAACAAGCAGGATGTTGTGGGCTCTCGTGGTGTTGACAGTGGTGTTGGAACGCCTTTGAACTAACATCACTGTCCCCCTCAGTTGGACTATAGGCTGAGATGACTGTCAGCCTTGGGTTTCCATTGAAGGGCACCCTCAAAACTCGCGAAGAGACATGTATGATCTCCCTCACTAATAAGTGGCTCTTGTACTCAACACAAAACCCACTCCTCCGACTGCAGCATTAGTTGTGTTCTCACAGATGATGTGGCCATGAGCTGGCTCCTCTTTGCAATCACCATTCTCTTCACATGCTCATCATGTGTTCTTGGATCGCAAGGATCTGCATACAACTCTCCTCGAACAGATGACCCAACTCCTCTCTTTTCTCCAACGTCCGAACAGTCCTCACAATCAGAGTGCCGATTTTAATGACTCTTCTGTAGGACGAAACTGTATTCTCTATATTTTTCTGTAGTGTCTCAGAAACAGCCCATCCATCATCCACTGGCCCTCCCTACGGCTCTAAACCAGCAGAGTCATAACGACTAGACTGCTCCTTGATAGTGTAGTTAGGGGCTCTAACCCTAGTGCTGTTAAATGTACTCTCCATTGTTCTTTTCAATGGTTGACAACACCTTACCAGCGCCATTCGAGTAAGGTAATTATTTAACCCATAAATGGGGCCCTAACAGGTACTACAGCCACGGGCCAGAGCACACCTGGGAGAGATAATGATTAAGTGATAACCCCACATCCCTCATAGCTCTTGAACTCCCGAACACTGGAGCCTTGCCACTGGGTGCAGTTTAATGTCATGCCCAGGAGAGAGAGAGAGAGAGAGAGAGAGAGAGAGAGAGAGGGAGAGCGAAACACACACACAACGTCATGCTCATTGCTTCGATGAGTTATTCATATCAACACTGCATAGAGTTCCAATAGGGTTATAAGTTTTACCTTAATTGAATAGAATATTAAGTGTTTGTATATATGTGTATATGTATATTCCAGAAAATATCATATTTTCACTAGCTCTTACAGTTGGCAGGTAAGCCGTATACGGTATTGTTGAAGGGTAATACCCAGAAACATTAGTGTCTGCCGTTCTGTGTATATGCCAACATTAGTGTCTGCCGTTCTGTGTATATGCCAACATTAGTGTCTGTCGTTCTGTGTATATGCCAACATTAGTGTCTGCCGTTCTGTGTATATGCCAACATTAGTGTCTGCCGTTCTGTGTATATGCCAACATTAGTGTCTGCCGTTCTGTGTATATGCCAACATTAGTGTCTGTCGTTCTGTGTATATGCCAACATTAGTGTCTGTCGTTCTGTGTATATGCCAACATTAGTGTCTGCCGTTCTGTGTATATGCCAACATTAGTGTCTGCCGTTCTGTGTATATGCCAACATTAGTGTCTGCCGTTCTGTGTATATGCCAACATTAGTGTCTGTCGTTCTGTGTATATGCCAACATTAGTGTCTGCCGTTCTGTGTATATGCCAACACAAGAGTAAGAATGATGGGGTCATTCAACTTACATGGCTTAAAGAGGCTGTTTGCATAATTGCAAACGAATCAAATATTATTATTAATATTTGAAAAGCTCACATTTCCATTTCCTATATATGTATATATATATATATAACAGTGAGTGTGTTCTGTTATTAATTCTGGCAATATTATTACAACAATATGACCCTCCCCAAGTATAACAATATGTATATATATATATATATATATATATATATAGTTATGCTTTGGGAGGGTCATGTTGCCAATAAGAGACACACGCACCATTGCTTTCACTTCAATTTATTATAAATTAAATTTATAAATTTAAGAATTTATAAATTTCCGGTTGGTTGGTTCCAAACCAGACGATTGTTCATGTATTGCCAAAGTTCTTTCGTCACACATTATGTGACCTCTTCAGTGACTGGAGATTATTTTCTTTATTTTTCTGTCTCTCCTTTGTTCTGTCCTACGCCATCTTGTTTATGTGTGTGTTGTGTGCTTAGTTTGCGCATGTGTTACATCCGGGTGTCTGTGTGTGTTTATATTTGTTTATTTCCCAAAGCATAACAATATCGGTTTCAACACACGTTTTCAGATAAAGAATCTTGCTAAACAAATTCAGAAACGATATATATATATATATATATATATATAGGAAATGTAAATGTGAGCTTATATATATATAGTGTGCGTATATTCATAGGTGGTCAGGACTTCAATGATATAATAGTGGAGACCGTGTTGGTCAGCCGTAAGATTGCGTCACAATTAGAGCTTGAATGGAAATTCGAAGCGAAGTAGTAAACACCTGCATAACATGAAAAACAATCTTTAGTGGAGCTTATTGGCTTAAACGAATGAGTCACTTAAACGTGTGTGTGTGTGTGTGTGTGTGTGTGTGTGTGTGTGTGTGTGTGTGATATATTTTAAAGTTAATGATTTAAATGACTCATGTATAGGTACATAGGCGCGAGTGTAATAAATTTCGACAGGTAAACGTGAATTTTTAAATTATTTGATGGAACAGCTGTGTGAGTGTGTGTGTTGATTTAGTGATTGGCTGCGATTGTGTAGAAATCAGTGAGAGAAAGGAGGAGGAAGGAGAGAGTGAGAAAGGGGGAGGAAGGAGAGAGAGAAAGGGGTTATGTGTAAGTGATTAGCAGATGTTAAGAATGTCTAACTACAAATTGTATTACGTTTGTGCACATTTCTCTCTCTCTCTGAATATAATTATGTATGTGTATGTGTGTATGTATACATATATGTATATATATATGTACATATATGTATACATATATGTGTATATGTATACACATGTATGTATATATGTATATGTGTGTATATATATATATATGCATATGTATATATATGTATGTATATTCTTTTACTCTTTTAAAAGACTATACATATATATACATATATACATACATATATATACAGATGCATATACACATATATGTATATCTACATGTGTATATGTATATGTACGTATATATATAAATATATATATATATGAGTATGTGTATATATATCTATATGACTATGTGTATATATGATATGTGTATATATATCTATATGACTATCCAGGAAGCTCCGACCGTTAAGGTTGTCTTTTTTCCGGGTATGTCAATATTTATTTATAAAACAAATCTGTATTTTATCTGATGAAAGCGCACCATAATTTGCCTTGGTTGCCCTTGAAATATATATAATAAAATAAATATGGTTTTATAAATGTAGTTTCCATTTATTAATATATTGTATATCTATATCTATATATATATAGTTACATATACTGTATGTGTATATATATATATTTTTATATAAATGCATGTGTATATATATATATATATAGTAATAATAATTTATTTGAAGACTAAAATCCCGTTAAGGGTGAAAGCAGCGATTCTTTGCTTAAACATTAATCTGTTATTTTAATAAATATATATATATATATATATATATATATATATATATATATACACACATATATATATGGACCTTTCCATTTCATTTTACATTATATACATGTCTGTGTATATTTCAATTATTAAAAATATTTTTTGAAGTGAACGTGACCCAGCGGGCCAAGGGTGTTCTAGTATTTTTATATATGTGTGTACATATATATACTAAACTGGCAACCCCAAGAAGCTTTCTTGCAGAGGAGGGTGATTTTAGATATCGGGATGAAAAGAAAAAACCCGTTAAAGGGCGGAATAACTCAGGAGAGTCAATGGCCGTCCAATAGCATGTATATATGTATATATGTATATATATCTTTACATATATATATATATATATATATACACAAATATTCTATGTGTATATATTTATGTATATATATATATATATATATATATATATATATATATATATATATATATATATATATATGTATGTAAAAGGTAAACAGAAATAACAACACAATCTGTACAGTATATGGAAGGTATATATTAGGTTAACGCTTGATATAGCAGGAAGAGGGTTTTAACGTTTCGGACGCCAGTCCTTCATCAGAAGAAAGAATGAGAAATAAAATAGATTGAGGGGACGGGCCGGATGGAATCTGTTTACCTTTTACAAACATATATATATCAACGCTTACATGGACCTCTCAAAATTCGTTGGATTTTCTGATTGGACTTTCACCTCGAAACTGGATACCAACCCAGAGTACACCTGAACTTCCACTAGGAAATCTTTCGTATCTTTGAAATTTTCTTTGCTTCTTATATATATATATATATATATATATATATATATATATGGATGTGATATATCTTGAGTTTGCGAAGGCCTTTGACAAGGTCGACCACGGAATGATATGTCACAAACTACACAGACTCGGCATAACTGGAAAAGTAGGTGAGTGGCTGCATGATTCCTTAAAAGACAGAAGCCAAGCAGTTGCACCCAATGGGGCCCTCTCAAAGGAAATATCAGTACTAAGTGGGTTGCCCCAGGGCACAGTCTTGGGACCACTACTTTTTTGGTGGCTCTCTCAGACATGCCCTCTGTATTACATACAACATCCCTCACTAGCTATGCTGATGATACAAAGGTAGCACAGGCAATCAAAAACCCGACTGATGCTGCCCTTTTACAACAAGATCTGGATGCCATATACAAATGTGTTGAGGACAACAACATGCTGTTTAATGCTGGAAAATTTCAAGCCCTACAATACCAACCAGCTAACACAAATACAGTACAACACAGCTACACCGGGCCAAGAGGGATCGAAATGGATACGTGCCCTCGGGATAGACATGAGCGACGATGCATCTTTTTCTTCACACATCATGAGGGTCGCGACAATGGGCAGACGACTCGCTGGCTGGATCTTGAGGACTTTCTGGACACGTGACCGAGAGATACTATGGAGGATATTTGTCCTAAGCCGACTGGACTACTGCTCCCAACTGTGATCACCCCATAGTATCAAACTAACCATGGAGCTTGAGGCAATCCAACGAAGCTACACCAAGAGCTGGGAGAGGCTGAAAGAACTGAAACTCTACTCTTTGGAACGAGACGGGAGTGATACGCAGTGATATACATATGGAAAATCCTGAAGGGACTAGCACCAAACTTTGGCATTGAGAGCTGGACCAACCCCCGAACAGGACGTCACTGTGTGGTGCCAAAGGTCCCGCCTTTCACATCTATAATAAGGAGCTTATATTGCAATAGCCTGGGGTTCAAAGGCCCTCAACTTTTTAACAACCGGCCAAGAAATTTGAGAGATCTGCATGGTGTGGACGTGGATGTTTTCAAGAAACATATTGACACTCTGCTATCCACGATCCCAGATGAGCCCACAGCACGGCATGAAGGTAACCCAAAGGTTGCAGCAAGAACTCCCTCTCACACCAATGGCCATAGGTAGGAGATAGAACGTGTAGCAACAAGGGCGGTGCCCCAGTATGGCCTCAGCCGGATGGCTGGAACAGGTAAAAGAGTATATATATATATATATATATAGTCTTTCTATTCTTTTATTCTTTTATTTTCATATACATTCATGTATGTGTATGTGTGTGCGTCATGCGTGTGTGGGTGTATGTAATATATATGTATATGGCTGAGGAGATGTCAACCCCATCCAGCGAGTCTCCAGGCTGCAATTAGTAGAATTACCTGAAGTTATCAGGTCAGTTGCGAATATGGAAATAGGCAGTCCTGGAACAAAACCGGGTGACCCTTTGGCAAGACATAGTCTCTGAAAGCCACCAGGGGTATGGTGAAGCCATGAGAAGCAGCATGGTGGATGTGTCATTCAGCTGAGGAACTCTTAGAAGTCAATGGTGAGTGATAAACATGATGTTGAACAAAAGAACTATACTAAAAGTCAACGGTCAAGATCACCAAGTTCAATTAGCGAACATCTACCCGTATTTGTGGCGGTGGCGTGTGCAATTTGTATCACTCAGCTAACGAAAAGTCAATAACAACTCTAAATACAAGACATTCATACTGCATCGCTCGTCGCGCGGATCACCATGGAACGCGTGACGGGGTGTTGAGCCTGGCACCGGATATCGAAAAGTATGCTACTGAACCAAACTTATTAAAAGGCAAGACGATTACCTATATATCTACTTTCAACGTTCGGATTCTAAACAGCAAGTGTCAACCCTTAGAATTAACAGCATCGGCTATTGAACATACTATCGATATTACTTGAATTCAAGAACATCGTTATTTCTATGATGACCTCAACTTGATACACCATGACTTTCGGAAGAGCTAAACTCTGATAACAGCATCCCCGTGGAAGAATGCATCAAACAGTTCCATTGGAGGGTTAGGATTGCTACTCAGTCATTGAGCATCATCTTCCTTTACCGGTTCCGAGAAGATTTTTCCTCGATTAGTAATCGCTAGCTTCATAAGAATTCTAGTTTGATCTTTTTCCCGGTATCTCAAAATGTTCTATCGATAAGTTTCGTTATTAAACTATCTCGAGCGATCATGAGTCCATGGAAGATTTTTACAAGCAAAAGAGGGAGGAGATGGTTGAATATATATGTGTGTATATATTGCAAGTTCAACGCTCAAACCATTAAGGCATGTGTGTGTGTATATATATATATATATTACCCACTCTACTACCCTAAGTATTGAGTACTCTGGTGCGTTATGGTCCATCTGGTTCCTTGCCGCAACTCCTTCGTTATATATATATATATATATATATATATATATTCATGCATACATTTATACATACGTGTGTGAATTACGTATAGCTAAAGATATACGGTATGTTTAATAAATAAACATTTGAAAGCCTAGCTATGAATATTGAAAGGTTGACGGCCAGCGCCGTCTAGCGGATTCCAGCAGAAGAAGCTGGGGACAACTGTCTATGCGCATTTCGAGCTTCTGGCCCTCATCAGGACAGTGCTTCCCCTACCCTCTGCTTGTTCCCCGCTGCAATGGGTGTCCCTTAATCGGATCAGCACAACACATGGTAGGACGGCTCATCATCTCCATCGATGGAAAATAAAAGACATCACAGCATGTGACTGTGGGGACCCTGATCAGACAGGACTGCCCCCTCAGATGTTTTGCCGGCAGCCTGGAGGCAATCCATAATGCTACAAATGACGCCTTGGTCTGGATCACCCACTCGACCTGCCTCACTAGCTACTGTGCATATGTCATACGACAAGAAGTTCCAATAGCGTCTGCAAGGTCTGCATGTTTATTGATCTTTCCAATTTTCTTTTCAGCCACATTGTAGTTTTGAAGGATTATAATATCAATTAGAGTCTATTGGGGGTGGGGTGGGGTGGGGGGTTACAACAATATCAGAGAGATTGTGTTGAACTTTGTTTGTGGTCTGGGTCCCAAGGTCCTCAAATAACTCTACTCCTTCACACGATAGACAGGATTCAAGAGAAGTGTGTTCGTACTATTGACATTGAATTTCTATGTTGTATTTTTTTAACAACTCCCGATGGACTCTTTTTGCTATAAGATCTTGCCGGATTTTATAACGTCTTTTTGTTAACAAGTCGTCCTTCAGAACTTCTTTGAGTAGTAGTTCTTCAGTTAATATTAGATATCCCCACAAGCTGTTGCACTCACTATGTACGCATTGCTCAACCGAAATTAAATCTCTCCCACCTTCCTTTCTCTTAAGGTACAGTCTTGCAATATTTTCCCTTGGGTGTAAGCACGTTAATGTCTTTCGTGTGAATCTATCAATTCTTTCAAGGTCTTATTTCCTCTAATCAACTATTCCAACACTATACCTCACTATTCCCAAAGCCTACTGTTTTATTCCCGATGTTATATTTCCTGTATACAGTTCTGACTTGGACAATTTTCTCACCCTCCTGATGTACTACTTTTCAATTTTTTCCTTCATTTTTCCTGTTCTAAGTCCTACATTCTACACGACCAAGTATTTGTGACCTGTTTCTTCAATTTGGGACATTCTTTCACCATCAGGCATTTCAATACCATCAATTTGCCCTTTTTCATTGTCAATGTTTTGCACCTGTCTAAACCGAACTTTATGCGTATGTCATCATATACAATCGTCACTGTGTAGTTAAGGGAATGAATTTCTCTTTCATTACGGCCATACAATTTTAAATTGTCCATGAACATGTTGTTGAACATGATGTTATCCGCTACACCTTCAAATCAAGGGCTTCCTTTTAACCTTTTAACCAAGAGTGGGAGACCATATTGTAGGCTTTCTTGTAATCTATGAAAGCCATTTGCTAAATTCTTCTTCGTTCCCTTGCAATTCCTTAGAAGCCCATTATCAATTAATAACTAGTCTTTTATTCCCCTTGACCCTCTACGACACCCTATCTGCTCATTTGGGAGGAGATTCCCCCCTTCGAGATATTTGTATACCTGATTCCCAATAATCCCAGTCAACAGTTCCAAATGATTAGCAGGCACGCTATTGGTTGGTAATTGGCAGTCACATTTCCCTTCGATTTCTCCTTCACTATAAGGACTGTTCGACTCTTGGTCATTATTCAAGTGCTTAGCTATCCTATCACGTATATTGCTCATTTTCTTGGAAGCCGTCGGGGCCAAATGCCTTCCAGCTTGCCATTCCTGTAACAAACTATTTAACATCACTGGAGTAAATTCTGATGTTATCTAGTTTCACATTCTGGTTTAGTTGATGTTTTACTCTCTGAAGCCCCTCTGTTTCATCATTATGAGAAGGTATTCCCTAGATGTTGTTCGAAAATTCACTTGCCTCAACTGGATCAGGAAGCACGTTCTTCGTTTCGCCTTTACCATTGAGTTCTTTATAAAACTGACAAGGGTTTGATCGAAGAAGTTTATTTTGATAGCATTGCTGTTGTTGACTTTTGTCTGAAGTTGACTCCCCACACCAATATAACCTACAGCTTCAAGATCATATTTATTGTTCAAAGTCAAAATTTCCTTAGAAGTCAGATTTATGATTCATCTTCTTTAATTCTTCCAGGAGACTAAGATGTTTTCTCCAGTCAATGATGTCCCTCCCAGCCATGTTGCCAGTTTCTATTTTTCCCTGTTTGCTCTTTTTGCCCTTTTGAGGGGTTTTAACTCTCAGTCTCTCGGCAACTAATAATACTGCACTGGTAAGCAGCTTATGTGTTTCAGTAATGTTGTTAGTTTTTACAATACCTATAATGTTGTTGACTGATTCTATCTCATCCTTGATCTTTTTACATTTGATGTTTTTTTTATGGACGGGATCACTGGTGGTAAGTCACCCTGATAGGCATCTTTTAACCTTGCTAATAAATTCATTTCATGGTCAGTCATCAGTCAACACCCTGATGTTACCATTGTCATTATCAATGTCTAACGTCTGGAGTTTCACCGCTGGTTCGGCTGCATGAGATGACATGGTACCTTGTACTTCCTCAATCCAATGATGTTTTCTCTAATAGCAAGTTCTTCAAACTCGTTAACCGAGTCCCCCTCTTCCAGATCTTCTTTGTTCACTTCATTATTCAAGACCCTAGCGCCTGCTTCTGCATGGACTATGGGATGGGACTCTACTAGTTCTACTCTGGACAATACCTTCTTGGTTCTAATGTTTCTAATCTGAACAGCTAGCATTTGTGAAGAAAGTTCTCTCATCCCGCTTTCCATCCACCATTTATGCATCCTTTTCATATATTCTGCTTCCTATGGATCACTTCTAACTTAGCATTCTCATAATACCTTAATCTCAGCCTGGGTCCACTTAGTCAGGCATCATAATCGGATGATGAAACTGGGCCATTGAAATATGTATAGTATTTTCGCGGAATTAAAATATATTTCTCCACGATCCGATTACATTAAAGTGCAGTGTACCCCAAACGCCATCAAAATTGGAACCAAATCTAAGTTTAAATTTACAATAGCGTGTTGCAATATCAGAACACTTTTTGACACGGCATACAGCAACCGCCCCTAGCGCCGTTCGGCCTCAGTCGCTCACGAACTCCTTAGACCGGGCATCAATGTTGCAGCACTCTGTAAATTCGTCTTTCTCAAGACGGTAGCCTGAATGAGCAGAGTGCTGGAGGTGGGGATCAAAGGAGGAGAAACCTTTTGTAAGAGTTAGCTTCAATGTCAGAGCCTCCATCGCCTCTAAACTGTCTCACCATTCAATAAACCAGTGACAGCATCATGTCCATGCACTTTCCAGTAGATGGCCGGCAGCATGCCATTTGTATTAGTGTCTACACTCAGACCCTTCAGGTAGATCCCGTGGACAAGGACAGATTCTACTTAGATTTGACGAATGTCCTGCGAGCCACCCTTGCTTATAACAACGTTATCATACTCGGAGACTTCAACCCAAGAGGAGGCTTTGACGTTGAAACATGGAAGGGTGTGGTTGGGAAACTGCAGTGACAACGGATGGTTACTTCTGAAACTCTGTGCTGAGCAGGAGTTTGTCATTACAAACACCATCTTTCAACAGAAAACCGGCTAAAAACGACTTGATGCACCCATAGTCCAAACACTGACACCTAATCGACGACATAATTATATGACAGCGTGACCTGAAGGATGTGTATCACACCAGGGTGATGCCAAGTGCAGAATGTCAAACAGACCATCGTCTAGCTCAACATCCATTCTAAGCCTACACCTAAGATGAGAAATGCTTCTCAGAGGAAACTGTATGTTGGTAACCTCCTCACAAGCTCAAGAAAAATAAAGATCCACCATGACATGCGGCTCAAACTTGAAGGCAACGACTACCCAACTGACTTATCACTCCCAAAACATTAACACTGTTTTGCTGACTGTCCAGAAATCACTTGGATTCTCATCAAAGAAAAACCAAGACTAGTTTGATGAGAATTACAGGGAAATCTAGGAGCTCATGCTCATTGATGAGAAGAAGTCAGCGCACTAGGCTAACGCGATCCACCCATCCTGCTCTCAGAAGAAGGTAGCCTTCCGCCTCACCTGTAGTAAGTTCCAGGAAATTCAAAACAAGTGGTGGACCAGACATGCAGAGAAAATTCAGACATATGCCCTCACCGGGAATTTATTCAATCAAGCCCTGAAAGCAACCTACGGAATAACCTACTTGACATTGTGCCCGCTTTGAAGCTCAAATGGAAAGGTCTGCTAACTGACAGGGACTCGGTTCTGGTCCGCTGGTCTGAACACTTTCAAAGTCTCTTCAGTGCCAATTACGTGGTCCATGATACAGCAATTGACTCCATTACACAGCTACCTGTGGAATATGAGCTTGAAAAGCTTCCAACTCTCCGGGAAACCATACAAGTCATTTAGTTGCGGAAGCCTAGCAAAGATCCATGTGTTGACGGTATTCCGCCAGAGCAAGGTTTCCCAAACTATTTCAAACGTGGAACTCTTTTTGGTTCAGAAATGTTTGGTGGAACCCCAAAGTCTAATACTGTTATATGGTCGTAATATAAAAATAAAATCCTCTACCTTTTTTTCATGGAACCCCAGACACTCCTCTGTGGAACCTATTTTGGGAACCACGGCCCCAGAGGTTTTGATCAATGGTAGTACCTCCCTTCACTTCAGGCTCCACGAATTCTTTATCTGTTGCTGGAAGCAATGCAATCATTATCACCCGTTACAAAAACAAGGGAGGAAAAGCTGATTGCTCCAATTACAGAGGCAGGAAACTTCCTGACCGGAATCCTGCTCAACAAGCTAACACTTACCATTGCTGAGGACCACCTCTCTGTATGTGTATAGGAAAATTCATATTTTCTGGCATTTTTACATGCCCACATATTAGATATGCGTATATATTTATGTACGTTGGTGCTGTCTCGGTCACACACTCTGTATTTATACAGATATAACTTTATCATATAATTCTACTGCTGGCGCAATTCTTAACACCCCTCCCTACATACATATATGTATACCCATATATATATATATATATATATATATGAGAGACGTAAAATAAGAAAATTATAAAATTAACTTACTTACTAAAATTTCACTCCCAACTAATTAGTTTCAGAAATGGAATAAATATACTTTCCGAAGAAAATACAGAGAAGCATTTCGTCGTCAGGGAAGACTATTCTCAGCTAAGTATCCAGGCAAAGCGTGGACTCTGGAAACTTATTCAAAAATAATTCAGTGGATAGAAAATAGCAAAGCGTGGACTGAATTCCTAGCCATTGAGAAAATCAATGCCTCTGCGTCGGTGGCAAATTCAAAAAGAATCAATCACGTGACATCGAGGTCAATCAGTGGAAAGTGGTTTGTTAATAAGACAGCGGCCTGCCTGCTACCATAGCAGCAGTCTTGGCCAATATTGCTCGACAAATAATTTGGAGATAATTATAAAGAATTAATATCTAGTAACATATATATACATATATGTATATACACACACACACACATATATAAATAAAATAATAATAATAATAATGGTTTCTTTATTGGCCACAAGGGATAACACGAAGAAAAACATTACAGACGGCACAGAACGGTACTGGACGATACAAAGTGGGTTTTGGCCGAGTAAAAAGGTTATAACAAGAAGATAGAATGTGTAAAAACAAATAAAAAAAATTCAAACAACAAAAATTCCCCCAACAGGGGGAAACCTCCGAGGGTCGCGCGTGGTGAAAAACCACACAAAAGACCATGGCCACTCTGACCATCAGGGCAAGCGCCCTCTCTCAGTTCTCCTACACCTCAGTCTACAGGCGCATAGTCAGAACGGGCCCGTTCACTCGAACCCGATTCTCCACTTTCACCCACCGTTCAACAAACCTACTAGAAGACAGCACTTGCTTCTCCATCCCGATTTTCCTCTTCAAGTGAAATTTGAAAAGGTTAATCAGGGATTCACCGAAGAGGAAAGTGTCCGTCTTCAATCATTTCAACCTTGTCCACCATACAATCTCTTTCGGCATGGCCACCAGGCAGATGAAAACTGCCTGCCCTTCCTCCTCCTTAAAGGAGGACGGCGGGGCTATCTGCACAATGAACTCAGTCGATAACGGGATCCGTCCTACACGTAACAGCAACTGTTCGACATAGCTCCACAAGTCAGCAATGTTCGGACACTGAACGAGTGCGTGCACAACGGTTTCATCGCCCTGTGCGCATCTCGAACAGGTTCGACTGATGGCACGGAAGCTTATCGCGAACCGGCAACGCTCCCCGGTAGCACTTTCAGGCCAGAGATTTCTGGAAGTTGTTCATAGGCCCCGGGCTGAAAGTTCTCTTGAAGAGAGCGAACAG
This sequence comes from Eledone cirrhosa, assembly GCA_964016885.1. Classification (NCBI taxonomy): domain Eukaryota; kingdom Metazoa; phylum Mollusca; class Cephalopoda; order Octopoda; family Eledonidae; genus Eledone; species Eledone cirrhosa. The sequence goes on from OZ024742.1 coordinate 245,055,302, forward strand.
CTGATCGTCTTCGACGCCCAGGGTTTCCCCGAGAACGTCGTCACTCTTCCCCTCCACTAGTCCTCTATAGAACGCCGAGGTGAATGTTTCACCGATACTAGTGCCCAGCTGGTAGAAGGCTGTGAGTGCTTGGAGACATTCCAGCTTCCAAGCACTATCCTTCGGTCTTTTACTGATCCAGGACTGCAGCTCCATTACGGTTACCACACCTGTTCGCTGTCAAGGAAGTACCAGAGATGTCGCAGCCTCAGCCCGTCTTTGCGCATCATCAGCCACGGCATGCCCATTCTTCCACGCAACGGGTGTTGACAGCAGATGGAAGGTCTGACCATGGGAGTGCGTCCTTCCATAAAAAGCGGAAAAGGAGGCGCTCTATTTTTGTCAGAGTTGGGCCGAGGCAAGGCACAACGGTTAGGCGGTAGCAGATGACGGATGCGATGAACGCATTCGCCACCTCTGCCCGACCTTTCAGGGACAGCTTCCTCTCGGTCACCTAGTTCCAGTTTTTCTCCATCTGGAAGTCCGGACCGAACCAGACCCAGAGCAATTTAACCGGTCCTTCCGTCCAGCGCCCCACGATGCTGTCGGGCGGCATGGACTCGCCTCTCCAGGTGCCGAGCTGCAAGCCCACCCACTTTTCCTGGTTTAACTTTGCTCCTGTCACTGCTTCATATTCCTTGAGAGTGGTGCCGAGCATCTGGACATGACCGGTGCTTGACACCACCACGGTGACGTCATCGGCGTAAGCCGATACGGACCTCCCACATCCCAGTTCCCGTGGGACGCCTCTCATCGCCTCCAATTTGTACAGTAACGGCTCTACGGCCAATACGTACAAGAGCAACGAGAGGGGACAACGGCTGTGCATCACTGCGATCCAACCCCTGAAAATGGGCCCAAAACCGGCCGTCTAGAGGACCGCCGCCAGGCACTGATGGTCGACCCTATCAAATGCCTTAGATTGATCCAAGTTGATCAAGGCTCCACCCGTGCCAGGTTCCTTAACCACCCTCTCTATCATGTATCGCATGAGGTGGAGGTTGTCGTGGTTGAATCTGTCTGGAATGGCGCATGTCTGCGCCTCTCCCACCAGATCACCGACGACAAACACCAATCTCGTTGCTAACACCTTGGCCAAAATCTTGAAATTGCGTTTAACAGAGTTATGGGCCTGAAGTTATCTATAACGTCCTCCTTGTTCGGGCCTTTTCTCAACAGCGCCACCGCTCCCCGGCTCACAAAACGGGGAATGCTCCCGTTTTGCTGCCAGTTGCAGTAGACATCTGCCAAGAGGTCGCCGAACAAGTCTGCCATGTACGCATAAAGCTCGTAAGGCAGACCATCCAAACCTGGCGATTTACCCCACGTGCAGTCAGACATCGCTTCCCGTATTTCATCTGCTGTTATCGGCTTTTCGCAATACTGCGCTGCGATCGTCGAGAGCTGCGGCAGTCCCTCGAAGTATGCACTGAAGTTCATACTTCGATCCGGCCCTCCGCCGCTCCCAAACAGTTTGAGCAAAGAGCTGCTGAAAAGTCTCACACGGACGATTTTTTATGCCTTCATTACGTTCATTGATTAGTGATGCGCGTTTCGCTATTAATCAGCTCAAGGTTCGATCTGTATCGATCTGGATATATATATTTATATGTATTTACACACATATATATATATATATATATATATATATATATAACGAAGGAAATGTGGTAAGGAAGCAGGTGGACCATAACGCACCAAAGTACTCAATACTTATGGTAGTAGAGTAGGTAATAGGAACGAGTAGGACCCCGACGACTGAGCTCAAGCAGTTTCGACGGGTAATTCTGGACTAAACATTTTTTTTTTTTTTTTAGTCCAGAATTAGCCGTCGAAACGGCTTGAGCTCAGCCGTCGGGGTCCTACTCGTTCCTATATATATATATATATATATATATATATATATATATATATATATATATATATATACACATATAAATGTTTATAACTAATTCAGAACACTCGACAGTTTTCTGGAGTAAATATTCAATGATATTAAATAAATGAAAACTATATTAATAAAACCATATTTATTCTATTATATATATTTCAAGGGTACCAAAACTTTGGTACGCTTTCATCAGATAAAATACAAAGAGTGTTTTATAAATGTTGACATAGCCAAGGAAACATACTTTATCAGTTGAATTTTCATTGGGTAGTAATGTGTATGTATACACATATATATGTATGTATGTGTATATATATATATATGCATGTAATGTATGTATGTATATATATATATATATATATATATATATATATATATATATATATATATATATATATATGTATATATATATATATATGTATATATATGTATATATATATTTGTCTATGTGTGTATGTATATATATCTATGTCAGGTCACCAGTTGGTGCTACTGGTAACATGTATCCCAGTACAACCTGTCTCATGGTCGGGTCGTTGGCGACTAAACTGGCAACCCCACCAAGGTTTCTTGGTGGGGAGGGTGACTTTGGACATCCTGCAGGACTAAAAACAAAACCTGTCAAAGGGCAAAGGAACTCTTAAGAGTCAATGGCCATCCAAAATCACCGGGAGAGATGTCCCCTTAGCCTTTGTC
>OZ024742.1:245080427-245085427 GCA_964016885.1 Eledone cirrhosa
TTATCATCTCTCTCACACACTCTCTGTTTATCATCCCTCATACCTCTCTCTATCACTCCCTCTTCTGCATATATGTATATATGTGTGTATGCAAATATATACATATGTATTTGTGTTTGTGTGTATGCATGTGTGTGTATATATATGTGTGTGCATATATAAACACATACATGAATACACACACACACACACATATATATATATATATATACACACACACATATGCATATATATATATATATATATATATATGAGAGAGATGATGGATATATATATGCATGAATATATAATTATATTTATATATGCCATATATGTATGGATAAATAATTTGATGTGTATATATATATATACATAGTATATATATATATATATATATATATATATATATATATATATGTGTGTGTGTATATAATTATATGTATATATATGCATGTAAATATTTGTGTGTATATATAAATATGTGTGTGTGTGTATAATTATATGTATATATATATATGCATGTAAATACTTGTGTGTATATATAAATATATCTGTGTGTGTGTATCTATATATATATACATACATGTGTGTATCTATCTATATATATGCATGCATGTGTTTTACACACACACATGCATACGTGATCGCATTAATTCAGTTATGGCTGATAGGCCCTGTTCTCCCCCTCTCTCCCCATATAACAATGTTCAGACTGATGTGAGGTTTGCTATGTTTAGCTAAGATCATTAAACAGGTAGTGATTTAATCCATCTTGATCTCTACTCCCATTTTATTTTTCAATGTACATTCGATCGATATATCTTCTATTTTCTATTATCTATATGATAGATAAACACCTTTCTTATATACACAAACAACGTGCTAACTATACACTAGAGTCTGTTAATCTAATTTCTATGATTTGATTTTGTAATGCTGTTGTTTTTACTGTTTGTTGTTATTTGGCAGTATCGGTAGAGGGTCGGACGCCATGCTTTGCAGCATAGCGTTACGACCCTTTACTGTCTGAGTTCAAATCCCGCCGAGGTTAACTTTGCCTTTCATCCTAACGGGGTCGATAAAATAAAGTACATACTAGTAATGCACTGAGATAATTGCTGGCCTTGTGCCAAAAAGTAGAAACAGTTATTCAATCTCTTCTCTCAACGAACTATGTAAAGGTTCATAACATACTACCAGTATTGTCTAGACATTTCCCTCTTCGTCAATCTTTTCCTCTACTATTATCATTATCATCTCTCTCTCTCTCTCTCTCTCTCTCTCTCTCTCTCTCTCTCTCTCTCTCTCTCTCAGACTCATTCACACTCATTCACACTCACACACAGACACGTCTGTGAGTTCTTGAGGCTGTTGGTTGAGATTTTTTATAGACTCTTGAGAAAATACGAAAGGTGCAGGAAGATCCCTGGTCGTCGGAAACAAGAGCGGTCTCTATTCGACGAAGGGTTCTATCCGAAACGTTAGACTCTTCGCCTTCTTCCTCGCGGCATTTATATTTAATTCAATCTGTATCACTTTGTGTCGAACCTCATTAGTTAACTTTTCCTTTACATATTCGACTATTTTACTATAAGGGTGGTAGAAGGAGTAAACCTCTGGTAGTCATAGTAGCAATGAGGAAGGGGAGGTAATACAAACAAAACAAACAGTAGCTTGTAAAGCACCTGCAGTAAGTAGTAAAGACTATAGGCGCTGCTGCTGCTGCTGTTATTGTTGTTGCTACTGCTGCTGCCGTCGCCGTCACCACCGCCGCCGACGTCGTCGATCAGCACGTTGCCATTGCTAGCAAGACCTTATTTTATTTTCTGTCGCCATCATCACCACCACTGTATCCCCGACACACCCAACTCTTACGTCTCTCGTCGTTCCCTTAATTCTCGAGACAAAAGCCAGTCATTCTTTTTTTTTTTTCTTCTTCTAGTCGCCCCACCCCGCCCTCCCGCTCCCTATCGTCACCACCACCACCACCACCACCACCATCATCAACATCTTAAAACTGCCCTGAGATACTAAATAAAAGGTGGTGGGTTATGGAAATAGACGTTCGACGATAAAGAGTTGATTTGATGAGTGTTTTGAAAGTATTCATCGCTCCACTGTTAAGTGACGTTGTTATCGATTGAATTCTACATACATACATATATCAGTACATACATACATACATACATACATACATACATACATACATACATACATACATACATCCGTACGTACATACATACATACATCCGTACGTACATACATACATACATACATACATACATACATACATACATACATACATACATACATACATCCGTACGTACATACATACATACATACATACATACATACATACATACATACATACATACATACATACATACATCCGTACGTACGTACATACATACATACATACATACATACATACATACATATATCCGTACATACATACATACATACATACATACATACATCCGTACGTACGTACGTACATGTATACATACATATATCCGTACGTACGTACATGTATACATATATACATATATCCGTACGTACGTACATACATACATATATCCGTACATGTATACATACATACATATATCCGTACATATATCCGTACATACATACATACATACATACATATATCCGTACGTACATACACAGATCCATATATCCGTACGTACATGTATACATACATACATATATCCGTACGTACATGTATACATACATACATATATCCGTACGTACGTACATGTATACATACATACATATATCCGTACGTACATGTATACATACATACATATATCAGTACGTACATGTATACATACATACATATATCCGTACGTACATGTATACATACATACATATATCCGTACGCACGTACATGTATACATACATACATATATCAGTACGTACATGTATACATACATACATATATCCGTACGTACGTATATGTATACATACATACGCGTTAAACTAATATAATTCTTCCTTGTACTATGTTGTTTGCTTCGTTATTTCCGTTTACATTTTGCATGCATATATACATAGATACATAATCCTACATACTCACATTCATTCATACTTACATACATACGTACATACATACACAATCGTGAAATATATATATATATAGTTCAGGATTATGTATGTAAAGCGTGAAACTAATAAGACTTTGTAATTGTATTTTCAATGTTTGTATTTTTTTTTATCTTGGCCTATATATATATATATATATGTGTGTGTGTGTGTCAAGATTAAAAAATATATATATATATATATATATTTATTAAAATAACAGATTAAAGTTTAAGCAAAGAATCGCTGCCCGTTAAGGGTGAAAGCAGCGATTCTTTGCTTAAACTTTAATCTGTTATTTTAATAAATATTTGCTCTACGGTTCTTATATATTTGATATATATTTTCCTTATCGAGCCCTCTTTGGATTGTAGTCTTCACCTTTATTATTATTACTATATATATATATATATATATATATATATATATATATATATATAAGATCAAAAGATGGTTAAAGGAGTTCCATGTATTTTATTATGCGCATTTCAAAAACAAACATCATCATGCAATAATATTTGTGTTTTCATCAGATAAAACAGGAGGACATGATATGAAGGCTAAAAACACTTGTGGATAGTGCAGTTTTAAATCAACATATCATGTCCTCCTGTTTTATCTGATGAAAACACAAATATTATTGCATGATGATGTTTGTTTTTGAAATGCGCATAATAAAATACATGGAACTCCTTTAACCATCTTTTGATCTTATATATTATGTATACTCCAGTCCTACAAACTGTAGAGTGCTTCTTATCCGATATCTGCATTGCTTTATTGTACTACAATAAAACTCACCTCCTACATATATATATATATATATATATATATATATATATATATATATATATGTCAAGATTTAAAAAAAACACACAAAAGATTAAAATGTAGATGTATGATGAAAAAAATAACAAATACAATTAAACATCTTATTTGAAACGCTTGTTTGAAAAGGAATGCCTCAGCGTATCGAACGCTAGTCCTTTATCAGGATGAATAAAGTTAGGGGAAAGAGGAACGTTGGTGTGTGTGTGTGTGTGTGTGTGTGTGTGTGTGTGTGTGTCAATATTATTGTTTATCCTCAGCTCGGTTATGATTTAAAAGTTCTAAGTTTCGATGTGTTCCAGTCATGACAATCCGTCCGTTCCCCCTATAGTCACCTATCGTATACAGTTGCCACTCCTTTATTCGAAATGCTTTGGAACTGGAAGCCTTTCGGATTTCGGAAAGATTGTATATTTATATCTATCTATGAAATAAGAGCTCGGGGGGTGTGATCAAGTCTAACAAAACATTTATCCATTTCAATTTCATAATACAGCTTACAATCTTACACACACGCGCACGCGCACGCACACACACACACACACACACACACACACACACACACACACACACACACACACACACACACACACACACACACACACACACACACACACACACACACACACACACAGAGTTTCAATTGTAAGTTATTTAAAAAATTGAGTTGTAGAAGCATTGATTGAATTCTTCTTGCTTTTGTGTGTGTTAAATTTAACTTTATTTTTCTGTTTTATTTATATATTTATTTAGTTCATTGGTGTAGATTTTCAAACAAACAGAGGCCTATGGGAATTAGGGAAAAAACCCAATGAGTGGCGAGAATAAGATAGAATTACCAATAGTACTGTACAAAAAATGATGTAAGCTTAAATTTGGAAGAATTGTGAAACCTAGCTTTCTTTTTATATTCCAGACCTGTCAACTCCCTCTGTCCGACGGGGAGATCTCCCACCCACTTTGGGGTGGGTGACCTGTCAACTCTGTCCGTCCGACCTGGAGATCTCCCACCCACTTTGGGGTGGGTGAGAGATGTGAAAATGGGTATAGCTTTCATTATGAAACATCTCTCCGTTTTGGGACACTTTTTTTTCATTTTTTTTCATGGTACT
>OZ024742.1:245090427-245095427 GCA_964016885.1 Eledone cirrhosa
CTCTCTCCCTCTCCCTCTCTCTATATATGTATGCACATGCACATACATATATGTGTTTGTGTGTATATATACACACTAATATAACACGTAAATAACAATATATTTTTTGGGGTATCTATATTTAGATACACACACCATCATTCCAGTGTTTTAAAAGTACTATATACCTCTATATCTATATACCTAACTAGCTATTGTGTGTGTGTGTGCGTGAAGACAGAAATATTTATGGCTCCTCTGCCGGATTTAGGACAAATGAGGTCCTGTGCTAGTTTAGGTATGAGACAGACCCCTTATATTTGAAAAATTCATCATAAAAAATTTGTTTGACAGGAAGACGGGGCCCTGTGCTCACCTAAGCACAATGGTAAATCCAGCACTGTATCTCCTTAGTATAAAGGATAGTGTCCTTGCCTGGTCAGAAGTCAAAAAAAGATATATGGGTCAATTACTGTTGAAGAGGTACCACCACATTTGTCTTTCAAATTGGATTGACGTGTCATCATCATCATTAACATCATCATTTAATGTCAATTTTCCCTGCTAGCAAGGATCAGACAGGTCTTCAGAGGTTGAGTTAGTATTCCAGTCGGGCTATGTGTATAAGGATTAATATTACTCAACTCAAATGACACAGTCCTTGGCTTGTCTAGGAAGACAGTAGCTCCATTAAATACTGACTTAGTCTAGAATGATTTGTTCAAACTACGCCAACAGGGAACATGGACGTAAAATCATCATCATCATTTTACGTCCACTTTTCCCTGCTTGCAAGGGTCGGACGGGTCTTATTCAGTACAGCATCTCTCCACTTCTTCACCCATCGGTCATTCTACATGCGCATCACATGTCCATACCACCTCAGTCTCCTCTCTCGCACACTACATTCTATCCCTCTCAGACACAGTTTCTCTCTCAACACATTTATGCTCGGTCGTTCACGCACATTGACATTGCACATCCAACGGAGCATGCTTACCTCATTTCTCTCCAGCTTTTGCATATCCTCTGCAGTTGCTGCCCATGTGTCACTACCATGCAGCATTGCGCTCCTCACACAGGGCATCATATAACCGGCCTTTCGTACGCAGGGAGAAACCCTTCTTCGTCAGCAGCGGAAGCAGCTCCCTAAACTTCTTCCAACCCGTCCTTATTCTAGCTACTATGGCCTCAGAACCCCCCTCCCCCCTCCCTTGCTAATCTGATCACCTAGGTACTGGAAGCTATCCACCACTTCTATAGCACCCGCCTGCATTTGAAAAATGTGTCTATCAAATCGACTTCTACTGTCTAGGGGGAGTCTTGTACTCTCAGTCACATCACATTATGGAGACTGGGATAAGCACTGGCTTGATGAGACAGACTTTGGTATAGACACATACATATATATTATGCATACACACTTACATACATATACCTGTATGCACACATGCTTACCTATTTAAACTCCTGTATGTATATGTCACTGGTAACATATAATCCAGTACTGTGTTAGATCGGTGAGGAAGGTTGCTAGAAACCCAGTTGGACAAAATCAAGCCCTGTCAGAACGATGGCTAAACAAATCATTGAGTCAACAGCTATCTTGCCTCAGTGCATGAGGACACAGAAACACTTGAATTGGTGACCAAGAGTGTAGCAAAACTACTGAAAGTGATGGACCCATAGTTCTAGTCAGAGCATCCATCTAGCAGATACAAAACTCCAATTTCAAATTCTCACTGTTTTTGCAGGTAAGACTTGAGTAACCAATTGTCAGTGATAGATCTTCAGGTACGTGTCAAATAACCTCGCTATCCTGTAAATGTTAGGAATAGCATAAGACTAAAGAAAACAACTCTGGTAAATATTTGTTTCTACTTTTGGCACAAGGCCAGCAATTATCCCAGTGTATTACTGGTACTTTATTTTATCGACCCCGTAAGGATGAAAGGCAAAGTTAACCTCAGCGGGATTTGAACTCAGACCATAAAGGACCGTAACTCTTTGCTGCAAAGTATCGCGTCCAACCCTCTATCGATACTGCCAATCCACCGTTGGAGTAAAGTCCACAAATGGTTCTTTATCAACTCTTGTATCCTGTCTCATCTTCAACCATCTTAATTATGTCTTGTTGCTGGATTCAGATGAGCGAGGAAGATGGATGATAGTTATAAGTAGGGATAACTGAAGCTAAGTTACACACCATTTATAACTTTGGCACCAACTGATTCATAAACAGACAGTAGAACCTTTTTTATTACATTGACCAAGGTATCAATTACTAATGAATGAATATGAACGTGTTGTGAGGCAATTGTATTTTGGGATTATTAATTTCTTCAATGTCTATAAGTTTTAAATACTTTTTTAGTAAAAGAGTTGTCAGTAATATCCTAGAAGATGTCACAAACTAGACCACATGAAATATATTTATGGCCGTAGCCCAAACTATTCTGTATTACTGAATCAGAACTGCCTAGAATTAGTTTTAAGATATCCAAAGGATCGCCAGCACCATAATAGTATGTATATATGATCCCATAACTCCTGGTGGAGTCATAGGGATACTGTAGTGATATCAGGCGTTTCTTAGGCAGTTTAAACCTGGAGAGCCCATCCTTCTTTAGATTTGAACACAGCCAATTTCTTACAGAGAAGGAGGGGGGTGAGAAAGAAATATAGTTAACCTCAGTGAGATTTGAACTCAGAGCACAGAGAGACAAAATGAATACTCAAAAACATTACTATTTGATGTTCTAATGACTCTGCCAATTCACCATTTCAACGCTACAAAAGACAATCAATCAAATTAGAATCTGAGAATCTTTGGAGATATCTATAGATTGAGATGTTAGTTACTGGTTTTTCATTACCGTTAATTATCTCCCTCTCTTTCCCTCTCTTTTTGAGAGTGGTGGTGGAGGTAATTTTTCTTGAACCAACATTTTCATACCTGTTCTATAATCAAGTTCAACTTTTGGACTGATTACTCTCTATTTTCTATGTTGACTCTTGAACTTGACCTTTTGTCAGTATCATTTTTGTTTTTTTGTTATTGTAATCTTTTCTTTCTGACCACTGAGAGAGAAGTAAGAGATATTTATCTACCATTTCTGAAGTTTATCTTATTTATTGATGCAGACCTTGACCAGTTTTCTCATATCTTAAGTTGTTTTTTTCCTAGAGAATGTAGCTTTTAAATTGTTTTATTGAGGTTATTAAACATATTTATTTTATTGTTCATTTAAATTAATCAGTTGTATACAATAGAGTTTATATTTAGCCTGAACTGTTAGACTAAAACTGCCTGATCAACAAACTATGTCATAGTGTTCTAATGTTAAACTAAATGTAAACAAAACAAACTGACACTGAATTTAAATGAGTCAATCTATTTTTCATATTCTACTTGTTATTGTTATTTAATCAATCCTGATCCAATACACCTATGATAAAAGGCTCTCCATTCATAATCACCCTCTCTTTTAAAGAAAATATCTATCACTACATTATCGAATGTGTACTCTCCTTATATAAGATAGTTGGGTGTGATTTAAGGAAGATTTGGCTGCTATTTCTTGTAGATTCAGTGACTGTGTAGAGGCATCCTTATTAACTATTTAATCTTTTCATTGTTGTTGATTCTCTTTGTATTCAGACTAACCCTGATCAAATGTACTAATGATTAATGATGTTTCAGTTTTTTTTATTCAGACATAATGTATCTTGGACTCCATTAGTCAATGTTTTGTAAGAGGTTAGGATAAGAGATCCATATTTCAAAGATTTTATTAAAAGAAAATGATGCTACAGTTCAAATTCCAGCTCAAGTAACCACATCCCCATCCACTTACCTTAAGAAATCAAAAATGTAAAGATTATAAAACTAGTAATAGTTCAACTCCAGTCTAGAATTAATTTTCGTGTTTCTTCATACATTTTGTTTAACACAATAATTAAGATTTTCAGGTAATTTGGTCAATAGCGAATACAAGCAGCTGAAATGGGATTTCTCCTAAGGGTCTTTGGAGTGACATTACTCAATAGAGTGCAGAACTCAGAGATCAGAGACTTGCTCCAAGTAGAGCCACTATTTCTCCAAATTGAGAGATCACAGCTCTGATATTATGGGCTTGTGGTTAGAATGTCTCAGGAAAGAATCGCTGGACAGATTTTGCGGGAAAAACCACCTGGCAAGAGACCCAGGAGTAGACCCCGAGCAAGATGGTTGGATAACATCCATGAACTTGACAGGTCTTGTTTGGGGATCCAGCCGGATCAGTTGGAGGCAGTTGCTTCTGAGAGGACCTGCTGGAAGGAGTGTTTGAGGAGTCTGCTCCATGACCCTCTCAGAAATAAGTGGGCAAAGATTAAGAATAATAAGAAGGTAGTTTACTTGTTCTCTTTGAATGATGAAGTTCATCAATAAAAGTGTTTGAGCTGAGAGTTGTTATTGGAATCTGGAACTCAAAGAAAAAGATAATAAATTATCTCTTGAGCCAGTGATTGGTATATCTGACTGTATACTTAACTATTTCTCCTGGAGATATCAAGCATCATGACATTTTATTTTAGTAAAAACAAACTTGCTATTACACTATAGTCTCATTCCAGTTCTTCAGCTTCTCTACTAAGGAATCACTTTTGCATGCACATATAACTAGGAGAAATTACCAGAAAGTTATAGGTGTCAACTAGAGAATGGCATTCATTACCATATTTCTAATGAAAGACACCATGATTTTCAAATATTTTTGAAAATAATCAAGAAAATGTATGGATTTAGAAGTAAATGTATGAATTTAGAAGTAGATGTATGGATTTAGAAGTATAACTAGCTTTTTTGTTATCATATTTTCATATTTCTAATAAAATATATTGCCTATGGTTTTCAAATATTTTTGAAAATAATTGAGAACTTGGAAAGATTTAATTATATAACTAATTTTCTTGTTATTAAGCTGGTGTTTGGTACATAACTTAACAGAATTATGATTGAAGGTTTTTAGATAAATATA
>OZ024742.1:245102927-245200427 GCA_964016885.1 Eledone cirrhosa
GTTTGCCTGCTATCCCGCTACATCTCTTGTGTACCTAGGATCTGCATTGTGTGCATTTTATAGAATTTATGCCAGTTCCTTTTCTGCATATCGAACATGGCCATTTCCCTGATGGAATCAGAGTTTTGTCCTCTTTTCTACTCATCAACACTTTTGTCTTAGCTAGGTTCACTCTCAGTCCTCTTGCTTCCAACTGCTGTTTCCATAGCCAGAATTTATTCTCCAGCTCCTCTACTGATTCTGCTATAAGAACCAGATCGTCAGCATAGAGAAGTTCCCATGGACAGCCAGTCTTGAACTCCTCTGTTATGGCTTGGAGGACTATAATGAACAAGAGCAGGCTGAGGACTGAACCTTGATGTACTCCTACTTGTATCTGGAATTCCTCACTAAACTCCATTCCTACCCTGACTTTACTGAGAGTACCTCTGTACAATGTTTGCAGTGTCCTCACAAGCCATTCCTCAACACCTAGCTTCCTTAGGGACCACCAGATGACAGATCGGGGTACCCTATCAAAGGCCTTCTCTAGGTCAACAAAGGCTAAGTATAGTGGCTTATTTTTCTCTAAGAACCTCTCTTGCAATTGTCTCACCAATAAGAGGGCATCTGTTGTACTCTTCCCAGGCACAAAACCAAACTGCATCTCATCTAGTTTGACCCTTTCTCTAATTAGTTGTGCTAATATCCTTTCTGACACTTTCATAACCTGATCCATCAGTTTTATACCCCTATAATTACTCCTCTCCAGAGCATCCCCTTTACCTTTGTAGCAATTTATGAGAATACTGCTGCACCAGTCTTTGGGTATGACACCACCATATATAGCCTGATTGATGATGCGTGCAACCAGTTTAGTGCCTATGTCCCCTGATGCCTTCAGCATCTCAGCAACTATTCCTGATGGTCCAGCAGCCTTACCATTTTTCATTTCCTTAATCGCCTCTTGGACCCTATATTCGTCAATCTCAATAGCTGGTCCCTCTGTCGGATCTACCAAGGGTAATTTCTCTCTCTCCCATTCGTTCTCCACATTCATCAGTCTCTCATAAGGACATTTCCAGGCCTCCTTTTTCTGATCATTCGTGATACTAAGTACACCGGCATCATCCCAGACACATTTATCTCCAACAACATCCTGATTTGCATTGACACACTGCCTTGCAATGTGGAACACCACACGCCTCTGATCTTCCCATCGCAGAACATTGGCAAACCTCCTACTCTCCGCCTCCCTGCGTGCTAAGTACACCTGACGTCTAGCTTCTTTCTCAGCGGCTGTATATCCTTCTCTACTCCCACCCTTTTTCCAAGCCTACCATGCTAGCCTTTTGTCTCTAATGGCCCTATCTACTATGCTGTTCCACCACCAGGTCACTCTCTGTCTGGTTGGAGCTCTGCTCCAGCCACAAGTTTCATCAGTAGCCTGCAGCAAGTTGTCACGTAAGAAATTCCAGTTATTATCTATGTCATACGTCTCTAAATCGTCTTCTTTTTCGTCATATACAACTTGAAGGGCTTTCCTAAATTTGTATTTTAGTGAAAGGTATTTTAGCTTACAGGCCTTTCTTCTCCACACCTTCCTGTATGTCTCATTCCATCTCTTGCTTACTGAGATATCACTAATGACTAACCTATGCTGTGGGGTACATTCTTCCCCAGGGTATGCCTTGGTATTAGACACTATCTGCCTGTCAATCTGGCTTATGTGCTCACCAGATTTGTAGGTTATTAGGTGATTGGCAGGTTTCTGGAAGTTTGTGTTGCAAATAGTCAATGTACCTGCATCACAAAATTCAAGAAGTCTCACTCCTTCTTCATTTCTTGAGCCGTAACCGTGCTCACCATGTACCCCAGTGTAACCATCATGGAGCTGTCCAACATGACCATTGAAGTCTCCTGCTAGCATAACGATGTCTCCGTCCTCTGTCATTGTGGTTGTTTGTAAAAGTTGCTCGTAAAAGCAGTCTTTCTCATCTTTGCCTAGGCCTGCTTGGGGAGCATAGGCAGAGATGATTATCAGTAGTCTCCTGCCTACAACTAATCTAAGCTTAATTATTCAATTACTAACTCGAACTACCTCTATTGTCTTATTGATCCATTTCTCAGCCAGGAAAATGCCTACTCCCCCTAACCCATCATCCTTACCTACCCAGAATAGCTTATAGCTAAGACGTTTGCCTACGACTAGTCTCGCAGAGGCACCTCTCCATCTCACCCTTGCACGCAGCACACATCCACATGCCTTCTCTCCAGCATCTCCGCTATTTCAGCAGATCTACCTCTGAGAGTGCCAACATTAAGTGCTGCAACTCTGAGATGCAACGTCTTCATATTTTGTTGTTGTTCCTATTTGTTGCTGTGCTGATAAGCGTTTTGGCATTGATACACTGGTTGGATGCCCTTCCTAACACCAGCGCCACTTTACAGCATGGACTGGGTGCTTTTATTTGTGCCACCAGCACTAGGGAGGATGTCTTACTTGACTCAAGGGCCCTCTCTACCCCTCCATTTTACAGCATGGTCATTAAAAAAAATATATATATATTTATATATATATATATATATATATATATATATATATATATATATATATATCATAAATCATGTCTTTAGAATTATCAGATAAATAAAATATATACCATTTCCTCTCCCAATCAGCATAATTAACCATATAAAAAAACCAATTAGACCAAGCTATATATATATATATTTGTGCGTGTGTACATACACACAGTATTATCAGGTCAACCTACAAAATTTATATTTTTAAGCTATTTATCTCTATTGTTGTTTACAAGAGGTTATGTCTTGAACCTCTATATATGGTCAACCGACTTGCTAAAAACAGCAGCCAAATCTCCTCCCCAAATCAAACCTTAGTCTTAAAAACGAAAGGACACATTGGGCAATATAGTCTCTGATATACAAAGAGACAGATGATTGTAGCTGGAACAAAGTTGAGGGGGGGCTAAACAATAATAACCTATAGATGACACCCATCCCTAAGCTATGTCAGAAGATATATTATTGTATGTAGGGTTGTGGGTATGTTGGGGGAGACAAGATTTTAAGGGCTGCTAGAAAGATAAAGTAGCAAGCCACCTTACTGACCTACTAAAAAGTTCTTCAGTGATAAAACTGTCAAACTAATTTGACCAGTAGCAGATAAGGAAAGCAGCTGATTTGTTAGCCCTTGGTTTATGGCAGGAAGACAAAGTAGCCTAGACTTTGTGAACAGATAGATTTTGATGTAGTGATTGTATTAGTAGTAATAGTAGTAGTAGTTATTGTTGTTCCAGTTAATAAATATTTTGTCTGTTATGTGTGGGAGGTTTTGGTGCTTTAATAGAAAGAATATTCAATCATCACTACCCCAATAGTATGAGCCCAGCCCATCCCAGTCATGTCAGGACAGTGTGGGAGAAGGCTCTCTGGTGTGCAGACCTGTAGGTGCAAGCTGCCATATGGTCTCAGCTGTCAGAAGGGATAAAATGTTACCCCAAAGATACCAAGTAAAATACATTGGAATAGCCATTTCAATTCATGGATCTTACTCCTGGGGATGGCCAATTCCATCCTCATAAGTGAGTAAGAAGGTGGTTCAGGGACCAATAACACTGGAAGTCTTCATTACTACAGATGCAACATATTATTGGAAATAATATGTTATTCCGGGCAGACAGGAGCCACTCCTTGTGATGGTAAAGAGGTTTGCCTGATACAATCACGATAACATATCATCATCATCATCATCACCGTTTTACGTCCGTTCTTCCACGCTAGCATGGGTTAGACGGGTTGTCCTGTTGTGGGCAGTGTCTGGTCGGCTGACCATGCCTTGCTCATACAGGAACTGATTTGGCTTCATTTCTACAGCTGGATGCCCTTCCTAACACCAACCTCATTTACAGTGAGTGCTGGGTGCTTTTTCGTGGCGCCTACACGTCCACTTTACAGTGTGGGCTGGGTGCTTTTTTGCCGTGGCACCTCCACGACCACCTTGTGGTGGGGGTGTGGGGGCATATTGTCTATATGCTTCAGCTTGTACCCATGGGAGGTCGGGTACTCTGTATTACTGCGTGACGCCAGAGGTCACGGTCGTGTGTCATCGCCTTTGAGAGGTGTAATTGGGTAAGGTCGGCTTTTATCACCTCATCCCAGGTCTTCTTGGGTCTCTCCACTCTGCAGTTTCCATCGACTTCTAGTGCTCTGCACCTTTTTATGCAGCTGTCATCCTTCATACGCATCCCATGTCCATACCAACGCAACCCCCTCTCCTGCACACAGCATTTGATTCCTCTTATGCTCAGACTCTCTCTCAATTCATTTATACTTTGCCGTTCGCGTATATTACTATTACACATCCTTCGGAGCAGGCAGGCTTCGTTTCTTTCTAATCTATGCAAGTCTTCCACAGACAGCACCCAGGTCTCACTACCATGCAACATCGCTGTTCGGATACACGCATCATACAGTCTGCCTTTCATTTTGAGGGAAAAGCCTTTTGCAGCTAGCAGTGGTAGTAGTTTCCTAAACTTCTTCCATCCCGTTCTTACCCTAGTTATTGTACTTTCTGAACACCCACCTCCGCTGCTAATTCGGTCACCTAGGTAGCAGAAGCTGTCTACTGTTTCTACAGAGCCCTCCCAAAGATTAGTGGTACTTGTTTCCTGTGGCTGTTTGCTGCTTGCTGTCCCAGCACAGCTGCTGCATGTGAAGCCTACATTCTTAATTAAGCTTCCTGAGATCCCGTTACCCATTGTTTGCATTTGGGGCAGAGAATGGAGTTCCTACCTACACCTTTCCTACATACTGAGCAAGGCCATTTCCCTGAGGGGATCTGGGTTCTGTTTTCTCGTCTACTTACAAGGACCTTAGTCTTTGTCATGTTGACTTTGAGACCCTTTCTTTCTAGTCCCTGCTTCCAAGTTTGGAATTTCTTCTCTAGTTCTACCATAGATTCAGCTATAAGTGCGAGGTCATCAGCATACAGGAGTTCCCATGGGCATCCGGTCTTAAACTCCTCCGTTATTGCCTGCAGGACTATAATGAACAGGAGGGGGCTAAGAACAGAGCCCTGGTGGACCCCACCTGTACGCTAAATTCCTCGCTATACTCATTGCTAATCCTAACTTTGCTGACTGCTCCCCTATACATGGTTTGTGCTGCTTTTACAAGCCATTCATCTACTCCTAGTTTTCTAAGAGTCCACCAGATTACAGCACGTGGAACTCTGTCAAAGGCTTTCTCAAGGTCGACAAATGCCAGGTAGAGTGGCTTACTTTTAGCTAGGTACTTTTCCTGTAAGTGCCTCACAAGGAAGAGGGCATCAGTGGTGCCTCTTCCTGGTACAAACCCAAATTGCATCTCGTCTAGTTTCACCCGGTCCCTAATCAACTGTGCTATAACTCTTTCTGTTACTTTCATGACCTGGTCCATCAGCTTTATACCTCTATAGTTTCCTCTATCGAGTGCATCACCTTTACCTCGCCATGATTCTCTGTCTAAAATCATCCTTCAAGACACAGTTGAGGGAGGGTGAAAAAGAGGCAGAGAAAGAAAATCCTAATCTAACAACATCAAGGACTGGACAGATCACAACACCATGACCCTTCTCTCCAAATATTGGTCACTCTCCGACAGGTTTGCAGTGGAACCCATAGCAGTGGAGACTTCTGGTGTCTTTGGCCCTAGTACCTCCTCCCTATGCACTACCATTGGTACGTAGTTGGCTACCCGCAGGTGTGAGCCCTGCGAGCTGCAATGGTCCTTCCAGCACGTTTCCCTCAACATCCTCCAAGGAAAAGCCTTTTCTATTCTGTCAACCGAGGCTACGGAGCAACCAGCGTGTAGACCCCCCCCCCCCATTTGCTCATAATAGTGAGAGATGGGGAGAGCAGGAGAGGCAGTGATAGTGGGAGTTTGGTTTGATTGTGTTCAGACCTGGTGTATATGTATATATTTATTTACCACACCACATTAATAATCATCATATATCTCTTTGTGGTCAAATTTCTATACAAAATGATGGAGGATAGAAAACTCTTGTGTCATCCTGCTCATGTTGGAAGATGAGTCTCCTGTAGTATCCCAAACTCAATCCTATGTTAACTCCTTCATCCCAACTTTTCCTATGTCTACCTTTAACAGTTTCTATCAACTTCAGTCTTCTCTCTTGCTCTTCTGTTGCTTCTCTTCTGTTGCTCCACTTTTCTCTCATTTTATTAATGCTTTTATCTAAGGTTTATGTAAGAACCTTTGTTAAGTTATGTTCCTCAAACCAAATTAATAATAGGGAAGTTAGTTATATTACTAGATCCTCAAATTCCTTAATATTTTTAAAATTATTTGAAAATTATAGATAGTATTTTTCAAGAGAAATTAGGTAATGAAATGGTTGAATTACTTTCTATAGCAACAATAAAATGAAACAAATTAAGAACCTTCATTAATGATTTATTGTTGAATTATCAGAACTCAGTCAAATTAAGTATTTTATTGATTTTCTTGCTTAAGAATGTCAGGTATTTTTCAAAGTTACTGCTGAAACAAGTACATCAATGATTATGAGTACAAAGGTGAATGTATAATTAAGGTATAGAATCTGTTGGTTCTTTAACAACTAACCATAAATGTCCAATTTTCTCTGACAGGCACTATTAATTATATTCTTAGTTGGCGAGCATTTAATGACAGTTTCACTTGGAATATTCTACTAATTTCCCTAAAAATGAAATGTTAGCTTTTACGTTCAGAGTTCAAATCCCACCAAGGTTAGCTTTGCCTTTCCTCCTTACGGGGTCGATAAAATAAAACACCAGTAACGCACAGGGGTCAATTTAATCGACTTTCCCCTCTCCCCAAATTGCTGGCTTTGTGCCTAAAGTAGAAATAATTATTGTCTTTGATATTTCCATCCAGGCTTGTCACTGGGGGTGAAAGGGAGAGGCACTGGATGACTTTGATACTTCCATCAAGGCTTATTGTGGTGGTGGTGGTGGGGGGGGGGGGGGAGCAAGGTACTGGATGACATTCTCCCCTACTTTTAAACGATGCTCTCTAGGATTTAAAAATATTAACAGCGACATGCTTATTCTGAAAGTTTCCATCTTAGAATTATGCCGACATAGAATCCTCCAAAACCCTCCCTGAGCTACAAAACTTCACAGTGGTCCTGCTTCCATCTAAGTAACATGTTCGTCTATCTAATACGTAGCATGGCATATTAATTATACAACAGTTGTTTACTTCACTCAGAGGTAATATGTTCTGGAACCAACCGTGATAAATGAAAATCTGCGAGAGACCATAAAGACAACCGTTGTTTTCATAGTTTATGCCTTAAAATACCTCTCCTACACACTTTAAGTACATATAAACTCATTAAAACACACTTTTGTATTTAAACACCAAAAACAGTCAGTAACGATCGTACCACTAGTTACCAATGACAATCATTACCAGCCATATTAGCCCTTTGGTAATACACTGCACATCTCCCGTCAATCTATGAAGGGTTTATAGTAGTTTATTCCTTACGCTACACACTTCAATCACATTGAAACTTATCTAATGAGTTTAAATTTTAAACACTTTTTATTCAGACATATGTACCGTGATAAGAAAATAGATATGTTTTAACAAAAAATCCGTGATGTAGCGAGGATTACCGCAGTAGGAAATTAGATACATTCCAAAGAAAAATCCACAATGTAGCGGGACCGTGAAAAATGAACCGCGATATAGCGGGGGATTACAGGACTACCGTTTCACATTTTACATCTTAAGAGCTGCAGATATTTTTCATTGGAATGTAAAATATTTCACTTTTACTTCTTTATTTAGATAGACTTGTCCATCAGATCCGGGTTCATTAAGTATCTTATTCTGAGAGTTTCTCACATAGAACTCATGAGATATTTACTCTCTTCATTTATTTCTCTTTCTTTAGTTTTTTTTTTTGTTTTTAATTTTTTTAATACATCTATACATTCATTCATCACACATATTTACATATAGAGTTATATACATACATTCATCACACATATATACATATAGAGTTATATACATTCATCATAGATATATATATACATATAGAGTTATATACATTCATCACACATATATACATATAGAGATATATACATTCATCACACATATATACATATAGAGATATATACATTCATCACACATATATACATATAGAGATATATACATTCATCATAGATATTTACATATAGAGTTATATACATACATCATAGATATATATACATATAGAGATATATACATTCATCACATATATATATATATACATGTATACAGATATATACATTCATCACACATATATACATGTATACATATAGTGATATATATACACTCATCACACATATATACATATATACATATAGTGATATATATACACTCATCACACATATATACATGTATACATATAGTGATATATATACACTCATCACACATATATACATGTATACATATAGTGATATATATACACTCATCACACATATATACATATATACATATAGTGATATATATACACTCATCACACATATATACATGTATACATATAGTGATATATATACACTCATCACACATATATACATGTATACATATAGTGATATATATACACTCATCACACATATATACATATATACATATAGTGATATATATACACTCATCACACATATATACATGTATACATATAGTGATATATATACACTCATCACACATATATACATATAGTGATATATATACACTCATCACACATATATACCTATATACATATAGTGATATATATACACTCATCACACATATATACATATATACATATAGTGATATATATACACTCATCACACATATATACATATATACATATAGTGATATATATACACTCATCACACATATATACATATAGTGATATATACACTCATCACACATATATACCTATATACATATAGTGATATATATACACTCATCACACATATATATATGTATACATATAGTGATATATATACACTCATCACACATATATACATATAGTGATATATACACTCATCACACATATATACATATATACATATAGTGATATATATACACTCATCACACATATATACATATATACATATAGTGATATATATACACTCATCACACATATATACATATAGTGATATATACACTCATCACACATATATACATGTATACATATAGTGATATATATACACTCATCACACATATATACATGTATACATATAGTGATATATATACACTCATCACACATATATACATGTATACATATAGTGATATATATACACTCATCACACATATATACATGTATACATATAGTGATATATATACACTCATCACACATATATACATATATACATATAGTGATATATATACACTCATCACACATATATACATATATACATATAGTGATATATATACACTCATCACACATATATACATATAGTGATATATACACTCATCACACATATATACCTATATACATATAGTGATATATATACACTCATCACACATATATACATATATACATATAGTGATATATATACACTCATCACACATATATACATATATACATATAGTGATATATATATACATATAGTGATATATACACTCATCAGACATGGCATCACTCAGCAAGACCTTTGTTAGCCGCTCTCCAGCCATCTATTTAAAACTGTATACAGCTATGGTGCGACCACACTTGGAATTCGCATCATCAGTCTGGAACCACTATCTTGCTCGGAACATTGACCTCCTGGAAACTGTTCAGAGACGTGCAACCAAGCGCATACCCTCCATCAGACACCTACCATACTCTGAACGCATATATACATATATACATATAGTGATATATATACACTCATCACACATATATACATGTATACATATAGTGATATATATACACTCATCACACATATATACATGTATACATATAGTGATATATATACACTCATCACACATATATACATGTATACATATAGTGATGGAAGGTAAGAGGCTGAATTAAGTGCAAGAATTGCAGGAGCTGGTGCAGTCATCAGAAGAAGGGAAGTGGGTGTAAAAGCTAGACTTGCTATCTTCAATTCGGTTTTCGTGCTAGCCCTTACCTATGGTCATGAATCTGGGGTAATGACCAAAAGAATATGATCATGAATACAAGCAGCCAAAATGGGATTCCTCCGAAGGGTCTTTGGAGTAATGTTACTCGATAAAGTGCGTAACTTGGAGATGAGAGAGTCACTCCAGGAAGAGCCGCTACTTCTCTGGATTGACAGATCACAGCTCTTATACTATGGCCATGTGGTTAGAATGTCTCAAGAAAGAATCGCTAGACATATTTTACAGGCCAAACCAACCTGCAAGAGACCCAGAGGTAGACCTTGAGCAAGAAGATTTGATAACATCCATGAGCTCGGCTGGTCTCACTTCGGGACCCAGCTGGATCAGTTGGAAACAATTGCTTCTGACAGGACCCACTGGAAGGAGTGTTTGAGGACTCTTCCCCCATGACCTTCTCAGGAATATGTGGGTGAAGAAGAAGAAGACATATATAGTTATATACATTCATCGCACATATGCATATAGTTCTGTACATTCATCATTCATATATATATATATATATATAGAGAGAGAGAGAGAGTTACATTGACATCCTGGAAACTGTTCAGAGACATGCAACGAAGCGAATACCTTCCATCAGGCATCTACCATACTCTGAGTGCCTTGATTCTCTGGGCATAGATACATTGAAGCTCCAATGTCTGGCAACTGACTTGGTAAAACCCACAAGATTATTAACCATCTTGCCAATAACAACCCTGAGTATCTTTTTGACTTCCATGTGTCTAACATACGTGGGCATGCCTACAAAGTCAGAAAACAGCACAGCTCCCATGACTTTCAAAACATTTTTTCAAGCTCAGAGATGCTAAAGCATGGAACAAACTCCCTGCATCAGTTGTTAGCTGCTGAGACACTGCATCCTTTAATACCTCCATCATTCATCATCATCATTTCATTTTACGTCCACTTTTCCCTGCTTGCAAGGGTGGGACGGGAACTGATTCTGGCTTGATTTCTACAGCTGGATGCCCTTCCTAACACCAACCTCATTTACAGTGAGTGCTGGGTGCTTTTTTGCCGTGGCACCTCCACGACCACTTTGCAGTGGAATGATAGGGACTGGGGGTCTCATCTCATTTCTACAGCTGAGTAAACTGGAGCAATGTGAAATAAAGTGCCTTGCTCAAGGAAACAACACATCACCCGGTCTGAGAATTGAACTCACAACCTTTCGATTGCAAGGCCAATGCTCTAACCACTAAGCTTCCTGAAATTCGCCAAGACTACACCTGATATACCCCCTCCATACACACACACACATGTATATCATACACTGTCCACTTTCCTGACATTTGTACATTATTCTATGTACTATACATGCACCTTTGATGAGTTGTAGTGCACCTGAGCACTGTACACAATAATTTCATTATTATTATTGTCATTATTATTATTATATACATTCATCAGACATATATACATATAGAGATATTTACATTCATCACACTTATATACATATATACATTCATCACACACACACACACATATATATATATATAAAGATATATACATTCATCATTTCATCATCATTTCATTTTATGTCCGCTTTTTCCCTGCTTGCAAGGGTGGGACGGGAACTGATTTTGGCTTGATTTCTACAGCTGGATGCCCTTCATTTACAGTGTGTGCTGGGTGCTTTTTTGCCGTGGCACCTCCACAACCACTTTGTAGTGGAATGATATGGACCCCAGTCCCAATCATCTCATTTCTACAGCTGAATAAACTGGAGCAATGTGAAATAAAGTGTCTTTCTCAAGGAAACAACACATCACCCGGTCTGAGAATTGAACTCACAACCTTTTGATTGCAAGGCCAATGCTCTAACCAGTAAGCCATGTGCCTCCATGCATTCATCACATATATATATAGAGAGATATATACATACATTCATCACACACATATACATATGTCTGTGTCACACCATACAACATAAGGAATAACTAAGTTATAAGATATGACTAAGTATGTTTTACTATCAACTTATTGTTCTATAAAATCTGTCCATATATTCAAAATATTGGTAAATCAATGCAATACCAGTAGTATAAATATATTAACAGCTACACACACACTCACATATATGTAGTTACACCATGTGTTTTTCCATGTGGTTTTTGACATGGTGTGGTGTGTCAAACTTCTCTCCAGATACCTGCAAGTATATTACTCTGTATACTACTTTTTTGCTTCTATTTTTCTATTAGAATGCTAAAGACTATACCTCTGAGAAGTTTTCTGAGTCTGCTGTGGTTTAATTATTATCAATAGTTTGTGAACGATAACCGTTCACATAGATCAATTTTAAATCACAGTTTACAGTTAACAAAATGGCACCATAAGGTCACTTTTGATTCCATTTTGAATACATGTTCTTCTCTGTATTTAGTATATGTACAATATACTGTGTCATCTCTGGATAAATGGTTCTTTCTCTCTCTCTCTCTTTATATATATATATCTTGTACTTCTGACTTATATATATATACACACTGTAAATGTGTTAGTGTTAGGAAGAGCATCATCATCATCACCACCGTTTTACGCCCATTCTTCCACGCTAGCATGGGTTAGATGGGTTGATTTTGGCTTGATTTCTACAGCTGGATGCCCTTCCTAACATCGACCTCATTTACAGTGAGTACTGGGTGCTTTTTTACCGTGGCGCCTACACGACCACTCTACAGTATGGACTGGGTTCTTTTTTGTCATAACACCTCCACGACCACTCTACAGTATGGACTGGGTTCTTTTTTGTCATAACACCTCCACGACCACTCTACAGTATGGACTAGGTTCTTTTTTGTCATAACACCTCCACGACCACTCTACAGTATGGACTGGGTACTTTTTTGTCATAACACCTCCACGACCACTCTACAGTATGGACTGGGTACTTTTTTGTCATAACACCTCCACGACCACTCTACAGTATGGACTGGGTACTTTTTTGTCATAACACCTCCACGACCACTTTACAGTATGGACTGGGTACTTTTTTGTCATAACACCTCCACGACCACTCTACAGTATGGACTGGGTACTTTTTTGTCATAACACCTCCACGACCACTCTACAGTATGGACTGGGTACTTTTTTGTCATAACACCTCCACGACCACTTTACAGTATGGACTGGGTACTTTTTTGTCATAACACCTCCACGACCACTCTACAGTATGGACTGGGTACTTTTTTGTCATAACACCTCCACGACCACTCTACAGTATGGACTGGGTACTTTTTTGTCATAACACCTCCACGACCACTCTACAGTATGGACTGGGTACTTTTTTGTCATAACACCTCCACGACCACTCTACAGTGTGGACTGGGTACTTTTTTGTCATAACACCTCCACGACCACTCTACAGTGTGGACTGGGTACTTTTTTGTCATAACACCTCCACGACCACTCTACAGTATGGACTGGGTACTTTTTTGTCATAACACCTCCACGACCACTCTACAGTGTGGACTGGGTACTTTTTTGTCATAACACCTCCACGACCACTCTACAGTGTAGACTGGGTTCTTTTTTGTCATAACACCTCCACGACCACTCTACAGTGTAGACTGGGTTCTTTTTTGTCATAACACCTCCACGACCACTCTACAGTGTAGACTGGGTACTTTTTTGTCATAACACCTCCACGACCACTCTACAGTGTGGACTGGGTACTTTTTTGTCGTAACACCTCCACGACTACTCTACAGTATGGACTGGGTACTTTTTTGTCATAACACCTCCACGACCACTCTACAGTGTGGACTGGGTACTTTTTTGTCGTAACACCTCCACGACTACTCTACAGTATGGACTGGGTACTTTTTTGTCATAACACCTCCACGACCACTCTACAGTGTGGACTGGGTACTTTTTTGTCGTAACACCTCCACGACTACTCTACAGTATGGACTGGGTACTTTTTTGTCATAACACCTCCACGACCACTCTACAGTGTGGACTGGGTACTTTTTTGTCATAACACCTCCACGACCACTCTACAGTATGGACTGGGTACTTTTTTGTCATAACACCTCCACGACCACTCTACAGTGTGGACTGGGTACTTTTTTGTCATAACACCTCCACGACCACTCTACAGTGTAGACTGGGTTCTTTTTTGTCATAACACCTCCACGACCACTCTACAGTGTAGACTGGGTTCTTTTTTGTCATAACACCTCCACGACCACTCTACAGTGTAGACTGGGTTCTTTTTTGTCATAACACCTCCACGACCACTCTACAGTGTGGACTGGGTACTTTTTTGTCGTAACACCTCCACGACTACTCTACAGTATGGACTGGGTACTTTTTTGTCATAACACCTCCACGACCACTCTACAGTGTGGACTGGGTACTTTTTTGTCGTAACACCTCCACGACTACTCTACAGTATGGACTGGGTACTTTTTTGTCATAACACCTCCACGACCACTCTACAGTGTGGACTGGGTACTTTTTTGTCGTAACACCTCCACGACTACTCTACAGTATGGACTGGGTACTTTTTTGTCATAACACCTCCACGACCACTCTACAGTATGGACTGGGTACTTTTTTGTCATAACACCTCCACGACCACTCTACAGTGTGGACTGGGTACTTTTTTGTCATAACACCTCCACGACCACTCTACAGTGTAGACTGGGTTCTTTTTTGTCATAACACCTCCACGACCACTCTACAGTGTAGACTGGGTTCTTTTTTGTCATAACACCTCCACGACCACTCTACAGTGTGGACTGGGTACTTTTTTGTCGTAACACCTCCACGACTACTCTACAGTATGGACTGGGTACTTTTTTGTCATAACACCTCCACGACCACTCTACAGTGTGGACTGGGTACTTTTTTGTCGTAACACCTCCACGACTACTCTACAGTATGGACTGGGTACTTTTTTGTCATAACACCTCCACGACCACTTTACAGTATGGACTGGGTACTTTTTTGTCATAACACCTCCACGACCACTCTACAGTGTGGACTGGGTACTTTTTTGTCCTAACACCTCCACGACCACTCTACAGTATGGACTGGGTACTTTTTTGTCCTAACACCTCCACGACCACTCTACAGTGTGGACTGGGTACTTTTTTGTCATAACACCTCCACGACCACTCTACAGTATGGACTGGGTACTTTTTTGTCATAACACCTCCACGACCACTCTACAGTATGGACTGGGTACTTTTTTGTCCTAACACCTCCACGACCACTCTACAGTGTGGACTGGGTACTTTTTTGTCCTAACACCTCCACGACCACTCTACAGTATGGACTGGGTACTTTTTTGTCCTAACACCTCCACGACCACTCTACAGTGTGGACTGGGTACTTTTTTGTCATAACACCTCCACGACCACTCTACAGTATGGACTGGGTACTTTTTTGTCATAACACCTCCACGACCACTCTACAGTATGGACTGGGTACTTTTTTGTCCTAACACCTCCACGACCACTCTACAGTGTGGACTGGGTACTTTTTTGTCCTAACACCTCCACGACCACTCTACAGTATGGACTGGGTACTTTTTTGTCCTAACACCTCCACGACCACTCTACAGTGTGGACTGGGTACTTTTTTGTCATAACACCTCCACGACCACTCTACAGTATGGACTGGGTACTTTTTTGTCATAACACCTCCACGACCACTCTACAGTATGGACTGGGTACTTTTTTGTCCTAACACCTCCACGACCACTCTACAGTATGGACTGGGTACTTTTTTGTCATAACACCTCCACGACCACTCTACAGTATGGACTGGGTACTTTTTTGTCCTAACACCTCCACGACCACTCTACAGTATGGACTGGGTACTTTTTTGTCCTAACACCTCCACGACCACTCTACAGTATGGACTGGGTACTTTTTTGTCCTAACACCTCCACGACCACTCTACAGTATGGACTGGGTACTTTTTTGTCCTAACACCTCCACGACCACTCTACAGTATGGACTGGGTACTTTTTTGTCCTAACACCTCCACGACCACTCTACAGTATGGACTGGGTACTTTTTTGTCCTAACACCTCCACGACCACTCTACAGTGTGGACTGGGTACTTTTTTGTCCTAACACCTCCACGACCACTCTACAGTATGGACTGGGTACTTTTTTGTCATAACACCTCCACGACCACTTTACAGTATCTAACTGTAAAAACCCTGGTCAAATTTACGGTCCCGCCAGAGCAAGGTACGGCATGGCCAATCCTGGTCAGACTTATTGTCTCGCAAGGACGACCTATCTGACTCATGCAAGCATGGACAAATGGACATTATGATGATGATGACCCACGCACACACACATACATACACGTATACACACACATACAGTGCACACACACATATATATATGCATGTATACACACAGGCACACATACACATATGTATGCACACACACACACACACACACATACACACTTGTATATATGTACACACACATATATATATATATATGTGCACACACACACTACCTAAATAGTTTATAAGTTGTGTTGTAATTAATGAAAAAGATACTCTGGGTATGATATAAATATGAGTGGATAGTTTATATCTATGATGAATGTATATATATAAAATTGTTAACCATGTTGCCAACAACAACCCTGAGTACCTTTTTGATTT
Organism: Eledone cirrhosa; assembly: GCA_964016885.1. Lineage (NCBI taxonomy): Eukaryota > Metazoa > Mollusca > Cephalopoda > Octopoda > Eledonidae > Eledone > Eledone cirrhosa. Next base: position 245,119,735 of record OZ024742.1, read on the forward strand.
CCATGTGTCTAACACACGTGGACATGCCCACAAAGTAAGAAAACAGCACAGTTCCCATGACTTTCAGAAACATTTTTCACGCTCAGAGTTGCTGAAGCATGGAACAAACTACCTGCATCAGTTGTTAGCTGTCGAGACACTGCATCCTTTAAGACCTCCATGCTTCCCGAGATCCGCCAACACTACAGCTAACACATACACACATGTACTTCCCTGACATTTGTGTATTATTCTATGTACTATACATGCACCTTTGACGAGTTGTAGTGCACCTGAGCACTTTACACAATAATTTCATTATTATTATTTTATATATATATATGTGATGAATGTATATATCTCTATATGTATATATGTGTGATGGGTCTCTCTCTCTCTCTCTCTCTCTCTCTCTCTCTCTATCTCCCTCTTTCAGTCTCTCTCTCTCTCTCTATCTCTCTCTTTCAATCCCCCCCCCCTCTCTCTCTCTCTCTCTCTCTCTCTCTCTCTCTCTCTCTACACACACATATATATATATATGGTTATATATGTGAGGAATATATACAACTCTATTTACATTATTCATATAAAGACCTGTTGTTAAGCTCTGACTTTGTGTAGGATTCTATAGTGATGATTTCTACGATTCATGCAAGACAACACTTCAGTTAATCTCAGTAATTGACTGTTATTGACTTAAACTGGAAGGCTTAAACTCAGAACATGTGTATATATATATATATATATATATGGACCTGTAATTCCTGATGGAATCTTAGGAGTGCCATAGTGTGATATACAGTATGTCTTAGGCGTTTTAACCCTTTAGCATTTATATTACTCTATATTTACTATTGTATTTTCATGGTAAAGGCTTTACCTCACATAGATATCTCACATAACATCAAATCTATGAGATTTTGATATTATTCATTTTGAGAACAATACCTTAATATCAGTATAAGTGGCCGGTTTGAAAAGAAAAAGGTACAAGAATTCTGGCCGGATATGGCTGGTTTAAATACTAAAGGATTAAACTTCTCCAGGTCTAAACACAGCAGATTTCTTCCAGAAAAGAAGGAAGAGAGGGGGGGGGGGGGGCGATCAATCCTGGTACAGAACTGACCCTTTTTTTATTGACCTTGAAAGGTTAAGTTAACATTGGCAGGTTTTGAACTTTGAACTTGGAGTGCAGAGAGCTGGAATGAATACTACAAAGCATTCTATCTGAACTTCTAACGGCTCTGCCAATTTGCTCAGAACAGTAAGCACAGCTAAATTAATACAACATACCACAAAGAATTTTGTCCTATCTATGATTTTATAATGACAGGAAATATTATGATTTAACATAAAGTTTTTACATTTTAGATGTAATTTTATTTTTAAAATAATTATTTTAGTTATTATGAGAATCCTCTAGATTTTTGTTTTTAATGTTGTTGTAATGCTCGAGTTCAGATCAATGATCAAAGACTTTCAAGTTATACATCCAGACCTACATTATACCCAAAATACTAGTCTCCTTCTTTTTTTATGATGATAAGATGTAATTTAAGGGAGATTTGCTATTATTTCTAGCAGGTTCAACCTGCCTTTTGGCTCTTTAATATCTGTATCAATATTTCTAGTTTCTTTCTTTCTTTTTTTTTTTTAGTGTGTAATGCCTTCAAAGTGATGTGATGGATGGAGGAGAATCAGTGGTGGAAGCTGGTGGGATCCTTAACTCGGAGCAGCTCTTGTCTCAAACTGAATGTTCTTCATCACATGGTGAGAAAGATACTCTTTTAGAAAGTAAAGATTCCCTGGAAAATAACCAAATTATTGACAGTAATGTGACAAAAGACAGTCAGTCTGGTAATGAAGGACAGCTAGGGGAAATTTCTCAAGTTCAAGCTGTGACAGTTTCTTTACCATCTTCAACAGAATCTTGTCAGAATCAAGTGGACACACAACTAGAACAGCAACTAACACAACAACAAATAGACAAAGAACACCAACAGCAATTATCTTCAGCACCATCACCTTATCAACAGCAGCTAGATGAGCATCAATATGAAAACAACACTCAAGAAGAACCCCAATCTCACCACCAGCCCCAACCATACCATTCAAATGATGACCCATATGATTTTAATAATGAAGACTTTAATAATGCTTCTGTCTTGAAATTCTGTCCAAGATTTATTGGAGGGATTCAACAGAGCTCAAGAATTGCAAAAACTTCAGACAATGCTAGCTCAGCAGAATTTTGCACAGAAAAGCCTGTGTTTGTACAGCCAGGTTATGACTACCATAACATTAAAATGTATGATGTATCAAATGCAGCCACTCTTTCTAAATTGGATTCTGGGAGTAATGAAAGTGATCAGCATCAAAACTGTACTGTTAATGGTATTTTGCAACAAGATACACCAGCAGTAACTCCTGGAGATAATAATCAGGTAAGAATTGCAATTCTTCTTTAAACCTTTAGCATTTAAACTGGCCGTACTCGGCCAGAATTCTCTCACCTCTTTCTTTTCAAACCAGCTGTAACCGGCTGCTCATACTGATGTTAAGGTATTGTTCTCAAAATAAATAATATCAAAATCTCATAGATTCAATATTATGTGAGATAATTATGAGAGATAAAGCCTTTATTATGAAAATACAATAGTATATATAGAGTAATGTGAATACTAAAGAGTTAAAAGCATGTTATGTTGATGTCATAGTGAAACAAATGTCAATTAACCCTTTAGCATTTACATTACTCTATATATACTATTGTATTTTCATATAATAATATTTTCACGGTAAGGGCTTTATCTCACATAATATTGAATCTATGACATTTTGATATTACTTATTTTGAGAACAATACCTTAACGTAAGTATGAGCAGCCAGTTACAGCTGGTTTAAATAGAAAGAGGTGAGAGAATTCTGGCCAAATACAGCCAGTTTAAAGGCTAAAGGGTAAAAGTAAAATCACTGCCAGAAACATCATGTATACGTAGCCAATCTCTTGGACTTTTACGAAGTGCTGAAGGGATAAAGTTAATATAAAGGGTGATGTGCTCATGTGTGAAGATGCTATAAAATAACTTATGAAATAGAGTAAATACACTTAAAGCGAAAAAAGAAGTTTCCATCAACTAGCAATTTTTTCTGTTTTTAAGGCTCTTCACCCTATTTCATAAGTTATTTTATAGCATCTCCATGCACGAGCACACCACCCTTTATATTAAAATATGTTTTGTGATTATTTCAAAATTTGAATTCCACTTTTGAGATAAATACTACTCAAAATTTTGAACATTTAGAATCTTAGAGGTTTACATTAGTGTTTTCAATGTAGAGATAATTTGACCTTATAAATTCCTCAAATAAAAATGTTGCCCTATAACTTAGACTAATATTTTGTACAACGCATACAGATAAATGAAGTTGTACCAAAAGTGTAACATTTTACAATATGCAGTTTATTTGGTTATTGTTCGGAAGTCAAATTTTTTGGTTGATAAATTAAATACCAATAATATATTGGAATATATTCAGACTGGCATTTTGTTGCTAGTTAAAAGATGATTTATAAAATACAGTTAGTTTGTTCTGGTTCAATCAAACTTTCCCAGTAATCTAGAACCAGCTGCAGAAGATGTCATCTTTTGTTCAGATGATGTTCACCACATCACTTGCATTATTTACTATCAATAAGGGGGCAGTGGATTGGCAATATCGGTAGAGTGTCAGACACCATGATTTTCAGCATAGTTATGGCCCTTTAAGTTCTGAGTTCAAATCCCACCAAGGTTTACTTTGCCTTTCATCCTTATGGGGTCGATAAAATAAAGCACCAGTAATGCACTGGGGTAATATATCCCGTCTAACCCTTGCTAGCGTGGGAGATAGACGTTAAATGATGATGATGATATATCTGCGGAATTAATAATGGTTTTGAAATAACTAATTAACCCGCGTGTATTAAATATTTTACTCTTAATTTGGCCAGAGATTTACATTCCCAAATGCCTTTTAAAGCGTAACTTTCCGTATTTATTACAGTTATGAGATGTGGTTTGTTATTTAGGTATTACTTTCTCTGTTTTTAGCCTAAGAAAATATCTATATGCGTGTGTAATTAATACACGCATACTTTTATTTTTTTAAAATTAATTGAGTTCTTAACACGCAGGTATGATAATGTTTTTGAAAAAACTAATTAGTCCACGTGTATATTATTTTACTTTTCTCGTGACTCGTGGTTGTCTCCCTTTTCCGCTTCGTGACGCTATGAAACTTCCTCAGTCAAAAGACTACTGGAATTTCAAATTTGGCAGTCATTTGATGCGTGAAGGGACAACTTAGCGTACACGAAAATTAACTGCGGTAAGGAATTTTTTCTTATATCAAAGTTTATTGGGCTTCCACTGACGATTTATAAGTGCTCACCTAAATATATTCTTACATGAAAATATGTTAGGCTTCTACATAAAGTGGAAACATTCTCCCAACTTGTAGAAAACTTATAATGAAACAATTGTTTGGAAAGAGAGATATATTTTAACTTTAATTATGTCTCATATAAAATAATACAACTGGCTTTCCACAAAATACATATAGTTAGCACCCCAAACACTTAAATTAGGTTTATACTAACGTATAACCTAATGTTTGTGGAGTGAGATGGTTACCAGTCGGAGTTTAGCTTAAAGCTATCTCTGTTATTGTATTAATTATATATATATGTATATATGTTTATCTCGGGTTCAATCGAGAGTAACCACAGTAAGGTACTCAATACATAGCAGAGTAGGCATATCTAATATAGAAATGGGTTCTACAAGACTAGAACTGTTTCATTTGGAGGAAATCATCAGGGCTTTCCTGATGATTTCCTCCTAATGAAATAGTTTTAGTCCTGTAGAAGCCATTTCTATATTAAATATATATATATATATATATATATATATATATATATATATATATATATATATATATATATATATATATATGTATATATATATATATATTATATATATAATGCAGTAAAAAAAATAACTAAAGCATAATACAACTCTTCTGATACAAGCAGGTTACTTGAGTATTGTAAACACAATGTAAACATAATTCCAGTTGGGAAATTGTGCTTATATATAGACTAGGCATAAGTTTCTATTTTTGTTCTTTTAAAAAAGAAATTATCACTTTTGAATTTAGTTTATAGTATTGAATGGTATCACATTTTATATCAAAGTAGTTTCTCTGTTGGTTCATTTGACTGTGTTTAGATATAAAATCATAACAAAAGTGTACAACACAAACACTACTGTTTCTTTTATACTACACAGCAATTTTAAGAAGTTAAAAGCTTCTTTTAGTCTGTTAAGCTAACCAAAGAGAAATATTTAATTGAGATAGTTAAACACTGCACTACTTATTTTCTGTGATCTTTTCTGGAAACCATATATAATTAATATAGTTAAAACTGTAAATGGTGTCAATGGCACTTTCCTATTTCTTCCTTTCTATTAACTTTAACATATCTCATAGCTGCAATTCGATTTTACCTCATTAATGATCTTCATCCATTCTTTTCTATCCCTTAGCATTTATATTACTCTATATTTACTATCATATTTTCATGGTAAAGGTTTTATCTCACATAAATATCTCACATAATATTGAATCTACGAGATTTTGATATTATTTATTTTGAGAACAATACCTTAACATCAGTATGAGCAGCTGGTTACAGCTGGTTTGAAAAGAAAGAGGTGAGAGAATTCTGGCCAGTTTAATACTAAAGGGTTCTATTCAGTGCTGATATAAGTATCTTCTGCCAGAAACCCAGAAAATTCAATTTCTATATATTAGATCAGGCATGTCAAACTGACGGTCCCCAAGGGCCACATGGGTCACATTTTTTTTATATACGAAGATAAAACATGCTCCCGCTGTAAAAACCTTTGTGCAGGCCGCAGGTGTGCATGTAAAGGGCCGCATGTTTGACATGCTTGTATTAGATGTTACATTTATTAAGACCATTTTTATATGTTGTTACATTTCCTCTATTCTCAAAGAAGAAAGGAATTGCAGATTTAATTTTTAAATTAGAAATTATTAGATCATGAACCATCTTCATATTCTGTGTCGTCCTCAATTCTCTTTCAAATTTTCCTACTTCATTACATCTCAATATGCATACCCATACTATGCAGCTCTCTTTAATCCTCTACTCCAAACATTGCACATAAATACTTACAATGAAGAATGTCTTTTAGCTTTTTAAATCTCATGTGTACACTAACTTAAAATTGCATATTAAGTGAATCGCTGCCACTCACCCTTAATCATTCTGATCCAAAAGGAGTTTTCAAAGATGTTATATGAAATAAAAATAAACAGCTTCCTTACCACTGTGATACAATGAAAGAAGGAAACAATTTCATTTGCTTCTAGTATCATATGTGTACGTATTGAATAGAGAAAGAACATTGGAGTTTAGCAGATGATAAAATGATTTCCATGTGACAGTTGGCCAGCAGGTATGTGAGAAAGTAACTTTAGAACTGCAGACTTCAGAACAAATATTGGTAGAATCTTTTTATAATGTATATTCTATTTAAAACAAAATAACGCTCTTAACCATAGCATTGATATAGAATAGTGTTGAATATTAAATTCTTTTGTTGTTAATTCTACTAGGTATGAATATTCAGTATTAAGTTTTAGGTTAAGGTGGTCTCTAAATAATAATTAAATCTCTACATAGTATAACATTTATGATATGACATTGTTATTCTTTCTCTCTATTGAAAATTACAAAACAAATCTGTCTTGTACATCTGGCTGACAAAAAGTGGTTGATGAAAAATTTGAGAAAACAAAACTTTTAATCTTATATAAACTGAAACATCATGAATTATAAGTGGGGCTTGATCTTGATCACTCAGTTAGACCAGAGCAGAGTTAAGTACTTTGTTTTTGGCACAACACAATAGTAGTAATATTTGAACTTATGACTATGTAGTTAGTAGTTCTGCACCTTAACTTCAGCCGGTGTGTCTCATAACATTAAAAATATTAAAAGCAAAAAAAAAGAACAGAAAAAAAACTTATGAAATGATGCACACAATTTATAAGCTAGGTTTCAACACAAATTGCATTATTTATACTTAAAACACTACAGGTTGGCCCTAGGGCCACCTCCCTACTCAGAGTTGGCTTCCCGCAGGTGTGAGCCTTGCAAACAGGAATAGCTCTTTCAGCGCATCTCCCTCACCATCCTCAGGAGAAACGCCTTCTCTATTCTATCCCCCGAGGCCATGGGGTGGCCAGTCTGCCATGGCCATAGGGCAGCCAGTCCGCTGTGGCTGTGGGGTGGCCAGCACATGGGCCTCTATTTGCTTACAATAGTGAAAGATGGGGAGAGATGGAGGCGGTGACTGTGGGAGTTTAGTTCTTTAGTGTTTGGACCTGGTGTATATATGTATAAGGAGAATTAATTTTCCTTCTGTAATCTTTTAAAATTACCTTTCTGTATACCTACATCTGTCCATTAGATACTACAAACATTTGAATAAATAGGAATAAGGTTTCTATAATTCATAGAATACTATATAATTACGAAAAACATCAGGAATGCAAAACACAGAAAACAGTCTAAAATATGTTATGAATATATTTCCTTGAAGAAGAAAAAGAACAGTTGTAGTATTCAGACACATTTATTTTTAATCCTTAGTCTTATATCATCCAGATTTTCAGTTTCCAGTTTTCAAATTGAAATTGAAAGGTCACTATTAATTATATTTGCTGACATTTCATTGAACTAGTGATTGGTTTAGTTTTATTTCAGCCAAGTTTCACTTGTCTCAACTAAACTTGTAACAATTTTTTAAGGTGTTGAATTGGCAGAATCATTAGAATGTTAAATAGAATACTTTGTTATATTCGTTCCTGTTCTCTGAGCTCTGAGTTCAAATCCTGTTGAGATTAACTTTGCCTTTCATTCTTTCGAGGTTGATAAAAAAAAGTACAAATCCAAATTCTTTCTCTATTTCTCTTTCTCGCTTCTTCTCTTTCACTCTCAACAGTCGATCAACTTTTGTCAAATTGGACCGAGGAAACAATGTTTCCATTGGTCTTTCCAATTGCTAATACTCTCTATTGGTCGCAACTCCAGGTGGAAGGAACAACATGAAAGAAAGTGTCTTGCCTAAGGACATAACACATCACCCGGTAGGGAATCAAACTCACAAGCTCACGATTGTGAATCTAATCCTCTAACCACTCAGCCATGCGTCTTTCACTCTATAATAATAATAATAATAATAATGAAATTATTGCGTACAGTGCTCAGGTGCTCTCCTTTTCTGGAAGAAACCAACCAGGAGACGGGATCGGTTCCACCAGGTGTAAATTATCCCTATGACTCTATAAGGTCTATACATATATCTACATTGCTAACACCATATAATGAGGGAATAATTACATATATAGCTGATCTCAAGACATCATTTCATGTATAATAAGTGCCACTAACCACCCATTAGGTGTTTTACTCCATAATAAATGTATCTGGTTCCAAGATTTTGCTTTATAGTAAAAGAGATACTATTTGAGAGAAAACCATTGTTATCATTATCATTTATCATCTGTTTTCCACTCCCTAGTTAAATTTAATCAATGTCTTTGTCTCATAGTTATTTCAGTTCTATATCTTGTTTACATTCGCAAAACCTCATTTACATGCATATGTACATGTGTGTATGTATATATGTATAGTCCCGTAACCCCTGATAGTCGTAGGGGTGCCGTATTGACATATGGCATTGCTTGGGCAATTTAACCCTTTAGCGTTCACATTACTCTATATATACTATTGTATTTTCATGGTAAAGGCTTTACCTCGCATAATTATCTCACATAATATCGAATCTATGAGGTTTTGAAAGTATTTATTTTGAGAACAATACCTTAACATCAGTTTGAGCAACCAGTTACAGCCAGTTTCAACAGAAAGAGGTAGAGAATTCTGGCCGGTTTTGGCCGGTCTGAACATTAAAGGGTTAAGCCTGACGGAGCCCATCCCTCTCCAGGCCTGAGTACAGTAGATTTCTTCCAGAGAAAGACAGAAAGTGAGAGAGAGGCAACGAGAAAGAGATATAGAGGAAGAATCAACCCCAGTACTAGACTGGTCCTTTCTTTATCGACCTCGAAAGGCAAAGTTGACCTTGGTGAGATTTGAACTCAGAGAATAGAGAGCCAGAACAAATACGATAAAGCATTCTATCCAACGTGCTAACGACTCTGCCAATTTGCTGCACCGGGCGGTGGATTGGCAGTATCGGTAGAGGGTCGGACGCCATGCTTTCCAGCATAGTTACGTCCCTTTACGATCTGAGTTCAAATCCCGCCGAGGTTGACTTTGCCTTTCATCCTTACGGGGTCGATAAAATAAAGTACCAGTAATGCACTGGGTAATTGCTGGCCTTGTGCCTAAAGTAGAAACAATTATGTACATGTACACATGTGCATACACACAGACACACAAATACAACATAGTTTTGATTTTGTATAGCTAACTACAACAGATTTTGGATCTATTGATACATTATTTTTCTTGGTCTCCACTCCTCTCTTTATCTTTTATATATACACACCTGCAACTGCACTTGTGTTCAAGGTTCAGGCTTGCTGCACCCCAGGTTCACCAATGCCTTGTGTGTGGAATTTGGTAGATGCAAACTGTGGAAACTTGTCTTGTATGTGTGTGTGTGTACTTGTCTTGTATGTTTCTGTGTGTGTGTACGTGTACTTGTCTTGTATGTTTGTGTGTGTACTTGTCTTGTATGTTTCTGTGTGTGTGTACTTGCTTTGTATGTTTGTTTGTGTGTGTATGTGTACTTGTCTTGTATGTTTGTGTGTGTGTGTACTTGTCTTGTATGTTTGTTTGTGTGTGTACGTGTACTTGTCTTGTATGTTTGTGTGTGTATGTGTACTTGTCTTGTATGTTTCTGTGTGTATGTGTACTTGTCTTGTATGTTTCTGTGTGTGTGTGTACTTGTCTTGCATGTTTGTGTGTGTATGTGTACTTGTCTTGTATGTTTGTTTGTGTGTGTGTGTGTGTGTGTGTGTGTTTATGTTTATGTCTATGTCTGTATTCATGTCCCATAACTTAGTGGTTTGACAAAAAAAGATTGATAAAACATGTACTGGGGTCAATTGTTCAACTAAATAAAGGTGGTGTCTCTGCATGACCTCTAAACCCACCCCACTCTGCAGTCTAATGACTGAAACCAGTAAAAGAGTTCCATTGCTCCTGATATATATATAATTTTGATAGGTTTCGGCCAGTATTGGCCCAGGTCATGTCTAACTTAATAGCACCATATACCATATAAACTCAAATATAACTCAATTCAAATATAAGTCCCCACCACCCCATTTTGTGTCTGAGAAATATGCAAAAATCCAAACCTCCATTTATAATCTGGTGAAAATCATCAACATTTTGACTGTGAATATAAGCCAGACGTCCCGCCTCCTTTACTATCGATTTTTTGGTGACACATGGTGACATATTCTTAAGCTTATCTTCAAGTATATACGGTATTTATATATATATATATATATATATGTGTGCGTGTGTATGTGTGTATGTGTGTGTGTGTGTTAAGTATTTCTGTAGAAAAAGTAAAGGAAAGAAGAGTGCTCTATGTATGTATTGTACAGAGCTGCTGTACTCAGGCCTGTTGTTTATTATGTAATTAAATAATATATATATATATATATATATATATATATATATATATATAATAGAGAATCGGGGCCCAATAGCTGACCTCTTGCTGTTTTGACAGCAAATTCCAGACTTAAAACGGCAAGAGCTCAGCCGTCAGGCCTCGACTCTTTAATATATTTACATTCTACTATCCCTAGTATCGAGTACTCTCACTACTTTAAAACTCATATAATCCTGATCTATCTATCGATCTCTCTCTCTTTCTGACTCTCTCTATCAACAGTTGATCGACAAGATCCCAGACCTCATTCACTTAACGAGTGGGGTGGAGCTTGTCAAATCAGACCGAGGAAGCAATGTTTCCATTAGTCTTTCCAATTGTAAATACTATCTGTCGGTCGCAAATTCAGGCAGAATCTCTCTCTCTCTCTCTCTCTCTCTCTCTCTCTCTCTCTCTCTCTATATATATATATATATATATATATATATATATAACGAAGGAGGTGTGGTAAGGAACCAGATGGATCATAACACACAAGAGTACTCAATACTTAGGGATATATATATATATATAACGAACTAAGGAAAAAATTAGAAATAAGAGGGATCAGATGTTGTTTACTCGAGAGAAGGCTACGTTGGTATGGTCACGTGATGCGCATGAAAGACGACAGCTGTATAACAAAGTAGCAGGGCAATAAAGATAGATGGTAGCCACGGAGTAGGCAGACCCAGAAAAACCTGGGACGAGCTGATAAATTCCGACCTCACACACTTACACCTCTCCAAGACAATGTCACTGGACCGAGACCTTTGGCGGTACTCAGTAACAGAGAAGACCCGCCTTACCTAAATACAAAGTAAAACCTACTACAGTCAGTAGGCATCTCTAACAAAATACACCCCCGTCCCACCACCCCCACCTCATCCACACCACCCCTTTCAATGCAAAGTTATGTTGGTGCCACACCATCCAGGCCGAAACAAATGAGATCGTGTAGGTGTCACGACAAAAAAACACACAGTCCACGCTGTAATGTGGCCGTGTAGGCAACACGGTAAAAACCTCCCAGACCCACACTGTAAATGTGGTTGGTGTTAGGAAGGGCATCCAGCTGTAGAAAACCCGCCAGACAGTCCTATGCGAGCAAGACAACCACTCATGCCTCAAGTGGGAAAACCCCCGTCCAAACCCATGCAAGCGTGGAACGCGGACGTTAAACGATGATGATGATGATATATATATAAAACAAAGAGGGTGTGGTAAGATACCAGATGGACCATAATGTACCAGAGTACTCAATACTTAGGGTAGTAGAGTGGGTAATAGGAAAAGAGCCAGGACCCCGATGGCTGAGCTCCGGTGGCTGTTTCGACAGCTAGATCCTGAATCTTTTCCTATATATATATATATATATATATAAATGAAGAGTGATACACACACACACAGGGGGAGAAGAGGACACAGTAGAGAGAAGCAAAGACAGTAAGAATAAAGAAGATCCAACTACAACTATCAGCTGCTGAGTGTTTGGTGTCCAACAAGTGTGTCTAGACATGGTTGTTCTATCTATGGTCATACATATATATATATATATATATATATATAGCTGCAGGCTGTTTTTTATCCACACTCTCTGTTGACCTACTTAACACTGCTGTCTACATTTAGCCTGCCACTATACAACCCACACTTTCCCACACTTCTTCAGCTTATCTTCCCCACCTCTTCTTTCTCCTATATTTTCTGTTATATTATTACATTAGTGTGGGTCTTTTTTTATACTCTTTCTCTGTGCTGTTTTCTAAGATGTCCAAATTGATTGTATGTCACGTATATAAAAAAAAAAACCCTACAGATAATATCTCACTAGAGAACTGACCCAAATAATTAACTGTTCTTTCTCTAGCCCTCATACCACCCTACACAAACTTACTTCATCTAACTACTCCACCCAGAGTATGAGTGTTAGAAAGTGTTATGTAGGTGATAGCATATATAATCATTAGAACATGAAACTGTTAAGGTACTCTCATAGATAGACACTAACAGGTCAGGGTTAAAAAAAAAAAGGAAGCATTATTAGTCTGAGTAACGTTATCGTTTCTGACTAATAACTATGGGAGTTATGGGAGATAACTCTGGAAGCATGCCACAATTTTTATTCTTTTTATGGCTCCTCTGGGAATTTTCTTTATAATTTGCCAAAATACTTATAAAAAATTATTTTTCGTTACTTCACCCAAACAAAATCTTTACCATTTACCTCTGCACATAAACTCCCTCTTTTGCCCAGGACTCTCTAAACTTCTCTTTACTATGAATGTTAAATTGCTTCTACATTGTCATCTTCCACAGTTATGGCACATCTTGCCTTAAACACTTGTTAGATTGTTGAAGTGAACGTGACCCAACAGGTTACAGGTAGTCTAGTATAAAATAAAAATATATTTTCCAGCAGTAAATTTAATTTTTAAATGCTGTAAGAGAACTTTAAATAGCTCTCAGTGAAGTATGTGTAGAACATGGAGTATAGTCAACAGTTTTTGATGTCAAAACAAATTAGAGGTTAGATAAATAAGAATGTATGTGAAAGAAGATATAACATGGAACAAACAGATGAAAAATATTGTTCTTCAAAAATAGTAATTTTGATCAAAAAGAAAGTCGTTATGATGTAATAAATAACATTATAAGTAAATCATGTTCTTAATTGTCAAATAATTGATTATTTGAAGGTATGTGGCTTTGGGGTTAGAGGACTGGGCTCACAATCCTGAGGTTGTGAGTTTTATTCCCAGACTGTGGGAAATGCATTGTGTCCTTGGGTTAGACACTTTATTTCACATTGCTCCAGTTCACTCAGCTGGAAAAAAATAAGTTGTGTTGTTGCTAGTACCAAGCTGTATCAGCCTTTGTCTTCCCTTTAGAGAACATCAGAAAGGGGAACTGGTATGCATAGGAGACTGCTGGTCTTCCATAAAAACATGTTGTACTTTAGATGAGAACTTTCTAGGTGCAAACCCATGGTCATTTGTCACATGATACTGATTGCAATCTGCAAGCTCAAGCAACTGGTAGACATTTTTGAAGTTCTCTTGCTGTTTTTTTTTTTTTTTATTTACTGATAGAAATTCTATTTATATTTTATATAAAAAAATTATTCTATATTTAAAATTAAATTATTTTACAAAATACTTTTTATATTCTATGAAAAGACATTTTGATAAAGTGTCATTCACTAAAAAATAGTTCACTAAATTACTGTTTGAAAAATTATTCAATAAAAAATGGCTTTTTATAAAAAGGTGTTTGATAAAATATCAGTTGAGTTTGGTAAAGGACCTGTATGGTAATTAAGAAATGGAGGGAAGAAAGTTTATTTATGAAATTAATTCACAATATAATTATCATGTTGATGATCTATAAACAGTATATTTTGAAACAGAAATTGAGGATTTGTGTTTTAGTGCTAGTGGCCTGTTTTCTAAACTTTGAAGGTTTATCTCTTATTTATTATTTTTTTCATTTATGTCACATCTTTGTAAACCACTTTAGGATATTGAATTTCGATCTCTTCAGAAAATTGTTCACAAAGGTAGATTTCATTATGTTGATTATTAGTTATGATTGTTTCAATAGAGTCTGACTTAATATTGGTCTGTTGCCAAGGACTATCTGCATAAATTTAGGGAATGTCTGCTCATCTGGCATGTTTCAATTATTAAAGTGTTGAAGTTACAAACAAAGTTAAATATAGTTAGGTGTGGTGTAGGTTGTGGTTAGACAGTGACTAATAGAACCAATTGGAGCAGAAAGAGTCAGTCAAGGGAAAAAGAAGTGAAATGTATTTCAAGAGTCAGTTAGGCAATTAAGGAAGTAAATAAAGTGATTAGCTTATGTGGGTCATTTAAGATGGAAATTATTTCAGCTTCTATACTAGTTGGCTATTTGGGGAATTGTGTAAAAAGGCCCGACTAAATTGTCAATATTGAACTCACCTGCAGTCTGGTTTGTGACAACCATGCAAACCATATACAGAGCTGCCGTCAGTAAGTAAGAGTTAATCAGTGAGGAATTTAGTTTGCAGGTTGGTGTACATCAGAGTTCAGTTCTCAGCCTCCTCTTCTGTATAATACTCCTCTAGGCCATAACAGACTGATTGTCTTACTCCTATAATATGATGACCTACTACTATTAGCTGAATCAGGCAAAAATTTAGGGAGGAAATTTCAAATTTGGAAGCAAAATCATGGAGCCTCACAATAGTGTGGTGAAAAACTTTGATTAATTGACATTATCATTGCAATGAGAAGACAAAAATACCCACAAAGGGACTGAGCCATATGTTTATTCAGCATGTAGTATGTTTCCCTGCTCTATTTTCCCTCAGCCCTATTATTATATATATAATAGGGATGAGAAAACATAGAGCAGGGAAGCATACTGCATGTTAACCCTTTAGCATTCACATTACTCTATATGTACTATTGTATTTTCATGGTAAAGGCTTTACCTCACATAATTATCTCACATAATATCGAATCTATGAGATTTTGAAAGTATTTATTTTGAGAACAATACCTTAACCTCAGTTTGAGTGACCGGTTACAGCCAGTTTCAACAGAAAGAGGTAGAGAATTCTGGCTGATTTTGGCCAGTTTGAACATTAAAGGGTTAAATAAACATCGGACAGGGTTTCTTTTGGGATATTTTTGTCTTCACAATGTTAGTTAAAGAAAGTTTTTCAGCTCTTTATTATATCTATATTAACCATCTCTATGGTTTACTAACTGAGGTGAACATGCATTGCTGAAGAGATCTAATAGAATCAAAACATGTCTGTTACTGTCACTAGTTGATTTTAAAGACTAGATATATGTTTAACAGCATTGTATTTATTTCTCCCAAATTTTAATTAGCTGATATTGGAATTATTTTCCTAGCTTCTTGTTTTAGATTTTAAGCACTCATTGTATTACATATGTGAATCATGAGTGTATGTATTTTAAGATATATTAGGCCACAGACATGCTAATTTTATCTACCCATGCCAGCTACTCCCACTTAGCAAAGAGGTCAGTTAGATGGCCCTTGAATAATATAATTATTACACTCTAATCACACCATGTTGTATTTCAGCAAGTATTTGTAAGAAACCCAACAAAAGCCCACTTTATGATAATATCAAACAAACTCATGTGAATAATCCTTCAGATACTGTTAAATAAGACACCCACTTTAAACTTATATAGCAATCTTTGTGAAATATTCTTTTAACATATTGACGTTAGATATTCTATATGGCCTCTTTTCTACTATTACATATTTATAACTGCTACCTATTCACAAACTCTAGATTTATGGAAATACTAACCATAAATGACTTAATAGTAAGTTTTTATGTCCTTTTTGTATGTAATTATATTTCTATAAATGTTTTTTTCTATAAATGTTTTTTACAAGTCTAAAGTTGAAGTTTCTCAGACATCTTTGATGTATGAAACTTTTTAGAATGTGATTATTGTTCAGATTAATTTTGTGATCTTAGAAAATTCTTTCTTTACTTCTTACTATGTTATCTTGAAAAGCTTACATTGATATGCTGCATATAGAACAAGCATTTTTATCAGAAATGTGTTTTAGTCAGCAACATATGTAGGCTAAGTATACATTCAATATGAACATAACTTTCAATATCTTTGTAGCTATGAAAATAGTGTTGAATATTGTTTGCCTTTGGCATTCCAACTGGGGTATTTTTCTCCAGATATAGTGTATCTAGGACTACATTGTTTAATGTATCCTTCCTTTGTTAAAAGGGTAGATGTAATTTGAAAGAGATTTTATTGCTTATTTTAGCAAGTTTAGTAACCACATAGTTCAGTAAACTCTTGTTGGCTCAAATAATGTTAGTGATGAAGCTTAGGGAGTATCCAATGTATTATACACCAACTACATAGATTGGTACAGACATCGGAATTTATAGAGGAATCAAAACATTTGTGACTGGATGACTGAAATGGAGCAAAATGAATCCCACAGTCTACTAAAATGGATTTAGTTTATATAGAGCTTACTTTATTGTTTGACCCCTGACATAGATTACATATAAATTGGAAAAAAGAATGATGATAGGGTAAATAGAAGCTGGATGCATACATTGATATATTTCTTCTCTTTCCCAAGTAATCCTGCCACATGGAGTAGATAGATATAGTTGAAGCTATGTAGTGGCTAAGTCAATTAGCATCTTAACTAAAGTCTATAGAGGTGTCATTTGAACACTGTAAAACTGGTTTGAGGCTGATAAGCAAAATTTAAACAGCAGCAGGAGTTTAAGAACCTATTGACTTTACTTTCGGACTTTAAGTTTATTTCTGAATAGATATTCTCTATAACTACCACCTAAACCACTACAGCCACTTCCTCTTTAACCATTCCCAGTACTATTATTATTATAAAGAGACTTATCTTTACTTACATACAAACACATACACCGACACCTACACACATGCACACTCACCAAACACATATATTAACCATTAAAAAGACAAAGTAGAAGGTTCATGCCACAATCAAACTCATATATTTAAAAATACAATAGGATATTCTCTCCTTTAGACAATTAACCAGCACTTGTGTATTTGTAATGATAAATTGCATGGTGTATAAGCTTCAGATTAGGAATCAATAAAACAGCATTTATATGTTGATAGTTAACATTATTTAGAAAATGGTGGATTGGCAGTATCGGTAGAGGGTCGGACACCATGCTTTGCCGCATAGAGTTACGGCCCTTTATGATATGAGTTCAAATCCCGCCGAGGTTAACTTTGCCTTTCATCCTTACGGGGTCGATAAAATAAAGTACCAGTCACGCACTGGAGACAATTTCATCGACTTTTCCCTCCCCACCCCCAAATTGCTGGCCTTGTGCCTAAATAAGAAACCATTATTTAGAAAACAGTTCACACACAAAAAATAATTTGATAATGTCTGTGTCAGAAATTGTATTGAAAATTTACAAAATAAGTTGGAGAAAATTGGTTTTATTAGACCATTTCCATTGCATAGTTGGTATAGTTTTGTAAAATATATCAACTGTGTTTCTTTATTGAAGAATTTACTATTGAGTTAGAAAAATGTACATAATCTTTGTTTCCATTTTTTGTGTGTTTAATGACACAGACATGTGGAAATATCTATACTAGATCATGTGTATCATTGTAACATTGTGTGTATACAGGTCTGAAAGTAAATATAGTCCAGCTATTGTGGTAAACAACATTGAAAGAGCTTCCTTCAATAAATATGCAGCAAATGAATTGTTTGGCACTGGAATTCTCCCCACCCTCCTCCTCCTAATCATCATCATCATCATCATTTATACATTTGTTTTCCATGCTTGTCATCAACATATAGTATTTGTTATGGATGACTGTTCTTAAATTTCTCTGTTTAAGGCCAAGAGAGCTACAATAAACAAGAGTGGGCTGTGAACAGCCTGCACACTAATTTCTTCACTAAACTTATTGTCATCTCTCATTTTGCAGACACAATTTCTGTACATGACTTGCACTGCTCTCACAAGCCATTCATCTGTCCCTAGTTTTTTTTTTAAGAACACCAGACCACAGATCAACAAAAGCTAAAATATAGTGGCTTACTCTTAACTAGGAACTTTGCATGCAGTTGTCTCACAAAGAAGAGAGCATCACTGAGTATGGTGCAATCATGTATTTTCTAGTTAACTATGCAAGTGATTAGTTTGAGCTCTACTTTGCCAGATATTATCAGCATTTCAGTGACTATCTATGGTAGTATATCTGCCTTTCCCTCTCTCATATCCTTAATGGCTTCTTTGACCATATAGCTGTTGACTTTGACAGCTAGCCCCCTCTGTTGGGTTTACTGTGGGTAGTCAGTCTTTCTCTCACGCGTACTTCACATTCAACAACCACACATAATAACATTTCCAGATCTCTTCTTCTAAGTGTCAGTGAGGCTAAGTGCACCAGTGTCATTGCTCAACAACATCTTGATTCATGCTGAAACACTGCATGCCTTCGATCCTCTCAATGCAGAATACTGCAAATCCTCTTGCTTTCAGCTTCTCTCCATGCTATATAAACCTGATATTCCAATCTACATGATATTGTTCTTTGTTGCCCATCTTTCTTCCAGTATTTTCAAGTCTCTCTTTTAGCTTTTATGGCTCTGTACTATTCCACTACCATGTCACCTTTTATCTGGCTGGTACCTTGTGTCAACCACATATCTCATAGCTCACAACAGGATGTTTCAATGAAACTTTCAGTTGCCGTTTATGTCATAGGGAACAGATTTTCCTCTCTTATCATACACTTGACATAGAACATCTCTAGACCTATGTTTAAAATAAGATCTATACCTGTATCTATATCTAACAAATAGATCTTTTAATTTCCTTACTCTCCTTCTGCAAATTGTTCTGTGTCCCTGAGTTCATTTAGATCTTAAATTCATTTCACAAATAACTAATGTGGCATATTCTTCTTGTGGAAAAGATTTAATATTCTCAGCTATTCATCTATCCCATTTTCTAAACAGTATGAAGTCACTCTGGTTTGTGTGTTCATATTTTAGAAGTAAAAACACATATATATATATATATATATGACAGACTTCCACACAGTTTCTATCTACCAAATAGTAGAAAACATTTACTTGGTTTCATGCAGTGATGTGGAACCTGAAACCAGTTGGTTGTTAAATGAACTTCTTAAGCACACATATAAAAACATAGAATAAAAGAAAACTTATCAAATCATCCCAATAGAAAATATAAAACCATTCATTCGAAAGGTAAATGTAGGAAGAACTTACTTAGGTAATCAGTATAAATTAGAGTATACAAAAGGAAAGGTGTGATTTGTAGCAGAGTGACAGGTATAATTACCTGTCACTTTGTCACAAATCACATAACTTTAAATGCACCAAAGAATAGCTAATAAATAGCATTAGCTAGTTATGAAGTGGACACCATGAAGTATTTGGATGATGACTGTTGAGCAAGGGACACAGGTTAAGGACAATGTAAATGTTTTGGATTTCAAATGATTAAGAATAAAATAAACATTATTAATAAATAGCTGGCAATGGTTGGTGTTAGGAAGGGCATCCAGCTGTAGAAAACCTGCCAGATACAGTCCTATATGAGGGAGACACGGTCACCCGATCAATCTTGCCTCAAGTGGGACAATTTCCGTCTAACCCATGCTAGAGTGGAAGATAGATGTTAAACGATGATGATGATGATGATGATTATTATTATTATTTTATTAAGGCGGTGGATTCTTATTATATTATTAGGGCGGTGGATTGGCAGTATCGGTAGAGGATCTGACGCTGTGCTTTGCAGCATAGAGTTACGGCCCTTTATGGTCTGAGTTCAAATCCCGCCGAGGTTAACTTTGCCTTTCATCCTTACGGGGTCGATAAAATAAAGTACCAGTAATACACTGGATAATTGCTGGCCTTGTGCCAAACGTAGAAACAATTATTATTTTATTAATTAACATCCATAAGATTGATTGGTCATGCTTGGGGAGCCAACCGGACCATTTGGAAATAGCTGCTTCTAATAGGAGCCCCTACAAGACATGTCTGAGAATTTTGTCCCTACAACCCTCTCAGAAATAAGTGGGCAATGAAGGGGGAGGATGAGAAGAAGAAAAAGATTATTTACTTTGTCTACTTGTTTTTTAATACTGTTTAAATTACTTAAAGTTCTTAAATTAGAGATCATTTTTAGGATTACTGGGAGCTGTGAAATTAATCAATAATTCCTTTCCCGTATGATTAAGAATACTAATTTTTAAAAAAATAGGTATGGAACAGTATACTATCGGTAGAATTTTAAATAATTGCTTCTACTTTTGGTACAAGGCCAGTAATTTGAAGGAAGGGGAAAGTCAATTAAATCGAACCCAGTATGTTACTGGTACTATATTCTATCAAAGCTAATCTCAGTGGGATTTGAACTCAGAATGTAAACGGCCATAACTCTATACTCTTAAGCATGTTGTCCAATGCTCTACCAATACTGCCAAACCCTTGTAGAATTATAAATAATAGTTTCTACATTTGGCACAAAGCCAGTATTTTGAAGGAAAGGAGAAAAGTCGATTAAATTGACTCCAGTGCGTTACTGGTACTTTATTTTATTGACCATGTAAGGATGAAAGGCAAAGCTAACCTTGGTGGGATTGGAACTCAGAATGTAAAGGGCTGTAACAATATGCCGCAAAGCATGTTGTCCAACGCTTTACTGATATACCAATAATTGTTTCTATTTTTGGCACAATACCAGTATTTTGAAGGAAAGGAGAAAAGTCGATTAAATTGACTCCAGTGAGTTACTGGTACTTTATTTTATCAACCCCGTAAGGATGAAAGGCGAAGTTGAACTCAAACTGTAAAGGGACGTAACTCTATGCCGCAAAGCATGGCATCCAACCCTCTACTGATACTGCCAATCAATGTGCATGCAGCATGGCTGAATGGTTTAGAAGTTTGCTTTGCAACATATTTTTGTAGAAGAAACAGTTTATTACTTGAATGGTACTTATCAATCCTGAACGATGTTGGGATTTCTACATCCCAAGACATTTTATTCTTATGTTCTATCGATTCTGCTAATTCAGCACCCTTGAATCTAAACTATAATAAAGTAAGGAGCGCAGGACTGCGTACGGTTTATAATTTTTTATCCCATTAGTAAAATAAGTTTGAATAAATAATGAATGAATATTACATAATTTATCTACTAAATACCGTGGCTGTTGATTAAATATATTTTGTTTATTTAAAGATTCAGTTCTTTAAAATTTCTGAAATGTCAACACTTCCGGTTGGCCATCGTTTAAATAAACATACTAATTTTCTGTCACTAATTTTCTCCTAATGCAGTTTGTATATAATATCGTCTTTTTTAATGTATCATGGATTACGTTACTGACTAAATAAGACAGTGTAACACAGTCTTCGTTCAATTTCTATTATATATTGTCAATTACGATTTTGACGTATCATATCTACATGTATATATACCTGCGTATAATATCAATATACACACTACACATGCTAGCAGAAAACCACCGGAAGGGTGGTTTTTCTGCTAGTACATATATAATGATATCAATAAAATATTTTTTGAAGTTGTGAAGTTAGGTATATGATTTTAGGTATAATGAAGGATCTAATAAGGAGGAAACAATGACCTAAGGAATAGAATCAGTAATTAATTCATGATCTTCAAACAGTTATTATGTACTTTGTTTATTACCAGAGTACTTAGTATGTGGTCTAAAAAATGATGATGATGATGACTTGAATAATGGTTTCTGATATAGGCACAAGGTCAGCAATTTTTAGGGAAAGGGAAAATTGATTAAATGGACCTCTAGTGCATTACTGGTACTTTATTTTATCGACCGCGTAAGGATGAAAGGCAAAGCTAACCTTGGCGGGATTTGAAATCAGAATATAAAGGGACGTAACTCTATGCTCCAAAGCATGGCGTCCACTGCTCTACTGATCCTACCAATCCGCTGCCCTTAATGACCCTTTAGTATTTACATTACTCTATATCTACTGTTGTATTTTCACAGTAAACACTTTGTCTCACATAATTATCCCACATAATATCGAATCTATGAGATTTTGATATTATTTATTTTGAGAACAGTATCTTAACATCAGTATGAGTGGCCGGTTATGGCCAGTTTGAACAGAAAGAGCTGAGAGAATTCTGGCCAGATACAGCCGGTTTAAATGCTAAAGGATTAAATAACAAATTATTTGCAATATTAAAATCTGGCTTAGTTCCAGATATAATGCAATATATTTTAATCAAAAGACATTTAGTTCAAAATATTTTCTCCATTTTTTTGTACTAATAAATTGATAAATCAAACATAATCTACACAAATTGATCAGTATTACTGTGAACTATCCCTAAGAGGAAAAAGATGGCTTCACAGTATGCTGTACTTCGTTCATTATTGTAATAGGTGTGGATTGGCAGTATCGGTAGAGGGTCGGACGCCATGCTTTGTAGCATAGAGTTACTGCCCTTTATGGTCTGAGTTCAAATTTCGCTGAGGTTAACTTTGCCTTTTATCATTACGGAGTCGATAAAATAAAGTACCAGTCATGCACTGGGATCAATTTAATCAACTTCCCCCTCCCCCAAAATTGCTGGCCTTGTGCCTATATAAGAAACCATTGATTTAATTGACTTTCCCCTTCCCTTCAAATTGCTAGCCTTGTGCCTAAAGTAGAAACAATTATTGTAATAGGCAGTAGACTATATAACTATAACTTGTGTTTAAGAGCAAACAAGGATGTTTATGATTATATTAAATAATAGCTTAAACATCATCATCATTCAAAGGGGTTGTTAAACGATGATGATGATGATCTTGTACTTAATACACTTAATATGTTGCTATTAAAACGCAATGGGGTTACCCAACCTAGTAGAAATATCAACCAAAATTCACATCACACTCTACCTTTTTGAAAAAAGAAGCGCACAATGAATAATGGAGCGTTAAGGTATTCTGTCTAAGAGAATTAAAAAAAACGGGATGGTTGCAGCCAGAATGCCTTTTATCATAAGTCTGATCAAAGGGAAGTTCACTGATTTTTCACTAATTTCCTTAGAATCTAGTATTTAATTTTTTTCTAAGGAAATAAATGAAAGCAGAGATGATCTAGATCAGTCATGGGCAAACTGCAGCTCGCGAGCCACATGTGGCC
The DNA here is from genome assembly GCA_964016885.1 of Eledone cirrhosa. NCBI lineage: Eukaryota > Metazoa > Mollusca > Cephalopoda > Octopoda > Eledonidae > Eledone > Eledone cirrhosa. The sequence goes on from OZ024742.1 coordinate 245,143,255, forward strand.
CTGGCTTTCTGAATGGCATATCTAATTTCAAAATTGCCTTGAATATTTTTAGTAGTGTGGTTCATATTATGATGAGGCATATCCTATGCAGTCCATTACTCATAAAAGGTTGCCTATGTCTGATCTAGATATTCATCTTTGCTATCTAACTTAGGAAGATTTGGCTTTTTTTTTACCTCTGTATTTGTTTTGGCTTTCTACATTCTATATTCAAACCCTGCTGAGGTCAACTTTGCCTTTCATCCTTTTAGGGTTGATAAATAAAGAATCAATCAAAGTGTTGGATGGGATGCTTTGTGGTATAGGTTCCAGCTCTGTACATTCTAAGTTGAAGACCACAAGGGTAAAAGAAAAACTCAATGAATTAGAATTGGAAGTTGCTGTTAACTCTTAACATCCTGTAATGATTTAACAGAAAATATCTAAAAACGAATTTATTAATTTAAATATTTATCGTATCTTTACAAGTGGGTAGATTGTTGTGACTATTTGCAGTAGACTAAAGTAAAGACTTTCATTTTTAATGTGATGCAGTCATAGTGCTGTTATACACTTTTCAAGATTGTCTTGGTAATATGATTTTAAGAGTTAGATGTGTTAATGTCAGTGCTGACTGAGTAAGTTTGCACTTACATTGACAAGAACAAATTAAAGCAGGAGAGGGAGTGGTGTATTGAAAATTAGACACCTGGAAATGTTGCATTATAATCACTTTTAAGTTCCTTTGACAACTCATACTGTTGTTTCTGTTTGTATATATTGATATGTGTGTGTGGCTGAGTAACTGTGTGGCTATTAAGGATAATAGTTATACAAAAGAAACAATATAAGTGTGTGTGAATGTATATATCATTATCATCATGTAACATCCTTATATATATATATATATATATATACTCTTTTACTCTTTTACCTGTTCCAGCCATCCAGCTGGGGCCATGCTGGGACACCGCCCTTATATCAGGATGTTAAATGATGATATACATATAGATATATTTGGGGATGGTCAATGTTGCCAATATTACCAATAGAAAGAAACACACCATATAATTTTCACTTTATTTTTATTGTTCGTTATTCATTTGTTTGTCAAAGTTCTTTTGTCACACATTCTGTGACCTCAATGACTATCTGTTTTCTGCCTCATCTTTTAAATGGTCTAAAATTTCTACTTCATCTTGTCTTTGTTTTGTGGTACGTTTTTCATGTCTGCACATGCATTTATGCCTGTATCTCTGTATGAGTGAATGTGTTTTTGTGTTTGTCATGTCTATGTATGTTTTATGTGTGTGTGGGTTTGCCGTTTTGCTGTTTGTGTCTTTTTTTCTCTATTCTGTCTTCAGTCATTAAGCTGCGGGCTTTTACTATTCCAATTGTGTTTTCTGTTCAGGCCAGGTCTATATTCTACTATGTGTGTGGCCTCCGTAATTTGTCTAATTGTCTGATCGGTGTGTCAGTTCTATGTGTGGATAGGATCTTTATTTCTATGTTATCTATTGAGGCCCCGTGTTCTAGTTTGGCCTGTTAATAGAGCACTGATGAGCTTTTCTCCTCCTTAAGTTCTCACTAGTGTTCCTTTAATATATCTCCTATACTACAAGCTGTCTCTGCTATGTATGTCATTGTCTTGTTTCTGTATCGTCCCTCTCTACATCTTACCCTATAGACTACATTATTAGTATTACAGGTCATCTGTGGGCTTATCTTACAGACCAGACAGTTTCTATCAGTACATGGGAGCTTTCCTAAAGGGGTATGTCATTCTAATCTGGGATTTTATGGTAGCTCCTGGTTTTTCTATTACTTTAATCCTAAGGTTAATTTTGGTAAACGCTCTTCTGAAATGATAGCTGGTGCCACTTATGTCTGTTTAATACTTTCTTTTTGGTAAAATACATACACATATATTGCTTGTGTATTGCTTGTGTATGCATGTAACAGTCAATGTCTTCATTGAATTGGTGTACCCTGAGTGTGGAAAGATTTACTTGAGCAAATCTGGTCTTAGGAGCTACAGTCACAGCCATGTTCAGAGAGAATCAGTGAACTATGATGTCCATGGTATTGTGAAGGTTCACAGGCAACCTGATGCAAGAGCTGAGGCCAGGGAGAACCATAGTTGTCGTCAATGTGTGAAGGAGTGAAAGTCTCTAGCAGGCTTGAAAAGCCATATCCGAGCATCACACATTTGAATCTGACAAGCAATTGTAATACTCTTAGTAGAGTTTGCAGCCAACATGTATGTATCTCTTCATTAAGACATCTCTCTAGGAGAAGGTCACTCTGATATAAAACCTGCGACCTCATTTGTATCCAATGGTGTAGCCTAGTTCTTCTTTTTGGGTAAATGCATTCAATGTTCATAGAGTGGGATTAACTCCCCTTAAAAAAGCTTCAATCTCAGGCATTGCTTGATATGTGACTTTTTTGCAATGCATGGCATTGCTGACCATAGGCAAGCCCCTAGCAGGATTAAAAAGCTGCGTCCGTGATGTTCATGCTTAAGTATCAAGTTGCAGCCATCATCATGTATGTATGTTTGTGTGTGTGTGTGTGCATGTGAGAGAGAAAGAGAGAATATATTCATATTTTCTATATATATAGATGATAAGCACACATTGCTTTTGTGTATTTGCATATGAGTGAGTGTGTGTGTGTGTGTGAGAGAAAGAAAGAAAGAGAAGCAGAGCATATGGGCATATTTTTTTTATATAACGATCATAAAACAAATTGCTTGGGTATGTGTGTCAGTGAGTGAGTGAGTGTGTGTGAGAGAGAGAGTGAGAGATAGATAGATAGAGAGAGAGAGAATATAGGCATATTTTTTATATACAAAGATCATAAGTAATTATCAAATATCAGTGGTATAACCAGATGTGATGCAGGACCCAAATATATATATATAACTGGCCACTGTCAAATGCGAGAAAGTTCTCCAGGAAAGTTAACCAGGAATCTTTAAAAATATCCTCACCAAAGTTAACAAAGAACTTACTAGATCTACAAAACCAAATTGTAAAATCATAATATTATAAAATTCAATTAAATTGTTTAGAACTACAAGTGAAGTCATTCTTTTCCTTTTTTTAAATATATATATATATATCATCATCATCATCACCGTTTTACATCCATTCTTCCATGCGAGCATGGGTTAGACAGGTTGTCTTGTTGTGGGCAATGCCAGGTCAGGTGACCATGTCTTGCTCATGCTTTTTTACTGTGGTGCCTACATGACCACTTTACAGTGTGGACTGGGTGCTTTTTGTTGTGACACCAACACAACCACTTTACAGTGTGGACTGGGTGCTTTTTGTTGTGACACCTACATGACCACTTTACAGTGTGGACTGGGTGCTTTTTGTCGTGACACCTACATGACCACTTTACAGTGTGGACTGGGTGACTTTTGTTGTGACACCTACATGACCACTTTACAGTGTGGACTGGTTGATTTTTGTTGTGACACCTACATGACCACTTTACAGTGTGGACTGGTTGATTTTTGTTGACACCTACATGACCACTTTACAGTGTGGACTGGTTGATTTTTGTTGTGACACCTACATGACCACTTTACAGTAATTATATTGTAATGTTTTGTTGTCTGTACATGATAGGCCAAAAGTTGATTACTCTAGAATGGACCCCTTAAACATATGGCCTAATTGGGAGCAATTGGTTCAATTAGTTTAAGTCCAACCCTGGATTTAATCTATCTTTGAACTAGGATTAGAATTATTTTATTTAGACGTAAGATACTGTGTTTTAAAACTGAATTAAAACAAAACTCCTGATAACATTTAATAACATTTTGTGTAACATTGTATATTTGCAATGCAACACAAAATGAATTTAAAGAAAGCATTGTAAAATATTTTTACTGACATTAATAGTGATGTAATTACATATTAGTTTAGCATAAAAGTAATGTATATATATATATTTATATTCTTCAGGTACATAAAACATTAAGAAGATCCCAGGAAAATCTCCCAAAAGATGCAGTTTCAAATGTTTCAAAGTCTCGGTTATCTAACAGGGATGTTTTTCAAAATCAAACTCAGGAAGCATTATCTATGCAGTCCCCAAAACCAGTTTTACCAACCAAAGACAATATTGACAAATCTATTGTTTCTTCATCCATCTGTTCTTTTGAAAAGAACTGTGAAATGGAAATCAGCCATATAGATAATCCTAGTATTAATAATGAACTCCAGTCCATTCAACCAGAGATGAACCATAAAACATTACAATCTCAGGGATATGCATTTACTGAATCATCATATGTTAATGGAAGTCAGCTTGAAGATATAACTGGGTCTAGCTTTGCTGACACTAATCAGAAAAATCTTAATGATATACATAATATCACCACTGGAACTCTTGATAATGGTTCCATCAGTGGAAAAGGCTATTCTCCAGATTCAGATGTGATGGTTCCCCTAAAAGAGAATTTAGAAGTTAACACCAACTGTGAACAAAGCCTGATCTCAAAGCAATCTAATCCTGCAGCTGTAGGTAGTCCAACGACTTTCCATGTATCACAGTCATTGCCTCCTTCTACATCTGATGAAAATATGCTGTGTGATAAACTTTCTGAAGAATCAGTTAGAAGGAACCTTCTAGATATGCCATACCAAGCAATATCTGAATCTAGAAAAAGTCTCAACATTGATGACATACTAAAATGTAAGCGACCGAAAATTTGTCATTCTGAAAATTCTTCATTTTCATTTCATCAACCGTCACGATCATGGCCAGCTGTAACTACAGCCATGTTACAATATCCCAGCTCAATATCATCAGTTCTTTCTCCAAGAAAACCAGTTGATATGTCTGTCGACCAGACACATTCAAATGTTGATAAAAGATTAATGCAAGCCAGTAAAGCAAACAATGTTGACTCTGTTATTGTAAGCAATGTTTTACCAAGTGGAAATGATCTGAATGATGACATTATGAAACATACTTCCAATCTGTCATATTGCTATGATAAAAGCATTAAATCAGAAAACCATTCTGAAATGTCTAAAGGTAATGAAACTGATTCAAATGCCATATTATCTGGCAGTCAGTGTATTCCAAGGAACTACAATCATAACTCAACATCTCAGTCATTATCTTCAAAAGACGATATAGCTCAACATATTTTATCTCCTGCTCAAAATTTTATTGTTAATTCAATTGATTCAGAAGTTCACAATTCATCTATTCTGGTGCCTGACAGCTCACAGTATAAAGAAAGAGCAAAACCGAGCCAGACAAGAACATCACCTAGATCTGCTACTGCATCAAAAACAAGAAATGTAAAATCTTCATACAGAAGTCAAATAAAAGCAGTGAAATCAAGAAGTTCTTTGAGAAATCTCCCATCTGATAACAGATTGCTTTCAGCTGAACACAGAACACAATCCTCATTAAATGATTCTATGTTGAACAGTCAGCTTCAGTTATCAACATTTGATTCTCTACCAAATGCTGCTAATCTTACAGCATTGTCTGCAAATTCTCTTCAACAACTGCCTGAATATATGCCATATAATAAGGTACAATTTGCTCCAAACGCTCATGGTAACATTTCTAATGTACCATATAGTTCACATGCCTCTTCAAGATATGGTAATATACAGGCAGGAGATCAAAATGTAGCCATGTCATTTGCAGAACATTCTTCAGCTACATCATTAGCAACTTCAAAATTAACAACTGACAGTGTTAAACAACGTCGAGGATATTTACCACATCATTTGCTTCCAATGTCATTAGTTAGCAATAAAACTATGAGTAGTCACATCTGTTCAGCACCTAATATAGTTACTCCACAATATACTTCTAGCATTTATACTTGTGCTGCCAGCAAAACTAGTTTTAGTTCAAGTACATTATCTAACCAATCTAAATATCCATCCCTGAACTCCCTCCCCCCACCTCCTCCATATCCAGGCCCTCCCTCCTATGAAGAAGTTCTTCAAAATATGGTGCCTGCAGCAATCAAAAAAGAGGATTTCCTATCTGACCAACAACAGTTTGGCAGCAGTAGGAAATCTCTTTGGCAGCCATTCTCTGAAGGAAATACAAATATGGTTCAGATAAAAACTGAACCAATTTCTGATATTGATTCTTCAACTGAAGCAGCAGCATCAACATCATTATCGTCTGCTTCACTAGTCCCTTTGCCTACATTTCGGGATTCTTTTAGCTCAAATTCAATGAACACTCAGATGATTATGTCCTCAAATCAAAAGTCTATGCCATCCTCTCATTCTGTAAATAATTACCAAATACCTCATCCTTCTAGTACAAGTGCACATACTTTCAGCCAACCATTGCCAAAATCCCTGTGCATAGGTAAAGTAAAGCTACCAGCAGTTAGTTCAAATGCCAGTAGGGATTTAAAACCTCCAAAAATGTATGCCCCGGAAATATCATCCTCTGACAACCAATTTAAACTAAATTCTATAAAAATTGAACCAAACAACAGTGGAAATCCATTATCTCCAGATGTTAAATGTAAATTTTCAATAAATAATTCAAATTTTACTGAAAGTGATTTTCAAAGTGCTTTCCTTAATTCTTGTCCCCAAAATACCAAAATCCCTAGTGAGAAAATGGCCAGAATTTCAGATGCTTTCAATTCCACTGTCAAACATATCTTTAACAATAAACATCCTGCTGATACAAAGGAAAATTCATGTCATGAGGGCAATAAAGGATCTAATCCCCAAGTAAAAATTGAACCATGTGAAGATCCTTTCTTTCAAAATGCAAATACAAAAGAAAATAATGATACGGATAATTTATTTAATCGACTCAAATCAAACATAAAAGTAGACATTCCAGAATGTAATTGTTTAGGACCAGGATGTAAGTATAACCAAAATATTATTTCACTGAAAATTTGTTATTTTTAAATTTGAAAGATATGAAATATTTAAAATTCATTCTATTCTGATAATGTACCTATATCAACCCATCACCCACCAATGTGTGTGTGTGTGTGTCTTTTTAACTACTAATCTATTTACATTTGAAAATTAACCAGAATAATTTTGTTTCTCGCATAAAGATTTCCGGTGAAAGTAGAAATTGCTCCTATATTTGCTGGCTCTATAGCTGATTAACTCTTTAACATTTAAACTGGCTGTAGCTAGCCAGAACTCTATCAACTCTTTCTACTCAAACCGGCTGTAACTGGCTGCTCATACTAACATTAAGGTATTGTTCTCAAAATAAATAACATCAAAATCTCATAGATTTGATATTATGGGAGATAATTATCTAAGATAAAGCCTTTACTGAAAAAATACAATAGTATATATAGAGTAATGTAAATGCCAAAGGGTTAAACAACTGTAGACTTGACTGAGAGATATATTTTACAACTTATGCTGCTTTTCTGTTCAATCACCTTACTAACTTTCACTGTATCTCTTCCATTTCTTCTTCCACTCGCTCACTCCTAAAATTCTATTTCTCCCATCCTACCCAGACTCTCTTCTCTCAACCCTTTGTCCTGGCTTTCTCTTGATCATCATTCCCTCTTTTACTCATCTTTTCAGTCACACTAACCTTTAATAAATGAAGATGGATTAGAATAGAGAGAACTATTTACTTTTGCTGCCGACATGATAAATTCTCTAGTGCTGGTGCCATGATAAACTACACCCAGTGCACTCTGTAACATGGTTGTCATTAGGAAATAACCACTTTAGACCATTAGGATCCATCCAATACAATGCCAGTATATGCCAGCTGATGTAAAATGATGATATATAAAATATGTATTATCATCATCATATTTAAGCCCACTTTTATATTGACATTGGTTGAAGCGTATAGACAGTATGCCACCCACCCCCTCCCACTGTAAAGTGTTCATGTAGGTGTCACCCAGTCCACACTGTTAGGTGGTCGTGTAGGCACCACAGTAAAAAAGCACCCAGTACACACTGTAAATGAGGTTGGTGTTAGGAAGGGCATCCAGCTGTAGAAATCAAGCCAAAATCAGTCCCGTACGAGCAACACATCGTCACCTGACCTGGCATTGCCAACAACAGGACAACCTGTGTAACCCATGCTAGCATGGGAGAATGGACATAAAATGGTGATGATGATGATGATTGGTTGGTTGGGTTAGTTTTAACATAGTGTCTCCAGTTGTTGTAATTTTTTGTTATCTCTTTTGTGAGGCTTAACATTCTAAAATTAGTCTTCACAACTTTTGCCCAAATCTTCCTCTGTGGGCTCCTTCTACTTGCATTATTTGGCAATTTGTCAGTCACTTTACATGCTCACAATTGTTTCTTCTGTCTTGTGCACTACAACAAATACCGTTAATACCCAGTTTTTCTTTCAGTATGCTCACATTTTACCTCCAGCAGAACATGCTTGCCTCATTTCTTTCTAGTCTTTGCATACCCTTCACATTCAGCATTAATTCTCAGGGAGATTCCACAAGGCACAATGTGGGCAAGGATGGCCCTTTAAATTACTATTGACAGTAGTAATAGTGTACAATAGGAATATATTTTATAGGGATACATATTCCAATGATATCATTGTAAAATATGCTACCTTCAAGATAGCATGTTCACACTAGCATATATGTATTATATTTATATAATACATATGTGTGTTTCTGTGTGGTGATGCATATGATAATTTCATCCCTTAATTTAGCCTTAAATATGTATGTTCATCTCAAATAATATTGTAATATCCATGTTCATGCCCAAGACTTTAAAACAACCCATGCAACTTTTCATCATTGGCAGTATCGGTAGGGGGTCGGACGACATGCTTTGACGCATAGAGTTACGGCCCTTGCCATTCTGAGTTCAAATCCTGCCGAGGTTAACTTTGCCTTTCATCCTTATGGGATCGATAAAATAAAGTACCAGTAATACACTGGCCTTGTGCCAAAAGTAGAAACAATTATGTTAATCTAAGGCAGAGGGATCACGTTATCTGTGAGCAGCCTTATATACATGTTCAGAGCTTTACAACTTATAATCACAATGATTTCTAAATACTTCTACTCAGGAGTGAGCTGGTAAAACTTTAACTAGACTTCTTCTGTATAAAAAAAGAAATTTCAAATTTGGCAATGAAATCTTCTAAAATGTTGGCAATATTTGATATTAGTGTACCAAGTGAATTATGAAATACTTTCCTTAATGAATACACTTACCTTCTTTAAATACAAATATATATATATGTGTGTATGTGTGTATATTGAACAATGAAAATAAAACAAAAGTCAAATATAGGTTTTTAATTGGTTCATTGTTTTATGATTGTTTCAGAGGGTTGATTGATATATCGACTAGCAGGATTGTTTTAAAGTCTTGGGTACGAACCTGTATATTACAGTGTTATCAGCTCACCATATATAAAGTGCCCAGCCCACACTGTAAAATGGTTGTGTTGGTGACAGAACAAAATGTGCCCAGCCCACACTGTAAAGTAAAGTGGTTGTGTAGGCATCCCGGCACAAAGCGCCCAGCCCACACTGAAAAATGGTTATGTAGGTGTCACAACAAAAAGCGCCCAGCTCACACTGTAGTGGTTATGTAGGTGTCAATATAAAAAGCGCCCAGCCCGCACTGTAAAGTGGTTATGTAGGTGTCATGACAAAAAGCACCCAGCTCGCACTGTAAAGTGGTTATGTAGGTATCACGACAAAAAGCGCCCAGCTCGCACTGTAAAGTGGTTATGTAGGTGTCACGATAAAAAGCGCCCAGCTCGCACTGTAAAATGGTTTTATGTAGGTGCCACGATAAAAAGTGCCCAGCTCGCACTGTAAAGTGGTTATGTAGGTGTCACGACAAAAAGCGCCCAGCTCGCACTGTAAAGTGGTCATGTAGGTGTCACAACAAAAAGCGTCCAGCCCACAATGTAAAGTGGTCATGTAGGAGTCACGACAAAAAGCACCCAACCCACACTGTAAAGTGGTCTTGTTGGTGTCACAACAAAAAGCACCTTGTACACACTGTAAATGTGGCTGGTTGTAGGAAGGGCATCCAGCCGTAGAAACCAAGTCAGAATCAGTTCTGTATGAACAAAACATGGTCACCTGATCTGACTTGTCTCACAACAGGACAACTTGTCTAACCCATGCTAGCATGGAAAATGGACGTTAAACAGTGATGAAGTCATCAATTGTTTTTGTTTTGTCTTATAATGAACATATTTGAAATGAACTTTTTTAATTCGAGAACAGGAAATCAATGATATAAATAACAAATTAAAAATCATATTTCTCATGTATAACAATAAGTATGTTTTCAAATGCTTCATTACCATCATGTGCCATTGCTCCGTCTCCATTAAAATCTTTTCAAGTAACTGAAATTGTTGTATCATTCATCTGTTCCAATTTTTATTGGCATGAAACTAAATAGACTCAATACCTTGTGTATATTCATGAGGCCTAGCAAGAGTAAGAACATTTCTGTTATGTTTCATAATATAATGATCAAATGTGATAATAATTAAATAAGTTTAAGGAAGGGCAGTATTCAATAACAATGAAAGTATTTAACCCTTTAGCATTTAAACTGGCTGTATCCGGCCAGAATTCTCTGACTTCTTTCTGTTCAAACTGGCCATAACCATCCTCTCATACCAATGTTAAGGTATTGTTTTCAAAATATATAATGTCAAAATCTTATAGATTTGATATTATGGGAGATAATTATGTAAGATAAAGCCTTTAGCGTGAAAATACAACAGTAAATATAGAGTAATGTAAATGCTGAAGGGTTAAAGAACAAAAGTATTCAATAATGAAAACCTTTTGTAATTAACTTAGTATGTTAATCTCCAATATCATCAAAGTTTTAACTTTTAACTTTAATAATAATGAATTATTAAGAAACATGAATACCAGTGCTATTTTTTTTTTATTTTTTACATTTAAATACTTTGAAGAATTTAAACATTTTTATAAAGCCTCTTACTTATTCTTGCTGGTGATAATTACCAAATGGATTCCTACATTTCTTGGGAACTCAGAAAAATCAGTCACTATAAAGTTCAATAAGAAGAAAGTTTATTTGTTGCAAGGAGTGTAGACTGTAATGTTTAGCTGCTCTTATTCTGTGTGTGGAAGTGAGGAAATGAGGAAAAAATTGAAGAATTAATTTGATGGGGAACTGATTGGCTAAACAAGAGGGAAGTGAGTGAGATGAAGAAGGGGAAGAATAAGAAGGTAGATAGGTACTGTATTTCAAATAACATTATAACAGCTGAAAGTCTTGATGGTAAACAGGAAAAGGGGTAAGAACAATTAGCTCAAAGAACCACAGATATTCTGCTACAATGACATATTAAAGTATTGTAGGGTGGATAGATATAGGACAATAGTTGTATAGAGTTACATAACAGATAAAATGTATTGTAGAGGGGATGGAGCTGGACAGGATGGTGGATAATAAATATACCTGAAAGGGTCAATGAAATACAGTTCTGATAACAGATTAAAATGTTGTGGGTCAGATATAAAGGGGTAGGGGGTGAGATTGGAGTATGGAGCAAACACCATTTAAACCTATACAGACACAATTGCATACACATATACATATAATAAATACTAAAAAATATTGAGAAATTTAACCCTTTAGCATTTAAACCAGCTGTATTCAGCCAGAATTCTCTCACCTCTTTCTGTTCAAACTGGCTGTAACCGGCCACTCATACTGATGTTAAGGTGTTATTCTCAAAAAAAATAATATCAAAATTTCATAGATTCGATATTATGTGAGATAAAGTCTTTACCACGAAAATACAAGAGTATATATAGAGTAATGCAAATGCTAAAGGGTTAAGACATTTTATTAGTCTTACACATGTTTCAACAAAAGGTAATATGAAATAAGGAAATGGGAACAATTTCATTTTAGCTGCATTTCAGAATATATGTGTAAATCCATATACTAAAATCTGCATTAAATTGATTTACTTTAACACCTAATTTCATATCAATTGTGTATCTTCAAGGACATTATAATGTATAAAAATGGAGGGAATCTGGAAAACATTATAACTGTAAAAAATATTTTTTTCATTACTAAACTTGGAGGTGCTAAGTTTAAATTACTTTAAACACATAATAATTTGTTTACATATTGTGTGGTACAAGGAGGAGAATATAAAGTAAAATGTGTGACGTTATATTTAATAAGTTAGAAAGTTAAGCAGTGTCATCCTACTTATATATGCACACATTGCCAAAACTTCTACCTGACCTGGAAGGTGATTGCCAAAACTTCTTCTTATAAGCCTCCCAATAAAATTTGTAACCTTTGTCTTCTTGAGTCTCATACTATTATTTCCTTACACTTCCTTCTACATTTTCTTACACTTTCACTTTAACCCTTTAGCATTTAAACTAGCCATATCCGGCCAGAATTCTCTAACTTCTTTCTGTTCAAACCACCCATAACTGGCCACTCATACCAATGTTAAAGTATTGTTCTCAAAATAAATAATATCAAAATCACATAGATTCGATATTATGTGAGATATTAAGTGAGATAAAGCCTTTACCATGAAAATACCATAGTATATATAGAATAATGTAAATGCTAAAGAGTCAAATCAAACCAGAATATTGATCCACTTTTACTGTATTGAGTATTACTTTCTAAAATGCTTGGTTAACATATATTATAAATTAATCTCTATTATGTAAATTCTTATTGATAGCTAATAGTAAAGGTTAATAGTAATCATTAGTAAACAGTGAACATAGAACAAAACCCCAGGAAATTAAGAAGCAGGCATATATTACACCCTCGTGTATCTTGCCATTTCCATCATAGAGAAGTTTCAATGACAGTCAGTTTTGAACTCCTCCACTAATGGCTTAGAGAATTATAATAAACAGGTCAGGGATGAGAAGTGAACTCTGGTGGACACCTACCTGGTAGCTAAATTCCTCATTGACCTTGTGCTATCTGTCTTTTTATTGATAGTACCTCTGTATATTGCATGGCTCTCACAAGCTATTCTTCTACCCCCACCCCAGTTTTCTTAGCAGTCATGAAGCCCTGTCAAAAGTCTTCACAAAGTCAATGAACACCAGTTTAAGTGGTATGTTCTTAGCTAAAAGCTTTTCCTGTACTTGTCTCATTAAGGAGAGGGCATTAACATTGAAATTATCAACTAAAACCCACAAAGCTTGGTGCCTCAGTATGGCCCTAAAGCTTTTCCTGTAATTGTCTCATTTAGAAGAGAACATTGGAATTGAAATTATCAGCTAAAACTCATAAAGGTGGTGCACCAGTATGGCCATATTCAGTGAATAAAGCTAATAATAGCATAAAAGTAAGAATATGTGTGTGTGCTTGTGAGTAATATGAGTATAATTTTTTGTTTTGTTCAATAAATGACAGAAAGCCTGTTAATCTTCAACTAGTTCTCTAATGTGATATCATTAACAAGGTGAATTCTTCAAACTTCTGATTCTTAAAACCTTTTTGTGAAGGCTTGCACAACAATTAGCTCAGTTTGGTTTATCTTGTGACTTGTGTTAAATTTGGAAATTGAGGAGAAATCTGAAATTACTGGAAAAGAGGAAACAGTTTGAAACGTACATAAATGAAGGATTAGAACTCAAATCAAAATTCTATCCTGAATTTTATCCATGGCTTCTTATTTAATCCTTTAGCATTTAAACCGGCCATATCCAGCCAGAATTCTCTCACCTCTTTCTTTTCAAACCGGCTGTAACTGGCCACTCATACTGATGTTAAGGTATTGTTCTCAAAATAAATAATATCAAAATCTCATAGATTCGATTTTATGTGAGATATAATGTAAATGCTAAAGGGTTAAAGTTAAAATATAACATTTTGTCCCTATATGATGTTTAAAAATAATATTATAGATGATTGTCTATAGTGATGTTAACCTAATGCTTTTATAACCATTTCTCATTCATGATGTTTTTATTTTTTTTATTTAGATGTCCCTAGTGAAGCTGTTGAAGGTCCCTTTTATACTCATTTGGGAGCAGGGTCTTCATTAGAAGAAATAAAAAAGATAATGGAGAATAGGTAAGTAATTATACTGGTTACAGAAACATATACACACACACTATTGGTGGTAGTAGTAGTTGTAACAACTTCTAATATAGCATCAGGGCCGCAGATTTGGGGGGAATGGTTTAATCAATATAATCAACCTCAATACTTGACTAGTATTTTATTTTGGAAAATAAAAAAAGGACCATTCTATTACTATAGAAAATAGAGAAGAGACAAGACCACCCCACTACTATAGAAAAGAGAGAAAATACCATCTCACTACTATAGAAAATAGAGAAGAGATAAGACCATCCCACTACTATAGAAAATAGAGACAAGACCATCTCACAACTATAGAAAATAGAGAAGAGATAAGACCATCCCACTACTATAGAAAATAGAGACAAGACCATCTCACAACTATAGAAAATAGAGAAGAGACAAGACTATCCCACTACTATAGAAAAGAGAGAAAATACCATCTCACAACTATAGAAAATAGAGAAGAGACAAGACTATCCCACTACTATAGAAAAGAGAGAAAATACCATCCCACTACTATAGAAAATAGAGAAGAGATAAGACCATCCCACTACTATAGAAAATAGAGACAAGACCATCTCACAACTATAGAAAATAGAGAAGAGACCATCCCACTACTATAGAAAATAGAGAAAAGACAAGACAATCCCACTACTATAGAAAATAGAGAAGAGACAAGACCATCCCACTACTATAGAAAATAGAGAAAAGACCATCCCACTACTATAGAAAATAGAGACAAGACCATCCCACAACTGCAGAGTTGATATTAGTGAAAATGACTTAAGTTCAGATCATTAAAATAATTGTTTCTACGTTAGGCACAAGGCCAGCAATTACCCAGTGCATTACTGCTACTTTATTTTATCGACCCCGAAATATAATTCAAAACATTTATTTTTACATCAAACTGTAAATTTATTTTGTTTTGTTTTGGGTGATTTTTGTCACACTGTTAAATTATTTTTTTTTGTTTCCCTAGAAAGAATTTGTGTGGAATTGGTAGTTGTTTTGAAAGTAGACAAGCTGAATAGTGTTGAATAATAGATAGTAACTAAGTACATAAGACATTGTTTATAGAAGTATCTGATTAACTTTGGGGTCAGAAGTTTAATATATACATGAAGCACCCAATAACCATGTCTCTCCTACTAATTCATTTCAGAAACTTCAAGCTATCCTTGTTTAACTTATTGATGCCTGTACTCTGTATTGTGTCAGTTAAAATATGCCGGTGCCATGACAAAAAGCACTCAGTCCACCCTGTAAAGGAGTAGTGCTGGTGCCACAATAAGAAAAGCTCCCAGTACACACTGTAATGTGGTTGGTATTGGGAAGGGCATTCAGCTGTACAAAACTAAGCCAAAAATTGGATTATATGAACAAGATGTGGTCACCTGACCTGTTTGGTCTCATAATGTGACAACCTATCTAACTCATGCAAGCATGGAAAATAGACATTATACATTGATTGTGATGATGATGATGGCTTAAGTATTTTATTGCCTTCTCAATTATTAATTAGTCATCATCATCATCATCACCGTTTTACGTCCATTCTTCCACGCTAGCATGGGTTAGACGGGTTGTCCTGTTGTGGGCAGTGCCCAGTCAGCTGATCTTGTCTTGCTCACATGGGAACTGATTCTGGCTTGATTTCTACAGCTGGATGCCCTTCCTAACACCAACCTCATTTACAGTGAGTGCTGGGTGCTTTTTTCCGTGGCACCTACACAACCACTTTACAGTATGGGCTGGATGCTTTTTTTTGCCGTGGCACCTCCACGACCACTTTGCAGTGGGAGGGGGTGGAGGAATATTGTCTATATGCTTCAGCTTCGGCTTGTACCTGTGGGAAGTCGGGTCTTCTGTGTTACTGCATGACGCCAGAGGTCGCGATCCTCATGTAATATTTTGGTCCAAGCATCTAAATAAAAGCTGAACTGTTAAATATTCCAATGAAATAACATTTCATAACATAGTTATTAAATTTTCAAGTGGCAGTTATCAAATGTGGTTCAGCATGAACAATAATAAACGCACAGATATCTGTGAAATTCATTTCTTCAAAATTAAAATTTTACGTTCCATATATTGTATGTAGAATATTTTATAACTACAAGTACAAGAGTTAATTTTTCTGTTTAAAAAAGCATCTTTAGAATAGCCAGAACATCATCATATCTATCAAAGTACTGGACATACCGTATTTCTCAACGTCGGAGACGCTACTTTTTTCCTAAGATAAGTCTCAAAAATCTACCATGCATCCTGGAGGCCAAAGGTTGTTTATTATTTTTTTTTTTATTTTTGGTTGTCAAAATTAGGGTGTGTCCTCGAGGACGAAGTGTCTTCGGCGCCGGGAAATACAGTATATATAACTTGAATGAGAGAGATGGTTAGTTCATTTGAACATCAAATGTATGATTCTCTGGTACCTTGTTCATTATAAGGAAGTTCAAAACAAGTTACTAAAAAGCAAGTTAATAAATTTTGATAGGGTGGTATTAAAAATTGCACATTTGATGGTTCAGCATAAAACATTGCAGATTTAAGAAGTTTATCTGTTTTTAGCTGAATAAATTGTTGGAAAGTAAAGTCAGTGTAGAATATCTTTAATCTGCTCAAAGTTGATGCATCATGATTAGAAATGTAAACCTAATAGCACTCCAGAGCTGTTGTAAAGAAAACAGGAATGGCAGTTTTCACTTATATATAACCATTGTCAACTGTCAATACATGCATGTATTATGCATATGTACCTTTTATCCTTTTACTAGTTACAGCCAGTGGGCTTATTTTGTAGATTAATCAAGTTTTAATGACAGTGGGTTTTGGAATTATAAAAATTAATTAGATTTGGATTTTAGGATAAAAAAATCATTTGAATGTAAGAAACAGTTATTCTTAATTGTTGTTGTAGTAGTAGTAGTAGTTGTAGTAGTAGTAGTAGTAGCAGCAGCAGCAGCAGCAGCAGCAGTAGTAGTAGCAGCAGCAGCAGCAGCAGTAGTAGCAGCAGCAGTAGTAGTAGTAGTAGCAGTAGTAGTTATTTTAAGACAGTAAGTCATTTCAACCTTATCTATTTTATATGTAGATACTATCCAATACTCATTCTCTCTTATATACACATATACACATATATACACCAAGTCCGAAAACAAAAGAACCAAATTCCCACTGTCACCTTCTCCATCTCTCCCGCTATCCCCATCTCTCATATACTCCAAGTCCGAACACAAAAGAACCAAACTCCCACTGTCACCTTCTCCATCTCTCCCGCTATCCCCATCTCTCATATACACCAAGTCCGAACACAAAAGAACCAAACTCCCACTGTCACCTTCTCCATCTCTCCCGCTATCCCCATCTCTCATATACACCAAGTCCGAACACAAAAGAACCAAACTCCCACTGTCACCTTCTCCATCTCTCCCGCTATCCCCATCTCTCATATACACCAAGTCCGAACACAAAAGAACCAAACTCCCACTGTCACCTTCTCCATCTCTCCCGCTATCCCCATCTCTCATATACACCAAGTCCGAAAACAAAAGAACCAAACTCCCACTGTCACCTTCTCCATCTCTCCCGCTATCCCCATCTCTCATATACACCAAGTCCGAAAACAAAAGAACCAAACTCCCACTGTCACTTTCTCCATCTCTCCCGCTATCCCCATCTCTCATATACACCAAGTCCGAACACAAAAGAACCAAATTCCCACTGTCACCTTCTCCATCTCTCCTGCTATCCCCATCTCTCATATACACCAAGTCCGAACACAAAAGAACCAAATTCCCACTGTCACCTTCTCCGTCTCTCCCGCTATCCCCATCTCTCACTATTATGAGCAAATGGGGACCCATGCGCTGGCTGCCCCGCAGCCATGGCTGTCCATAATTTTACATCGTACATTGCCAATTATTGCCACCATAAATATATCTACTCACTCAGTATTTTCTTTCACATTTTATTAACATTTCTTGTATTTTTTATTGTTGCTATTACACCCATATTTTCATAACCCTTTCATTACCATATTTCTAATGAAATACATTGTATTTTAATTCATTAATGAAGAATTTGGAGAGATTTAGTAAAATTATTTCCTTAAGAAGATATTTGTAAAAAATAACTTAACAAAAATTTTTATATAAAATTAGGTTGGAAGATTTTATTTTAAAAATCCAGAGGCAGGTTTTTGAGTGGGTTGATATCATACATGTACCACGTGCCTACATACACACACATGCACATATGCATGCACACACACACACACATGCTTCAATTATATATTATGTCTCTTTCTATTTAAGTATTGGGTTTTAAGGAAGTGTAAATAAGTTGCATCGTTTCATGCAAGAATTATAATCAATATGTTAATACATGACTGTTTTTTTTTATTTAAAAAAAAACCTTAAACTTTTTTATACCAACCAACAAACCCCAAACTGGTTTTGAAACCAAACTACCCAATTCCAAGGTGTCTTAATGTAGTTAATTAAAATCTTCCAACATAATCTAACATAAGGACCTTTTGCTAAGTTGTGTTATTTTTAGTAAATCCTAAAAATTCTTCATTATTTAATTAAAATACAGTATATTTCATGAGAAATATTGTAATGAAAGGGTTATAATCATCATCATCATCATCATTGTCATTGTCAATTTAATGTCTGCTTTCCCTGCTAGCAAGGGTTGGGCAAGGTTAATTTAGTATGATTGCATTAATTAATGTTTTCAATTTGTGGCCTTGTTATTTACACAGAACTGGGCTCACTGGTGATGCTGTTCGTGTTGAGAAAATTATTTATACTGGAAAGGAGGGCAAAAGTAGTCAGGGCTGTCCTATTGCTAAGTGGGTAAGTATATATATATATATATATAAATATCATTTCATTCATCATTTCATTTTACGTCCGCTTTTCCCTGCTTGCAAGGGTGGGACGGGAACTGATTCTGGCTTGATTTCTACAGCTGGATGCCCTTCCTAACACCAACCTCATTTACAGTGAGTGCTGGGTGCTTTTTTTCCGTGGCACCTCCACGACCACTTTGCAGTGGAATGATAGGGACCCCAGTCCCTATCATCTCATTTCTACAGCTGAGTAAACTGGAGCAATGTGAAATAAAGTGTCTTGCTCAAGGAAACAACACATCACTCGGTCTGAGAATTGAACTCACAACCTTTCGATTGCAAGGCCAATGCTCTAACCACTAAGCCATGTGCCTCCATATATATATATATAATTTCATATCCTGAATTTTGTTAACAATAGCTTTTTGTTGGTTATAGGTTTACAATGAGTTAATCACTGGCTAACAGTATTTATGTTTGTGAGATTAAATTAGTTAATGAATATTTTTTTACTGATGTGTTTATTTTTCACTAATCCACACATGATTGATTTGGCTGATAGAAATAACAGTCAAATATTCTTCAAATCACACCCTACCATCTTAAAAACAGAACTTTGGATAATGTAATCCTCTGTCTGAAAAAGAAAAGATGGGATGCTTTTAACTATATATTTGCTTGATCAAGGATTAATTGGAGCTAATTAACACCAGACATATAATCAAAAGCATTCCAACCATAACCAGACTATCTATTTATGTATCTAGGACTACACTATGTGTCCTGATTAGTTTTTTTAATGGTAGTTTATTTTGAGCTAATGAAGTCACATAGAGATCCCCTCTTTGGCTGAAGGGAAGGTTGTTTCTACAGTGTTATTTATTACAGGATTCAAAAGAGAAACATTATTCAGAAAGTAAAAAACTGAATTCGATATGCCCTTTGGTATAGCTGAAACGTGTTATTAAGACTGTCAATTACCTTAATTTCAACCATATTAAACTACTACTACTACTAGTAGTAGTAGTAGTAGTAGTAGGTAGTAGTAGTAGTAGTAGTAGTAGTAGGAGGAGGAGGAGGAAAGTGAATAGTAGTACCAACAATAATTACAGTAAAAATACCAGTAGCATATACAATAGTAGCAGAAATACTATATAACATTGCCAGTACCAAATATTTCTAGTATCTAATGCATTAATTTTACTTTTAGTCTGTAGATTTATATATCTATTTTCATGATCAACTGCCAACTATTTATGAACATCTGCCAAGTTCTCATATCTCTAAATTACTCTCACAGCAACACAATATTCTTAATACTCTGTAAATTACATTGAAGAATTTTGGTTTTACTCTTGAATTTGTGGTTGGCTTTGGTTTAAAATGGCTGCTTTTTTCATGGCCCCAATACTACAACTATTGCTTTCAAACTTAATGAAACTCTCATCCATGAGCTCGGCTGGTCTCACTTAGGAGATCCAGCTGGATAAATTGGAGGCAGTTGCTCATGATAGGACCTACAAGAAGGAGTACTCGAGGACTCTGTCCCCCATGACCTCCCAGAAATAAGTAGGCCAAGTAGAAGAAAAAAAAACAACAAAGTAAATTCTGAAAATATGCCAGAATTTACCAGTCATTCTGATCCCACCTTTTTCACTTTGCCTGTATATGAATGATAATGCAAAGCTGATTGTTACTCTTTACAGAAAATATTCATTAGATGATAAATCCTTTTACCATTTTATATTCTGAAGTTGAAAACTTACTCAATGATAGTATCATCAAATCCTCCGAGTCTGAATTAGCAAGCTCAAATTATTGTTACAAAGAATGGCCATAAGAAATGTATGGTCATTGATAATGCCAGAACCATTAACTGCTTTTAAGAGAATTTGTCCAGGAGTTTTACGACATACTACATTTTTTTTAGATCTATCTTACTAAAACTGGAAAAAAAAAACAAGCTATATCTTGAATAAGCTCCTTGAGGTTAGGCACAGGAAATGGAATTAACTCCAATTGATCCAGCTGGATCCCCCAAGTGAGACCAGTTGAGCTCATAGTTGAGAATTTACTTTGTTCCATTAAATTTAAAAGAAATATTTGTCTTACAAGGGTCATGAAAAAAGCTAGTATGCACTATGAAGTGGTTGGCATTAAGAAGGTAATCCAGTCGTAGAAGACCAAGCAAAATGGAATATAGGAGCATAACATGATCACATAACATGATCACCTGACAACTCATCTAATCCATGTAAACATGTAAATAGATGTTAAACAGTGATGGTGATGATGATCAGTGTCAAGTAGATTCCACTTGGTTTGCTCCGGATTTTATAGAAAATCATATCATTGGATCTAATGATTTGGAATCTTTATTGATGGTCATTGAAGGAACAAAGACATCTTTATTGATGGTCACTGAGGGAAGAAAGACATTTTTATTAATACTTATGGAGGGAAGAAAAGACATTCAAATTATTGTAGTTTATTGTTAATAATGTTCCCTGTACTGTAAAATATATTGGGGTTAAGAAAGATACAGCAGGTGCTAATTAGATCAAAAGCATCCTCTTTCTTGGGGATATGTGAAAATTAGATGTTTTTATTGCTGGACCAGGTGATGCGTAATGTCCTTGAGCAAGTCACTTTATTTCACATAGCTCTTTCTGCCAGGAAGATACTATCAGCAATGGAACAATGGAAAGACCAATGGAAACATTGGTAAGCATATGAGGTATGGGATCTTGTTGATCATACAAAAAAAAGATGTTTTAAACATTCTCTAAAAGAAAGATGTTGAAGAGTTTACGTTAATGTGGGGCAGATCAAGAGCAAAGGTTGTGAATTTGGAGGTGAATAGCCACTAAAATATTTGGAAAATTTGATGGGAACCAAAAAGGTATTAAGTAAAGAAAGGTATGGTTAAATAGATGGAAAGTTATTGTTGTTTAGCCTCAGGTCAGAACTGATCAAGCAACTCCATGTCCAAAGGTGTTCTATCAGTGACTATCTCATCTGCTTTTGTGATATAGTGTATCTTGAACTATATTATCCTACATGTTATTCCTTTTTTATAAGATGTTAAGGTCTGATTTAAGAGAAACTAGGTTGCTATTTCTAGCAGGTCGAGAATCTTGTGTAGAAACCTTCTTGTTGGCTTCTAGAATGAAGGTCATTTGCTTATGGTGTTGGCTTTTGCAGCAAGGGATGCAACTAAAAAACTATTGTGTAGAACAGAGGTTGGCAATCTGTGTCACATGGGCCGGTTCTGGCCTACAGATTTCATTGAATATAAGATACGAAACGTCTTTCTTTATTAAACTTTGGTTAGCAAACAATATCATTTTCTATTGAAAAATAGTTTTATTTTGCAATGGAAAAACAAAAATAAACAAAATTTCTTCATTTGATAAAAAATGAACGTTTGTGCAGCAATGAGATTTTAAATAGTAAATGTTTCCATTTTGCTAAATGAATGGATCAACAAAGATTAACAGTGTTTCATATGCTGTCATAATATATTTTACATTAGTCACCATTTCTGAGAAAGTCCAGAGTGACAAAAATATTTACTTTTCATGGTTTCATTTTTTTTTATTCACTTTAGTATGTAAGACATAAAAACATTTATAATCCAGCCTGCCTCAAAAAATGTATTGACCCTGTTGTAACATATGAAGATAAAATGGAACACCATCTAAAAATTGATATGCATTTCATAGTGGGAATGCACAAAAGCAGTTGAAAGGGGAAAGTTTTCTTTTATACCATGTACTGAATGAATGCATTGTGTGTTTCTTAATGAACTCTTTGCAATAATATGAAGTAAGGTCATAAACGATTGTCAGTTGATGTCAATAATCAACGGTTTAGTAGGTTTTAAAATCCCTGTACTTAAAAATATGCAATTCATTTAAGTTAGTTTAATTTAGTCTCTTAACTAGATACCATGATTTTAGTAAGAACAAGTTGGTGCAACTATTACTCACTCTCCCCACCTGGTTCAGGACACTACGATTGCCCTAGAGTTAATGCCACACTAGAATGCACTCAAGTGTACATTGTGAGTGGTGGCACTGATACCATGATAAAATGCACCCAGCTCACTTTGTCAAGTAGTAGTGCAGGTGTCACAATAAAATGCCCCCAGCCCACTCTATAAAGTGGTAGTCTAGTGCCATGACAAAATGCATTCAGTCCACTCTGTAAAGTGGTAGTGATGGTACCATAATAAAATGCACATAGCAAACAATGTAAAGAGTCAGTGTCATACTAAAATGTACCCAGTATATTAGAAATAGAAGCTTTCGCCGTATTTTTAACTAAAGAAATCTTAGCCTGATAGTGGGGTTTAGAACCCTCTAAGAAATGGAAAAAGATGAGTATTGATAGTGGTTGGTATTAGGAAGGGCATCAAGCCATAGAAACCATATCAAATATGGAATATATGAACAGGACATTGACATCAAACTTGTCTAGTCACAGAACATGACAACCCATGCAAGCATTGAAAATTGATATAAAACAGTGAGGATACTCAGCCACATACACTGTAATACAAGATATATTGTATCTATAAATCAAAGAATCAGCCATGCCACACACTGTGTTACGGGTACATGTGTCTGTGGAAGGATCAGCCTTCCACATTAATTTCATGAGGCTGTTCCATTGATTGCACAACTGGAATACTCATCACAGAATCAGACAGAAATCCATTCCTATTAGTTCTAATAATACTTGTACCAGTCATAATTGTTTCTTCTTTTGGCACAAGGACAGCAAATAACCCCAGTGTATTACTGGTGCTTTATTTTATTAACCCTATAAGGATGAAAGGCAAAGTAAACCTCGGTGGGATTTGAACTCAGAACGCAAAGGGCCATAACTCTATGCTGCAAATCATGGCATCCAACCCTCTACCAATACTGCTAATCCACCACCTTTGGATCTAATGATAATATAAATATATAAGCACAAAAGAAAAATAGAATGAATTATATAAACCTAACTCAGAACGTAAAGGGCCATAACTCTATGCTACAAAGCATGGTGACTGACGCTCTACCGAAACTAACAGTGTTTATAACTACACATAGACATTGTAGTTTTAATGCTTTTAAAAATTACATAATATTATTGTCTCACTGCAATGCTTTGCCATCGTTTACTTTCAGATTGTCCGCAGATCCGGAGTCGAAGAAAAAATCCTTTGTCTTGTTAGACACCGACTAGGGCATTACTGTGAAACTGCTTGCATCATTATATGTGTTGTCACCTGGGAAGGTATTCCAAATAATTTAGCAAATGAGATGTATTCATACTTGGTGCCAACATTAACAGAATTTGGTTTAGAAACTGATCGACGTTGTGGATACAATGAACAGTATGTAATTTTGAAACTAGTTTTTCTCAATGAAGTCTATTTCTTTTGTTGATATGCATCAGAGAAAGATATACATATACTTACATAGACACACACAAACACACATACACACACACATAAATATAAATAGCTTCAAAAAAGCCTGCATGACTAAGTCTTTGTAATATGAATTCAAAATAGGGGAGGGGCCACAGGACAAAGACATCGGCAAAACGGCGAGTCCCAACACCTCAGTCAATCTCTGGGAATCACTACAGTTTCAGTGCATTAAGGTTGATACTATTCATTCCTGTGCACATTGAGACACAACAAAAGGTAGAGACAAAGACAGTACAAATGATGAAAAACTATCTCAAGTGTATCAACTGAGAAAGAAGGGAGATACAGTGCTGGGGGGGGGGGGGGGCATAGACAAAGGAGAAAAATATAGAAAGAAGAAAAATATAAAAACAGGAAAGAATAATACAGACTGCAAACAAAGAATGAAAGATCATTCAATTCATCATGTTTTATTTGTAATCACACATGAACAGCTCTAAACCCCATCTAAAGTCTGTCTGAAGCCAGGAAGCTCACCAGGCCAGTGCTTATCCTAGTTTTGTAGCCTGAAGCAACTATGAGTACAAGACTTCCCCCTGGACAGGACGCCAGTCCATCACAAAGTCAAACCCCCGGCTATTGCTGGTACTTATTTATATTGGTGCAATGTGAAATGAAATGTTTTGCTCAAAAGCACAACACACAACCCAGTCCAAGAATGGAACCATTATGATCATAATTCCAACAGCCTTACCACTAGGCCTCACACCGGCAGGTATATAATAGAATTATGTGTTAAGTATGATTACAAATGAAATATGATGAATTGAAACATGACCTCTCATTCTTAATATAAACACTCTACAACTTAAGATAATAACAAATGGATGATGGTGTTTATCTTCACTTTAATCAGTGGTACATAAACATGTCTACTATATTTTACAAACAAGTTATACAATGACGGAGATATGGGGAAAAAAAAAGATAAAAACGAAATTAAGTAATGAAAAGAGGGAAGAAAGGGTAAAAAAAGGGGGCAGGTTTGACTGTATAGGAAAGTAAAGGAAAAGACTATAAATGCCTTAAATGAGAGTAAAAGGAGGAAAAAGGGAAGGACTATTAGGCCATGGAAGAAAAGGGAAAGAAAGAGGATTATGGGGTCTATGGCTAACAAGGGGCAGTGTTTCGGTGGTGCCCCACGAACAATGGCCAGTGACACCCGCTGCGATAGCCACCCCACCTTGCAGAGCTCCTTCTTCAGATGGGCTGCTAACATTCAGATTTTACAGAGGAGCTTGACAGTACAGGGTCCGAGGACACCTGAGGTCTTGATGGTGACTGGTGCAGAGGAAGCCCAATATTTGCTTGTCTTCCTGTCCTCGGCATTTCGGGGACACAGTACCAGGGTCTTTGGCTGAAATAACTAAGCTGGAGGCAAAGAATGTATCACGGCATGTGGTGTTTCAGATGAGGGATTTACCTCCTCTGAATGGGAAGAGGGTAATTCCATTGGACACTTGATGTCCCTGCCATTGAGGCCTGTTGACTCCAGTTGTGATGGCAAGCAAGCAACATCCAGGCTCCTTCTCAGCATATTGTTGAGAGCAGCTGTTGGGTTAACTGGCCTGCACTCTGGCAGCATGACAGTGGATGCAGGCCAAACTTGTCAACGACAGCATTTGTGTGGTTCACGCATGTGGAGGCCAAGGCATTTGGCCACACTGATGTGAGTGCACTTGCCATTAAAAAGGGTACCAACTGATGAGGAGGGCACCAAATTGAGCCATGTACCGCTGTTTGGTTGTGAAGCAGTGTTGGTCATGGAATATCAAATTCATGTAAATGAAATTGGTATCACCTGGAGTAATTATTATTCCTTAACGTGACTATATGTGTATATATATATATATATATATATATATATATATATATAGACTATATATATATATATATATATATATATATATATATATATATATATAGACTATATGTATATATATATATATATATATATATATATATATATATAGACTATATGTATATATATATATCAAGTTATATACAATATGTTTTTATACAATAAACATGCATGAGTTTCACTATAAATGTTTTAAGCTGTGATCATGTCACATCTATAAGCTTTTAGCTTATTCTTGTCCCAGTACTAAATGAGTAAATGTCACTGGATGAAAATCCAGAAACATGTGTTTGGCATTCTCACCGATTACTGAGATGTTGTGATCATGATCACAGCTTAAAATTTACATAGCAAGACTCTTGTATGTTTATCAAACATAAATATACATATGGCTTCATATACACCTCTATTATGAACCATGCTTATGTTAGAGCTACTGCTAATATGGATATCTATATATAAATTTGAGTGACTTCTGTCCATCCGTCTGTTACACACTAGAGATTGAGGAAGGAAGGGGTGATGACGTCACACACTACAGATAATCGAGGAAGGAAGGGGTGATGATGTCACGCACTAGAGATGACCGAGGAAGGAAGAGGTGATGACAAACTGGAGAAAAGAGCATCTACTCTTGTGTGTGAGTGTATGTGTATGTTAGTGTAAATGTATGTGTTTATGTGAATGTATTTCTGTGAGTGTGTGTTTTGTAAGTGTGTCTGAGTTTGACTGTCCATAATAATATACTCATACATGCGTCAGTGTATTGAAAAAGATTCTAGTATATATATATATATATATAAATATATAAATAGATAAATAAATGCCATTGTTAAATAATAAATAAATCAACTAATACCTTAACACTTCACACAAAGTAAAACATTTCATTTTAATCATTTTCTAACCCAGAAAAAAGAGAGAGAGAGACACAAAAAAAAGGAAGAAAATATATTTTTCTTCCTCATAATCATTTCTTTCTCCCTGTTTTCATATATATATATATATATATTCAGGTTTGAGGTTCACCACTAGATAGAGCTGGTCAATTCCGTATGGTCAATCTTAATGTAATAATATGGAGAGTACTCAACGTAAAGCAGTTCAATCGTCTTTGTTTTTGTAGTTGGTGGTGATAGTACGGAGTTAAATATTATAATGAAATGACAGGAGGCTGGACTTGTGTAAATCCAGGATTTACACAAGTCCAGCCTCCTGTCATTTCATTATACTATATATATATATATATATATATATATATTATAAAGAAAGAAGAAACATTAGACATAAATAAAAAAATATATATACCCAATATTCTTTTCTTCAACATCCTCGACTGCGCAGTTTCGTGGCTACTAAGGTTGGTACCACACAAATTCAGGGATATATGTGTGTGTATATGCATGTATATGCATGTATTCGCATGTATTTGTGTATTTTTTTTATTGTATATATATATATATATATATGAAAATATTCAGGACATCCCACGGCTGAGCTCCGGCTATTTCGATAGCTAGATCCGAACTGGTTCGGATCTAGCTGTTGAAACAGCCAGAGCTCAGCTGTGGGGGGTCTTGAATCTTTTCATATTACCCACTCTACTACCCCAAGTATCGAGTACTCTGGTGGGTTATGGTCCACCTGGTATCTTACCGCACCCCCTCTGATATATATATATATATATATATATGTCATCATCATTATACACACACACACTTACACACTTATATATATATATATATACAAGGAGTTTCTACATAGTTTCTGTCTACCAAACTTTACTCACAAGGTATTGGCCAAGCTAAGGCTATGGTAAAAGACGGTTGCTCAAGATGCTGTGTAGTTTTGGTGAAACTCAAAACTATGTGGTTGCAAAATGAACTTGATAACCACATACAAGTGTTTACTAATGTAGTTTTATATCTAAATATTTCATAGTAAAATACATTCTGTATTATTTACGTATATATTTCTTTTACTTCAGAAAAACCTGTGCTTGTCAAGGCATGGATTTAAGTAAAAGAGGTGCTTCTTTTTCTTTTGGTTGCTCTTGGAGTATGTATTTCAATGGATGTAAATTTGCTCGAAGTAAGGATGCTAAAAAATTCCGATTGAAAGATACAGTATTGGTAAGTTAATTTGAATTAATTATATATTGCGTTTGTAGATGTAAAATACACAGATACTGTGAGATATTGGGCGGTTGAATTTTAAGTAACATATATATGGTAGTGTATGGACCTTTAACTCCTGAGGGAGTCGTAGGGGCACTACATTGATATACAACATTTCTAAGGGCATTTTAAAACCTAGCGGAACCCATCCAGGCGTGAGTACAGTAGATTTCTTCCAGAGAATGTTAGAAAGTGAGAGAAAGGAAATGAGAAAGATATGTAATGGAAGAATTAACCTCAGTCATAAACTGATACTTTTTATCGATCTCAAATGGATAAAAGGCAAAGCTGACTTTGGTGGGTTTTGAATTGAGAGAGCAGAGAGCCAGAATGAATACCACAAAGCACTCGATATGCTCTAATGACTTTGCCTATTTGGCGCCTATATATATCCAGGGAGTGTAACGTAAAGTTACTGTAGGTTCACCCAGGTGAGCACTGGATGTTTAGATTCATGTCTGTAGCGAGGTGTAGAGCTAAACAGAGTGTAAATATAATAATACAAGGACAATTTGTTATGTCTTCGTTACGTTTATTGATTAGTGATGTGCGTTTCGCTATTGATCAGCTCAAAGTCCGATCTGTATTGATCTGGCCTGACAGAATGTTATTACAACAGCTGAGGTCCGACGAGCTTTTGATTCCAGAGTCACACCAGTTCGATACAGATCAAACCTTGAGCTGATCAATAGCAAAATGCGCATCACCAATCAATAAATGTAATGAAGGCATAACAAATTATTATATATATACATTTATTATATATATATACTAGGTTTTATATATTATGATTGTATTCATATAATTCTATAAGATACCTGAGTTTAATTAAAAACTATATTATTACATTCAGGTTTTTATGGAAAAAAGTGTTTTTTGTTCAAGCCCTTTTCTCCAGGCTACAGTAATAATTTAATGTATAACTTTTAATGTGAGCGAGAGATACATTTGGTTCATTATATTCTCCTGGCCTTTAGCTTCATGAGAGAATACGTGGCATTTACCATCACATATTATTAAATCCACTGTTACTGATGTCCAACAAAGGCTGAGATTCCATCTTTCTAAAAGCCTTATTCTGATTAGTTCATTCATTTTACTCTTGTGAATAGACTATAGATAGGAACACAAGGAGCACCATGAAAAAAAACAGTAGTCATAACATGAAAGTTGGGGAAAAGATGTGTGCCTATTTGTACAATCCACCAATCACCTTGCAAAAGATAAATGAGTATTTTGCCTCACTGTTTGGTTGATGAAAACTTATATTAGTTAAGCTGACATTGCAAATGATAGACTGGGTGCTTTTTGTCATGGTACCAGTACGACTTATTTATAATGCTTAAGATTTTTTAATGATAAACTTAATTTATGCATTTTATATTCATGCAAAATATGATAGAATTGTCTGCAGGAATCAAAGCTCACATTTCTGGGTAGTTCCATGCTAATTGAGATGATTCTAGATTAATATAAAACTATATAACGGTTAAGATTTTTTAATAATAAACTTTAGCTTAAATGATGTATTTTTATACTGACACAATATGACACAAACAGTAACAACTCAAATTTGATCAAATTTATCAATACATTATGGTATATTATGGTATAATATGGTATATTATGGTACATTATGGTATAATATGATATATCATGGTATATTATAGTATATTATGGTATAATATAGTATAACATGGTATATTATGTGTCTG
This sequence comes from Eledone cirrhosa, assembly GCA_964016885.1. Lineage (NCBI taxonomy): Eukaryota > Metazoa > Mollusca > Cephalopoda > Octopoda > Eledonidae > Eledone > Eledone cirrhosa. Next base: position 245,173,429 of record OZ024742.1, read on the forward strand.
TGACAGCTCACACCTATGCAGGTTTAGCTGGCCTCCTCCAAGGTATATCTCGTTGGAGGTATCTTGGGTAATTTAATGATAGGGACCCCAGTCCTATCATCTCATTTCTACAGCTGAGTAAACTGGAGCAACATGAAATAAAGTGTCTTGCTCAAGGAAACAACACATCACCCAGTCCGAGAATTGAACTCACAACCTTTCGATTGCAAGCCCAATGCTCTAACCACTAAGCCATGTGCCTTCACATGGTATAATATGATATATTATGGTATACTGTGATATTATATGGTATATTATGATAAAATATGGTATATTATGGTATAACATGGTATATTTATTTCAGGATGAAGTTGCAGAAAATAAGTTCCAGAATTTAGCAACAAGGCTTGCGCCATTATATAAATCTGTGGCCCCAGAGTCCTACAATAACCAGGTAAAGAATCTTCTACAATCAATTACAATCCTTTAACCTTGGTTAACCCTTTTGTTACCATATTTCTAATAATATATTCTTTATTTGAATTAATTAATGTAGAATTTAAAGGGATTTACTCAAATTATTATTTCCTTAAGATGCTATTTGTAACATAACTTAAAACGAGGAAAAAAATATGTTGGAAAGTTTTTACTTAAATAGGAATTCTTTAAAATTGGTGGTTTTGGGCAGCTTAATATCATAGATGTCTGCATTTGAGCTTTTGGCTAAATAACACTACCTCTACATTAGGAAGAAGTAGTTCCTTAAATCAAATTAAGTATTAGTAAACATATTCAAACATATTTTAGTCACAGTGTTATTCGACATGATCTTTGTAGCAACAATATAACCATTTCTTATTGTTATTGCTATCACTTTAAAACACAACCCTTTTGAAGTTTTCATGTTGAAGATATATTCAAAAGCAACATGTGTTATGCGAAGAGGAAAAAATTATCAAATAGGTTTGCTATTGTTACTGATATGAACAGAATTCTTAAAATTAGCTTGAGAGGATTCCTCAGATATGTCAAAGACAGAGCAATCTCCCTTGTGCTGGTGTCATGATAAAATGTACTCTGTAGAGCACCAGACTATATATAAGTAAGATGCAGACTCCCAGTCCATCTGAGAGATCAGTAGCCCCATTTGAGTCAGTCTGTGAAAATCTGTCCAACCCTTACTAGTAAGGAAAAAGGATGTTAAATGATTATTATGATGATAAAATTGATTACCAATTCTTATAAGTATAAATGCTTAGAAATAATTTTCCCATATTTTAAGCAAATTAGTTATAAATTAGTTAAAAATTCCTCTTAACAAACTTCTAGAAACATATCTTCCAAAATTGATAAATAGATTTTAATTATTTAACAATGAAATAATTAGTTTTCTTCCTTTTATTAAAACAGATATTTTTTGAAGATAGTGGTTATGAATGTCGTCTTGGTTATCGGGATAAGAACTCAAAACCTTCACGGCCATTTTCTGGTGTAACAGCCTGTGTGGACTTCTGTGCCCATTCCCATAAAGATTTACACAATATGAACAATGGATGTACAGTGGTAAATATCAATGTTTAATTAAATGTCTAAATGTCTGGATCATCTTTACAGAAGAATATTTTTTTAAATATATCTTATTTAATACTTACATGTGTCAAACGCACCCAGTACATTCTGTAAAGTTGTTGATGAAAGGAAGGGGATCCAGTTGTAGATAACTAGCCAACTAAAGAATTTGGAGGACTCTACAGTTGTGTCATATATTTAACAACCTCCCTAGTGTTGGAGATTTACACAATAAATGCACCCACCACACTCTGTAAAGTTGTTGGTGATAGGAAGGGAATTTAGCCATAGAAAACCTGCCAAACAAAGGGTCAGGAACACTCTTCAGCTATGCCAAGAACATGACATCTTCCTGAGTGTTAGTGCCACGATAAAATCCTCACAGTCGGTGATGACATGTCTAACCCTTGGTAGCAAGGAATACAAACTTTAAACTACTACCATTGCTAGCTACAAAGGATCTCTCTCTCAGAGTGAAAGACAGATTGTATGATGCTTGTGTGTGAATAGAAATACTACATGGTAGTGAGACTTTGGTGCAGAGGACATACAAAGATTGGAAAGAAATGAGCTGAGCATGCTCTAATGGATATGTAATAGTAGTATACATGAGCGACAAAGTATCAATGAGCTGAGAGAAAAACTAGATATATGAGGCATCAGTTGCAGTGTTCAGGAAAGGAAGCTGCATAGAGAAATGAGGGCGCTTGAAGTCAAAAGAACCCTTGGAAAGGGAAAGACCTAGGAAAACCTGGAATGATGTCATGAGAGCCAGCCTTTTGCAGCTGAAACTCACAAAGGAGATGGCCCAGGACCGAGAAAACTGGCGATATTCCATAATGCAAGGAACTCGCCTCCCATGCCAATGGAATGAAACAGCACAAGGAGGATGGCTAACCTACCTCCATCACCCTAAACCCGAAGAAGCAGGATGGCACAACACTCAAGTCTGATCTCCAGCCTGCCAGTATACTCATGAAATCTCTGCCAAAATGCCCCTGATCCTCTTCTCCACTGTAAACCCAAAGAAGTAGAGACATGGAACGATTCTCAGGTCCTCACCTGCCAATATACTCCTGACTTCTTTGTCTAGCCTATGATAGCATAGAAATCTAAGAGGAATTGATTGATTCACCTTCCCTGCTGAATGAACCCTTGCACCTCCAACAGTTCCCAAACCCAGGAAATCCAAGCACAATCCAAAATGACAGGCACTACTCATCCAGCCACTTGCCCCAAGCATTATATAAATGGCCCCCGCTGTAGGCCACCAAGGGAAGCCAGGCACAACCATAAGCCCCCATCCCACATGATAATGTCATTAAGCACCCTAGTGCTGTAATGAAATAGTGCTAGTGCTGCTACAAATGCATCCAGTCCCCCTTGTAAGATGGTAGTGCTGGTGTCACAACAAAAGTACCATGTCCACCCTGTAAGGTGTTGGAGTCATGATAAAATACTCCCAGTACACTTTGTAAAGTGGTTAGTGTTAGGAAGGGCATCCAGCTATAGAAACTATGCTCCCAGTATATGCTGTAAAGTGGTTGCCATTAGAAAAGGCATCTAGCCATAGGAACCAAGCCAAAACAAAGCATATGAGCAGGACCTAGTCACCTGACCAGTTGGGCCTTAGCACATGACAGCCGTCTAACCTATGCAAGCATGGAAAATAGATGTTAAATGGGGATGATGATATATACTGAGCCTCTACTATTTCCATCTACCAAATTCACACACACGACATTGGCCATCCTGAGGCTATAGTAGAAGATATTTCCACAGTGGAAAAGAACATAAAACTGTAAGCATATAAATAACTTGACTTGAAATATTTCTTTAAAAAAAATATATAAAATATTTTGAAAATTGCTTGCAGTTTATTTTCTTTTTTCATTTAACCATTTAGGATTTACCTTATTTATTATTGTATTGTCACAGTAAAGGCTTTACCTCACATAATTATCTCACGTAATATTAAATCTACGAGATTTTGATATTATTTATTTAGAGAACAATACCATAACATCAGTATAAGTGGCCAGTCATGGCCAGTTTAAACAGAAAGAGATGAGAAAATTCTGGCTGGATACAGCCAGTTTAAATGCTAAAGGGTTAAAGATTAAAATATTAAGGTTATAACAAAAATAGAGATAAATTGAATTGATTTTAATATATTTATTTAAAAACCAACAATGAAATAACTATAGAGTATATGATGCTACTCCTTTCTATCTATTGCAATTTCTTTACTAGTTTATTGTTTGTTTTAACAGGTTGTAACTTTGACAAAACATGGACCACTAGAAAAGCCAGCTGAAGAACAACTGCATGTTTTACCACTTTATGTTTTGGATCTCAAAGAGGAAGAATTTGAAGAGAAATTAAAGAGCGGTTGCGTTGAGATTTTATCCAACTACCCCAAGTATGCACATGTTCGTGCTACTCCAGTAACACCTAAACGTAAAGGAAAAAATAAGAAAGACAGCCCTTCTAACAAAAGAGCTAATTCTCGTATCAATTCACCTGCAAAAACAACTCTTTTGAATTCAAAGAATGCAAATCTTGCATCTCAAGCTGCTACCAACGTTAAATCTAACCACTATAGTAATCTTCCTCAGAATACCATGGCAAATATCTCTGGATACAAAGACTTTGTTAATAAAATTAACTTATTACAAAACAGCACAATAAAAAATATATCACCATCATTATCAACATCATCATCATCATCATCATCGTCAATAGCGCCACCGCCAGCATCATCGTTGTCATCATCAACATCATCCTCATCATCAATAAATACATCATCAACTTCTTCATCATCAACACCATCAGCACCTTCATCATCATCATCATTTAATGTTGGATCAAAAGAAGAAAGTAGCATAAATTCAAGTGATCAATCTCTGAATGATGTTTCTCCTTTAAAGCCCCCAACAAATGCACAGTCAAACAGTGAAAACACGTACAATCAGTTTTGTAAATATTTATACTCTCATGGTACATTCCCTCCAGCAAATTTTTTGAAGGATGGTAATTCTGAAGCTATAAGAATGTTAGCTAGCCAAACAGCAGCTATTGGTAAAGATGGCCTGATAGATCCTTCATTGCATCAGCAGTTTAGAAACATTGATCTCCCTAAAACCTATGATAGTCTAAAGAAAATGTCAACTGATGTCTTACTGCCAACAGGATCACTATGTAATGTCCCTTTTGTTAACTCTAATGTTAAAGAAACTAAGCGTCCACATAGCGTCTCTAGTTTAACATCAGATGACTTTGAGTCTCCGCTACACTTGTTGTCTGAAGCAGTTATGATTCGCAGCCAGACTGCTGTAGAAAAATCACGAACTGTTTCACCCCAGTCACAAGCTGGTGTGAACATATCTAATCCAAGAAAGCCAGCCCCAAATACAGAATTATCAGCTGCAATTATGGGTGCTTCCAATCAAAATTTTTCTAACCACCTGTCTAGAAATTCATGTACAAATGCTAATATGCCATTAGATTTATCAAAAGACCAACATTCCAGGTTATCATCTCTTAGTTCTAATTTTGATAGGAAAGATATTTTTGATAAAGTCAATAGTAAATTATGCCAAAATAGTGTTTCATCATACTCTCCTTCAAATCTTCAAAATCTCACTTCAAAGCCTTCATTAAATACGTCATTTTTAACGAATGCTGGAACAATGGCAGATGCTCCTAAAGATTGTATGGATGATAGCAAACCTGAACTGATCAGCTCAGAGCTTGAGTTCAATGAACAAAACTTTAATGATCCAACAATTGGAGGGGTTGCCATTGCATTAACACATGGTTCTGTGTTATTTGAAGTTGCTAAGCGAGAGTTGCATGCAACAACTGCTCTTCTGAATCCCAACAGATTCTCTCCAACACGAATTAGTCTAGTGTTTTATCAGCACAAAAGTATGAACTTACGTTACCATGGCTGGTATGAAAATGAACGCAAACTTGAACTGCAGCGTCAGAAACGACTACAAAAGATGAAAGAAGAGGCAAATGAAAACATTCCAATTCCAAGTGAGGAGTTGAAACCTGGAAGTAGGAAAAGGCGTAAAAAGGAAGAAACACCAGTGGTAAATAGCTCTGCTCAGTACAAGTATATGTGGGAAACAGCATTAAAACATACTGTGACTCGAACCACTGACACTGTGATCACTCAATCCATAGATCCTCAAACTACAGTTACAGGTCCTTATCAAAAATGGATCTGTCAGTGATTTTCTAATTTTGTTGTTTTTATTAACTAATGAAATGCATTATAAACAAATAATTATTAACATCTCATTAATCGTTAAATAATTTCTTTATTCTTTTATACAAAGAAATTATTTCTCATTCATCTTTACTTGAATTCTGTCACTTCGATTCACCAATTCACCCAATGCAAATAATATTTTATTCATCGCTGTTTTCATTTAACTTTCTGTTTTATTAATATTATGTTTTTTTTGTTACTTAAACTCATGGTTAATTTACATTTTTACTCAAACTTATAGCTAATTTACATATTTAGACTTATACCAGATTTAATTTTTTAGTGTATCAATCGATGTCCAATACATTTGGAAGATTCTTTTTCCAGTGTTATAATATTACATTTGAAATCTTCATTATTTTATTTATTTATAACATTACAAAGCAGCATTTTTTAAAATTGATTTTTATGAAAGTTATTGAAATATGTGGAAGTTGTCTTTCATTTAAAATTATAACCACTCTCTTTTCTGTTTGTAGGAAGATCTTTGATACTTGTGTTTTTTTATTTTATTTTCATGAATCACACGTTTCAACAACAGAAGTGTTGTTAGTTATTTAATTACTCTGTCACTCATAGATTTCATTAGTGTTACTGGGTCCTAGTATATCATTAGTTAGAATAAGTTACTAATGTTTCATTGGTGTGTACTGTCTGCTTTTAATTATAATACATTATTTTGCCCTACATTACTAGTTTCTTAGATTTTTTTCTGCATCATCAGTTTAACATATGGTACATTAACATCAAACATTTAATATTTAATAAGAATCATTTTGAAATTTTAGAATCTCTATGATCATGAGAGTTTTATCATTTTAAAATTGATGTTAAGTTTGTATAATTTTTAACATCGACTTTGCTATTGATAATGATGATAATAACAAAGATGATTTCTTTTATCAGCTACAAAGGCGCAAGACAGTGCACACACACACTCAGAACTAAATCAGAACATAAAACAAAATATATTTTTTTTTAGTTGGATAAATGTATCATATATAAGTGTGCTTTTTTTTATTTATGTAAAACGAAGTAAAAACATTTTTTACAAACACACACTCGATATTGACAATTTAAACATTTTTTTCGCTATTGTTTCCTCTTATATTTTTACACTTTGGAGACAAACATAAATTTAATCAAACAGGCACCAATGAACAATACTGAACTCCTATTTAATATTGTATCAAAGTTATCATTTAGATTTTAATTAATTTTTATTGTCATGTTTTTATATGAGTATATGTGTGTTTGTGTGTATTGGAGGAGAGAGACGTTGAATGCAACATTATCATATTTTCGTTTGTTTTCTTCACTTCAGGGAAAATATATTTATCTGAGGCTTCCTGTTGATAGTTTCTCCTCAGAATATAAGGAATACAAAAAATAACAGTGATAATAATAGTAATGATGATGACGACGATGATGATGATGATGATAATAATGATGATGGGGATTTTAACTCAGAGTGGGAAGAAATATCATAAAGGCATTTTATTGGACAGTCTATCACTTCTGCTAGTCGACCACCCTCGCACACCCTTGCAATAATAATAGCAATGATAATGATTCCTTTTATTGTCCATATAGGCTCAAAACATTGGAAACAGTAGAAAGGGGAAGACACATGCACAAGAAACAGTAAAGACATTAATAAATAGAAAACAATAAACAGCATTAGCAGTATAGAGTGAACATAGGTGTGCTTGAAAGTTTCATTATCCTGCACACATCTTGGACAGGTTTGGTTGCTAGCATCTCCAGCATGGCCATCACTGTAAAGTATCCCAAATAGCCAGCCAATGGAAATTGTCCATATCCTCCATTAACTATACATATAATGTAAAGGTTGGTTTTTCTCTAACTACATTGCTTGAGCTGTGGAAAGACATATGTGAAGAAAAACCACACTTGTTAAACATTGTCATTGCCCAGGAACCTATGTGTCAACCTCAATATATACTTACGCATTAGTAAAACTTCATAAGAGTGGGTGTTGGCAGCATATGTATCTCCTAACCAATAGAACCTGCCCCTTTCATAAGAAACAAGAGAATACACTAATAATATGTTTCCTGGGACAAGACATGACAGTCAGGTAGCAATAATGGAACCCTAGACTAGAAGCAGGGAATTTATGATGTACAGGTTTATCTCAATTGTAATAGTTAAAACAGAATTGTGATTGAACCAGAGATTTAGTTTTAATATTTAGTCTTTACTATTTAATAAAGATTTCTTTTGATTAGACCACAGAGACAGTTTTTTCAGGGAAAGGAGTAATATTAATTGAATCAACACTAGTATATTACTAGTACATTTATTGTTGAGCCCTCTCCTCCCAGTAATTACAACATTAACAATTAATAATCAACATTTAAAATCTGAAATCTTCATCAGTCTTTAAAAAAGAAAAAAAATGTGTTTTTTATTTGCTATTTAACTAATGTCAACTACTACTGTTACACTGTGCTATATCATTTAATTATTTTTTTTATGAAAAGTGAGGAGAATTTTTAATATTTTGTTTCATTTATGATTTTATGGATACATTCTGCTGCTGACTTCAAACTCATTAACAGGTGCTGAATCTTTATATGTTTGACATTGTTTCATTTTATTTTTTATATGTTTAATATCTATGCATTCTTCCATCTTCGTTCTTTTTTACAATTTAATTTCATCGAGACAAATTCATAACATCTTTAGTACTCTAATATAGAAAATCAATTTGCAAATGGGAAGAAATATAGTAGTATATATACATACAAACACATGCACATATAAACATATATATTCGTTTTATAGTATCTTATTGCAGCAAATATAAATTTATACACAAAATTCATCAATGCAAATGATTATATTTTCATTTTTTTTCCAATTGTTGGAAAGTATGAAGAATTTTTTTTCTTTAGCATATTGCAAATTTTCAATTCATTTATCTCATAGTTTATTTGCATTTGAAATAGTTTTAAGAAAAATTAAATAAAACAAATCAATGCAGGAAAATCAGAATAGTAAATACATCTTCATGTTTTCATAGTTTTACTAACCTTCATTAATGAAACTGATATATTTTAAAATACTTTTTGAAAATTTGAGATTTTAAAAGATGTCATCCGTCCATTTGGATTACATTCTGTTCTATTTCTGAAATATTGATTCAAGAAAAGTGTAGGATTTAACTAGCGATGGCCAGAAAAATTATAGAGTTTGCTTTCTGTATATCAACTCTGTTGCTTTGTGTCTTCTGCTTTAAGTTGATCATTCACAACTGGATGTTGAGTTCTCTTTTACTTGTATGCTATTTGTAGTTTTGTTCTATAGTTTATTTGTTTTCCATTTTTAAGGTTTAGAATCGTTGAACAAATTAAATTTAAAAGAAGAAATGAAATATCAGAAGAAAGATACTCTAAAAAAAACGAAAAAAAACAAACTTTTTTTTTCATAAAGACGCATTTCGTATTGTTTAGATTCATTGGGATAGCAAACAAATTCCAGAGGAACTGGTTTCACTATTTATGACTCTAGTTCCTTTTATCCATTCTGCTTAAAGTATGAGAGCATTTCGTAGATTTCCATGTTTTCAAGTGACTGGCCATTTCCACTGGGATGATAGTATCTCATCATTGAAGTGTGTTTGAAATTAGTTAAAGCATTTAAGGTCCTTTTCTTATTTTATTTCATAGATAAGGTACTTTTTTTAAACTAATTACAAACAAAGTTTAATGATGAGAGATCACAGATATATTCTGTATGTGTGAGAAGTGTCATGATCTATGGGAGCGAGACATTGGTGATGATTATGGAGCAGCAGAGAAGGCAAGAAAGAATGGAACTAAATGTACCAGTGGATGAGTGGAGTATTACTTCTGAGAGAGAGAGAAAGACAAATAGTGAAATACAGAGAATAATGGGAATAAAGTCAGTGATAAATGTGAAGAGAAATGAGTTGGTTAGGTCATGGGTTGAGTGAGGATGAAAGTGACAGGGTGAGAGGAGTGATGAAAAGCCAAGAAAGATGTAGCTGGGGAAAATGGAGGAAGAAAATGAAAGCCAGGGGTTTAGTAAGGGAGGATGTAGACAATAGGGCAAAATGAAGAAGCTTATCATGGGGCCTCCACAAAGCTGACCCCAGCTTTAACATAGAAAATGGCCTTAAAATGCTTGTTGTTCTTGTAATTCATATATGGAAAGAATTTTGAAAGCTCCCAAATTTTACTTACTTTACACCATTTTGTTGATTCTATTCCTACATCTTATTTACTCATTTGCAATCTGAATTTCTTTGAATATAGTTTATAAGACTTGTTACTATTTTTACACTAAGAGATGAATTTACTTTCATTAAAAGGATCTTTTTAATTTTTTGATAATTTCTGGTTCAACCAGAACTGATATCTGTCTCTTCTATTTAAAATGAACATTTAAAAAAAAAAAGCGAATGAAATCATAAATTATTCTCTTTTGAGTATATATTAATTTAACTTAACATAGGTTAACTGAAATTTTATCTTTTAATATTTCATTTCATCCATTCTGAATTTAATAATGAAAATAATCTCCTCCCTTACATATTGATGTCTTATATATGATTTTAAAGAAACCTTTAATTGTCACTGCCAATCTCTAGGTGAGAGCCATCAAATATTAAAGATATTTATTAAAAGGAACATGTTCATACATTCGTCCTTCCTCAACATACATACACGTCTTTCAAGTATGACTCTTGTCATTTCCTTCTCTGCTTTCTATCAAATGCATTATATATATATATGTGTCTGTGTGTGTGTTAGGTCCAAAAATCGATTAAAAGTGTTTATCATTTTTTTTCAATTTACAAGGAAATTCGTATTTTCTGGCATGTTTAGTGCAGTTTCGGTTACACACTTTGTATGTATACAATTATAACTCTTTATATATATATATATATATATATATATATGTACTCTTGCAGGTTAGTCAGGCTATGTCATAGTATCTCTTTGTATAATGAAACACAAGATTAAACTCGATTTCATTAAAAAGGAAAGTTGAAGGTCTTAGCATCAGTCCCTTGATCCTCTTAAAATTGTGTGAAGTTTATCAGTGTTTATACTTGACTAAAATAAATATTGCAGTTAGATTTAAATGTAATAATTGCAGCTATTTTTTTTCTTTCAATTTGTTAATCCAATTGTTGTTTTCCTCTTACAGGAAATGAAAAATTTCTGGAGCAAAGATATTATTACTGTTTAAAACAAGTTTTTATACTTTACTTTGTATGAGGTGTTTAATTTGATTTCCTCTTGTGTAGTTAGGTTTATATAATTCATTCTATTTTTCTTTTGCACTTGTATATTTATATTATCATTAGATCCAAGGCGGTGGATTGGCAGTATCGGTAAAGGGTCGGATACCATGATTTGCAGCAGAGTTATGGCCCTTTACGTTCCGAGTTCAAATCCCGTTGAGGTTAACTTTGCCTTTCATCCTTACAGGGTCAATAAAATAAAGCACCAGTAATGCACTGGGGTAATTGCTGGCCTTGTACCAAAAAGTAGAAACAATTATCATTAGATCTAAAATACTCAACCAATTTAATTTTAATTTCTAGATACAAATTAGATTTATGTCATATAAATTTTTATTTTCTATTAATAGTAAAACCTGTTTTTTATTTGAAAAAATTTTTTTTTAAAGTTTAGTTTATTTCTTGATTCCAAAGGTGGAAACCTTCAGCCACTTTCCTCGGGTCATTTAAAGAATATATATATGCAGCCTGTAAGTTCATTAATTAAACTTATTCAACATAGAACACATATATTCAAAGTGCAGACAAAATAACATATAGGAAAAAGCTTCAATAATGAGTAACTGTTGATTGAAATCCATGTTATACAGTCACAGAGTCAATTTCAACTGTCAGTTAAGTCACTTTGTCTCCACATTCTGAAACAACATTTTTTATTATTAGACATCAAAACAGAATTTTACTAAATTCTTGGATTTATAGGTTGTAAAATAGGGCTATATATAAATATATTCTTTAAATGATCTGAGTAAATTATGCAAAGGTTTTCAGTCTTGGAGTGGGGGAAATCAGAGAATGAAGTCAGTAATTGTATAGTTGCAAACAGCTCCACCTAAGGGACATGCAAATACTTTATTAATATATATATATGCTATTGTAATCAAAGTTATTATTTGTACATTTTTAACCCCCCCGCCCCCACTCAATTCTTAAGTTGCATTTATCTTTTTATTTTATGTAACCATTTAATTTTTTTTTTAAATATCCCTAACAACTGAATGGCAATAATAGTAAATGATTAATAAATCTTATTTCTAGTGTGGTCTAAAGTTAAAGAAATATAGTCTTTTGTGATGAAAAAAATTATTTTTTTTCAAATTATAAATTAATTTTTGATTTGTGTAAATTTATTTTCCTATTCTACGAGATTAACAACACAATAACTTACTATCATTTTTGTTCATAAATTTGAATATAAGTTCTTTAATAATTGAAAAACTTTTGGCGCTGAATAAATGATCTGTTGAAATAATTTCTATAGGCTATGTCATCATCATCATCATCATCATCATCATCATCATCATCATCATCATCATCATACGTCCATTTACATCCATTTTTATATGTTTGTGTGGGTTGAACAGATCTTCTCCAGCACAATTTCTCACCACTTGGAGTTTTTTGTCATCTTTTTCATAAGTTCCAGTCTACTGAGATCAGCTTTTTCTACTTTCCCCTTATATCTACTTTGGTCTTCCTTTACACTGGTTTCTTTCACTTGGGTTGCTTGGCACTTCTCTGTCAAACTGTTAATTTCCATATACATCACATGTTCACACTTCAGCTTTCTCTCGAGCACACTACATCCAATTCCTCTTATACTCAGTTTTACTCTCAGCTCATTTGTTCTGTTGTTCTTGATTACTAATAGAACACATCCAGCAGAATATCCTTGCCTCATTTCTTGCTAGCTTTCGCACTCCTTCATACTCACTGCCTATTGTTTGCTACGATGTACCATCTTACTTCATATAATAGTATCATACAATCTATACTTCACTTAGAGACTATTCTTTTGCTATCAGTAGAGGTAATAGCTCCCTAAACCTTTTTATTACTCTGGTTGCTATCCTTTAAGAACACCATCCCCACAGCTAATTTGGTTTATATGTTTGCCTGAGTTATAGATCACATGGTTAAAGTGTGTATTGCAATTGATTTTGTTATTTGATTTACAAAACTCCAAGAACTTTAATATCTTTTTGTTTTGTATACCATAACCATATCTTCCATCTTCATTAGAACAACCATCATCATGTCACCCAACATGTCCATTAAAATTGATGGTAGCAGCCTTAAAGTTTTGCACGTGACACGTTTTCTGGTTGTATTTTGGTAATTCCTCTATTATTCTTTCAACAAAGCAGCACTTAAACAATTATTAATGAAATTTTGTAACAGAAACCACTAAGTATGGAAAAGAAATACACAGAAAAGAAAATTAATCACTATTTTAACAACTTCTCAGAATGGATAGTTAAAGGGAGATAAAACCTTCTGTTTATGAGTTATTTACCTTGAATATTAACTTTCTTCCTCTCTTCATATTCTATCTTTTGGTTTTGGTGGGGAGTGGGAGAGAGTTTCCATTCCTTTTGATTGACATTCTAAAATTAGAAATTGCTTTCCTATGGATTTTCGTGATTTTATTTAAACAGCCGATAATGAGAGTTGCTATTGTTGTGATAATATCTTAAATATGTAGAGTGGGAAGGTCATGTTGCCAATATTTTGTATCAATATTAAAAGTAATTATTTTGTAAAATGCACAGCTCATTTTTTTTTCAGTAATTGTTTCAAAAACCTTCGCCGAGGTTAACTTTGCTTTCATCCTTACGGGGGTGGATAAAATAAAGTACCAGTAATGCACTGGGGTCGATTTAATTGACTTTCCCCTCCCACAAAATTACTGGCTTATACTAGAAATCATTATTATTATCCGACCCCGTAAGGATGAAAGGGTGGTGAATTGGCAGTATCGGTGGAGGGTCGGACATGCTTCCCAGCATAGTTACGTCCCTTTACGATCTGAGTTCAAATCCCACCGAGGTTAACTTTGCCTTTCATCCTTACGAGATCGATAAAATAAAGTACCAGTAATGTACTGGGATAATTGCTGGCCTTGTGCCTAAAGTAGAAATAATTATTATTATTGGTGGATTGGCAGTATCGGTAAAGGATTGGACGCCATACTTTGACGCATAGAGTTACGGCCCTTGCCATTCTGAGTTCAAATCCCGCCGAGGTTAACTTTGCCTTTCATCCTTACGGGGTCGATAAAATAAAGTACCAGTAATGCTCTGGGTAATTGCTGGCCTTGTGCCAAAAGTAGAAACAATTATTATTATTGGCAGTATCGGTAGAGGGTCGGACATATGCTTTGTAACAAAGAGTTACGGTCCTTTATGGTCTGAGTTCAAATCCCGCTAAGTGTTAACTTTGCCTTTCATCCTTACAGGGTCGATAAAATAAAGCACCAGTAATGCACTGGAGTCGATTTAATCGACTTTCCCTTCCCCCAATAATTGCTGGCCTTGTGCCTATATAAGAAACCATTATTATTATTATAGAATTTTGGCAATGCAGTCAGTGTAAATTCCATGTTAGTGTTCTATAGAGGATTAGTGGTGGGCAGGAGCAACAACATTCTTGAGGAAATCTAGGCACAGCTCAGGTTGAACTGAATAGTAAGTTCCGAAGGCCTTTCAGCCCAAGGACTATGGATAATTTTCAGAAATTGCTGATCTGGCAATGCTATCAGGGGAGCACTACCAGTTCGAGACAAACTCTACAGAACAAGCCTTTAATGATATCTCTTCAAGTATTAGGCACATATTTAACATTGACCTCACTTAAACATTGACCTCAGTCAGTTGTTTTTAGTCACTATATTTTCTTTTACGCACACACACACACTTGAGTCTGTGTGTGCATGTGTAATTTTTGTATAATAGAAACTTGAGAATGAATGAAATGAAATGTTATCTATGGATTGAGACTAAAATTTTGTATTTCTTTTTTAAGCAAGTGTTTATTATCTTACTAAGGCACAGTATCACCATCCACCTACTATTTCTAAAAATATACATTGTATGCATTCAAAGGCAACCCAGACAGTCAAGCAGTATTTCCTTTGTATAGACCCTAAAATATAACAATACAAGATACGAAAAGAATAGAGGAACTCTTTGTCTATTTTAGAGAGGGACAGCAAAAGAAAGTGTGTGTGTGAATGAGAGATATATATATAAGAGAGAGAGAGAGAGAACCAGCATTACTTTGCTCTCTCTTTGTTTTCTTGTTTTGTTTTCCTTTCAAGCTTAAATTCTCCTCCTAGGCTTTTAAAATTTATTGTTATTGTTGATAGGTAGACAGAAAAAATTGGAAAGTCCCATTTGTTACTTAGATTTGTGAATTGGAACAAAGTCACATATTGCATCAATTAACAGCTTCATATCATTTGTACAGTTAAACAGAGGACAAAGATAACAATATATACATCATAACTATACAATCAGAGTTAACATCATATTATTACACAAGCAGAAATAGCACAGTATATATTATCATACAAACACATTGCAATACATAAACAGAAATAGCGCTGTATATATTATCATACAATACATATTATTACAGAAACAGGAGTAACAAAATAGACATACAAATGGAACTGACAATATATACATATAACAAAACAAAAAAAAACATACATGTATAGTAATAAAAAAGTCTGTTTGACTTTGCATGATAATATTTTTACCATTAGATGAGTTTTTTTCTCATTTAACATTTATTAAAATAATATTTTTGAAATTATATTGCTTTCTCTACCACCCCCACAAAGTGGCCATTTTTTTCTCAGAATTTTTTTAATTTGAAAATAAATCCTATATAAGTTTTTTTTAATGATTTGTGAAATTGTTTATTATAATGGAATATACTTTACAGATCTAAAATGAATTTAATATTCCTAGATCTGGTCTTAGATACTAACTGTGGGAAGTAGCTGGTTTTCTGCTATTTCCCATCTGAGGTTCAAGCCTAGAAGGTTTAATCTCTTTGTGATAGACTTTTATTTCTTTTCTTTTTAATTTTTTGTTTTGTTCTTTTTCTAACATGAAATAAATATTTTAATTGTTTGTGTAAACTTTATAAATTCTCGTATTTGAACTTAAAAAAAAAACAAACAAAAAACTATAATATCGATTTTTAATTTATTTACGTTTGGATGTTTATTTATATTTTGTAAAGAATGAAATCATAAACAAAATTTTGTTTGATCTCATTTTTGTAGAGAAAATTCTAAAACCAACACAATAATAATAGTAATAAAACGAAACAACAACAAAAAAAAAATTAAATTACTTATATAGTGGAACACTACTACCCTATATATCCAGAGTAAGTATTTCATGTATTGGGTAACTTACTTTGCATAATTATATTGTATATTTTGCTATACTTTCTTCTGTTGTGACAATGTCTTTGATTTAAGGCAAAGATGGTTATTGAATAATCATCAGCTATAATTGAGTGTTTTGTGTTTATGATATTACTGTTGGTTTTTAGAGAGAAAAAATAAATCCCTGGTCACAGGCTCAGAGCTTCGGAATTTGTAACAGTTCCATGAACTGCCATTAGCGATGACATTTTTTTAACGAGCATATAATGAATCAACCATTAATGAATTAAAAATCTGAGAATAATTTCTTCTCTAAATTGTTTTTTCTTGTGTTTCTTTATTTACTGTATTCTATTGAAATCATAGAGATGCTTGTGAAGAGATAAGTGGATGCATGCTGTGTTTAAGAAATGAGATGGAAAGGAGACTCAGCTAGAATCCTTGGAGACAAAGAGTATAGATATAAGTTCTTGGTAGGAAATGATGAAAGAGAAATGAATAGATTAAGCAAATGCACTATTCATATATTGCTTCTTAAATAACAGGATATACAGATGGTAATGAATGCTAAGCCCTTTCCCTGAGAAGAATGGACACCTCAACATAAGTTGGTTATCAGTGATGTCAGAATAAAAACTAAATGAAATAAGAAATTCAGGAAAATCTGGAGAAGGATGGCATGAAAGCTAAAAGACCTCTTTGCTAATTATATGTTCAGAAAGTGAAATGTATGTACTGGCCTGCAGAAATATCATCTACAAGGGTGGACTGAAAAGTTTATAGAATGAGGGATGCTAGAGCTGTGAAATCTTGCATGCATTAATTTCAACTCTTATTAATAACTGCATTATTTCTTTCCAACTGACATGTGACTGTTCAAAGAAAACTTTAAAAATAACTGGTAGTGACTTCTCTTGAAAATGGACAAAATTTGGCATTATGGTGTTATCAAATACCTGCAGAAAATGGGTTTAGCCCGTAAGAACATTTATGCTGACATGGTTGCTACATTACGGGATGACGCTCCAGCTTTATCAACAACACAAAAAGTGGGCGACTGAATTTAGGAGGGGAAGGGGAGTCTTGAAAATGACTCAATGTCTGGATTTCCTGCAATTGCCACCACAAAGGAAAACATTGATTGTGTTCACCACATGGTGATGGATGACAAATGATTGACTATCAATCAAATAGCCAATACTATTACCAGATCCCATGAGAGAGTTGAGAATATTCTGCACAATGAACTTTGCATGATGAAGGTTTTTACTCAGTGGGTGCCAAGTCTTCTGGATCAAATGCGCACCAAGCTGATCATATTACAGGAAAACCTGACATTGTCTGAGGCAGATCCAACTGGTTTCTTTGAACAGTTCCTAATCCAGGATGAGTGTTGGGTTCATCACTTTGAGCTAGAGACAAAGAGACAATCCATGCAGTGGAAACACACCACCTGACCTGCTCCGAAGAAGGCCAAGGTCATTTCATCTGCAAGGAAGTTGATGATCTCGGTTTTTTGGGGGGATGCAAAAGACATTGTGTTTATTGACTATCTTCAAAAAGGAGCCACACCATCAATGAAGAGTACTATGCCAACTTACTGAGGCAGTTACAAAAGGCTATGAAGACCAAACTCCCAGGAAAACTGACAAAAGGGGTCTTGTTTCATCAGGACACACGTCCTTGGTTTCAATGGCTGCTCTGCTTGACTGTGGCTTTGAACTGGTTGATCACTCTCTTTATTCTCCTTATTTGGCCCCATCTGACAATCATCTTTTCCTCAACATGAAAAAACATGACTGGTAACCAGTACCTCAGTGATGATGTCATATCTGCCGTTGATGACTTTTTTTACCAACAGGATGAAAGCTTCTTCACCAAAGGGTTTCAAGCACTGCAACACCATTGGAAGAAGTGCATGGATCTCAAGGGGGGTTATGTTTAAAAATAAACCTCATTTGGTCACATTCCATGAGAGTATCTTGGTCAGCCTATGAACTTTTCAGCTGACCTTCATAATTATGGAGAAGCTGCAATATTATTTCTTTGGCAGGGACTTAACCCTTTAGCATTTACATACCTCTATATTTACTATTGTATTTTTATGGTAGAGGCTTTACCTTACATAATTATCTCACATAATATCGAATCTATGAGATTTTGTTATTATTTATATCGAGAAAAATACCTAAATTTCGGTATAAGTGGCTGGTTATGGCCAATTTGAACAGAAAGAGGCGAGAGATTTCTGGCCGGATATGGCTGGTTTAAATGCTAAAGGGTTAAGAGTTTTCTTTTTATACTAAATAACTTCAGAGCTTATGAAAAAGATCAGATTTGCTCCCATTACTGAGCTGTTCACAACATATTAGTACCGATGAGTGTTGCAATAACAATGCACACAAGAATTCGCATAAATCATGTATTAGCACTTCATTATCATCATCATCATTTTATGTCAATTGTTCCATACTTGCATGGGTTGGACAGGTCCTTCTCGGTACAACATCTCTCCACTTGTCAAGTTCTTTTATCATCTCTGTGAACTTCAGGAATTTCAGATCAGTTCTCACCTCTTCCAACCAGGTCTTCTTTGGTCTTTCTCTACTGTGGCTTCCTTCCACTGGGATTACTTTGCATCTCAGAATTCCAGGTACCTCACTCCCTCTTCATTTCTTGAGCCATAACCATAACCGCCATGAACTCCACAGAATCTACCTTGGTACTGTCCAACATGTCCATTTAAGTCACTTGCCAGGATGATGAGGTCTCTTTCATTAGTAGCTGAAGTTGTCTGTTAAAGTTCCTCATAGAACCTGTTCTTTTGTTCTTTGCCTGCGGAGCATAAGTAAATATAATTGTCACCTTCTTAGAGCTATTCTAAGCTTGATAATTCTGCCACTTACTCTAACTACCTTTATTACCTTATGTATATATTTATCAGCTAGTAGATTGCATACATCATCTATCCCAGTTTGTATCCGTGTTGTTTGCCTGTGTGAATCCATGGCTGAACTAGAGAAGTTCCAAACATGGAAGCATGGCCTAGAATCAAAAGTTCTAGTATTTCATTAGTGTGTAGGAAAGGAGTATGTAGAAATTCCATTCTGTGCCCCAAATGCAAACTATGGATACATAAAAGATGTAGTGGGATCACAGGTAAGCTATCTAAGAATGTAGATTTTATATGTGGCTGATGCTCAGGTGCAGTAAGTAGCAAGGACCCACTGGATGCTATCTCCTTCAACTGGCCAGATGGTTCTATAGAAATAGCAGACACTTTCCATTACTTGGGTGACAAAATCAGCAGTAGAGGAGCGTGCTCTGAAAGTAGTAGCCAGAGTTAGAACGGGATGGAAAAAGTTCAGAGAGCTAATACCGCTGTTGACCACAAGGGTTTTTTGTCTAAAAGTGAAAGGTAGATTTTTTTATGCTTGTATATGAACAGTGATATTACATGGCAGTGAGACATGGGCGTTATGTGCTGATGATTAGAAGGAAATGAAGCTTGCATGCTCCGATGGATGTGTAATAGTAATGTGTGCGAACGGCGAAGCATAGACGAATTGAGAGAGAGACTAAGCATAAGAGGTATCAGATGCTGTGTTCTAGAGAGGAGATTGCGTTGGTATGGACATGTGATGCATATGAAGGACGACAGCTGTATAAAAATGTGCAGGGCAATGAAAATTGATGGAAGCTACGGAGTGGGTAGAACAAGAAAAATCTGGGACGAGGTGATAAAAACTGTCCTTGCTCACTTACACCTCTCCAAGACAATGTCACTGGATCGAGATCTTTGTCACCATACAGTTGTACAGAAGACCCACCTTCCCTTGCATACAAAGCTACAGTCAGTAGGCACCTCTTAACCCAATATACACCCCACCCTACACACCCTACCCCATCCTCCCATTTCCGTCCACTGTCGATGACACAACAAAAAGTACCCAGTCCACACTGTAAAGTGGCCATGTAGGAGACATGGTAAAAACAGCTCCCAGTCAACACTGTAATGGTGGTTGGTGTTAGGAAGGGCATCCAGCCATAGAAAACCTGCCAGAGACACTTCCGTACAAGCGATCACCGGGAGAGATGACCCCTTAGCCTTTGTCAAGGCAGAATTCTAGGAGAAGGAAAACTCTGATATAACACCTGCAACCCTGATGGTATCCAATGATGTTGACTTGTTCTTCTTTTTGGTAAATATCATCTTGGTTAAGAGAGTGGGACTGGCTTTGTGCAGTGCCTTTGCTCACTATAAAAGCTTCCCGGCACAGGTATTGCTTTATATCTGGAGATCTCTGCACTTGTCGTCTTGATGTGGAACTCTGGCTGGCCGTAGCCTAAAAAGGCAAACTACATTACAATGAATGTACCTAACACAATTGAAGTAAATGGCAATAAGGGCTCTGGATCAGCATCATGTGAAAGAGTCTGGCCTGGCAGGTGTCCCAGGGCACCGCAGTCTGGGCCCGGTCGTCATCAGTCTACTGTGTGCAAACCACTCAATTTTGGGTGCTGGAATGTGCATGCTTTGCTTGATGTTGAAACAAATGTACAGCGACCTGAAAGAAGATCAGCATTGGTTGCCAAGGAGCTCAGGCGTTATGATATGGATGTTGTGGCCCTCTCAGAAACTCAACTTCATGGTGAGGGCCATTTCACAGAGAAATCCGGTGGATATACGTTTTTCTGGAGGGGAAGGGAGGAGGGAAGCTGGTGTTTCTTTTGCCATAAAAACAGTTATAACAGACCATCTTCAGGAGCTGCCGACAGGCGTTAGTGACAGACTGATCACTGTGAGAGTTCCTCTAGAGGGTGGAAGATATGCAACCGTGATTGGTGCTTATGCACCAACTATGGAATGCATTGATGAAGCAAAGCAGGCTTTTTATGACGAATTAAAGTTTTCATTCTTGGAGATTTTAATGCTCGCGTGGGCCGTGATTGTGAGACCTGGAGAGCTCTGGGCAAGCATGGGGTCGGAAAGTGCAATGGCAATGGACTCTTGTTATTGCAAATGTACACTGAGCTGGACTTGTTCATTGGCAGCACTATGTTCCAACAGAAGGACAAATACAAGACGACATGGATGCATCCTGGATCGAAACAGTGACACCTGATTGATTATGTCTTTGTGAGGCGGCGGGATGTACAGGATCTGTGCAGTCTTCGTGTGATGCGTGGGGCAAAGTGTTGGACCGACCATCATCTGGTGAGAGCAAGAGCAAGATGTGTAGTTCGTAAAAGGGAGAAACGGCGAGGGGTATCACTTCCGAAACGGCTGAACGTTGCCCGTCTGAAGGATCCTGAAGTCAGAGAAAATCTGGTTAAAAAGATGGATGCGTTAGAGTGCGGAAATGACTGGACTACCGCATTGCTTGGTAGTGATTTAAGCACTGATCGGCAGAAGGCAATCGCTGATAAGCTGAAGCTCGTAAAAGCTGATGTGCAGCGAAAATTGCGTGAAATGAAGAATAAGTGGTGGAATTACAAAGCCGATGAAATACAACTTGCGTCGGATGTGAAGGACGTTAAGGCAATGTATAATCTTCTTCGTGAAGTGTATGGACCACCTACATCACCAGTTGCGCCTCTTAGGACAAAGGATGGCAATCAGCTCCTTAGAGATCCCAATGATATCCTGTTGAGATGGCGGGAACACTTTGACGAGGTTCTCAATAGGGATTCAGAGGTTGACGAAGAGTTTATCAGGTCCATACCTGATAAGCCGGTAAAGGAAATCCTTGCTGAGCCTCCAACGATCAAAGAGGTTAAAAGTGCTGTCAGGAAACTCAATGGTGGGAAGTAGCCTGGATTGGATGGGCTGTATGCTGATATCTTGAAGCATGGCGGAGAGAATCTCTTGCACCGACTTCATTCTTTGGTTCTGGATGCCTGGAACAACAATCATGTTCCCGATGACTGGAAGGATGCTGTGATGGTTGTTTTGTACAAGGGAAAGGGAGACAGGGATAACTGCGGAAACTATCGTGGGATATCACTGTTGTCTGTTGTCGGCAAAGTTCTCTGTAGAATTCCGTTGGACCGTTTATTGCTCCACATTGCTGATGAAGCTCTACTGGAGTCAGAATCGAGCTTTCGGGCTGGACGTGGCACTGTTGAGCAGAATGTGGATCTCTACCAGGTGTTTGTTGATCTGACAAAGACGTTTGACACGGTCAACAGAAAGGCTTTATGGGATATCTTGAGGAAGCTGGGGTGCCCTGAGAAGTTTGTTTCCATTTTGCGTTTGTTTCATGATGACATGAAGGCATGGGTAAATGTTGGTGGAAAGCTCTCTCAGCCAGTGACGGTCGAGAATGAAGTCAAACAGGGTGACATTCCAGCTCCAACGCTCTTTGCTTTGTACTTCTCCATTGTCTTCGAACAGGCCTTCGGCAACTGCAGTCATGGTATATATGTTCGCTATCGATCAACTGGAAAGCTGTTTAATATTAGGAGGTTCAATGCTAAGTCAAAGGTTCACGTGTCACTAATCAGGGATTTGCTTTATGCAGATGACTGTGACCTGGTAGCGCACACGGAGATTGATATGCCGCATCTCATGGATGCATTTTCTAATGCGTGTACTGCATTGGGACTTACCATAAGCCTGAAAAAGACAGCAGCCATGTACCAACCAGCCCCATGGGAAGCCATGTTGTGAGCCCAACATCTTGGTTTATGGTGAAATGCTAAGGGTCGTTGGCAGTTTTGTATATCTTGGAAGCACTCTGAGTATGTCCTGCGATCTTGATGGGTAAATATCAAACAGGATACAGAAAGCCAGTGATGCTTTTGGAAAACTGAACAAATATCTCTGATCTCAACACGGAATTTCGGTAAAGACAAAGCTCAAAGTGTATCATGCGTGTGTGCTCGCGACACTTCTTTATGCTTGTGAGACGTGGGTGGTCTACCGTAGACAGATGAAGCGACTTGAGAGGTTCCACCAGTACTGCTTACGTCGGACCTCGGCGTAACTTGGCAAATGTTTGTCAGTGACGTCGAGGTTCTGGACAGAAGTGGCTGTGATAGTGTCGAGTCCTTGATTTTGAAACATTAGCTGTGCTGGATAGGCCATCTTGTAAGGATGAATGACAAGCGAATGCCGAAGCAGCTGCTTTATGGCGAGCTCCAAATGGGAAAAGGGAACGCGAGCAAACCGAAGATGCGTTTTAAGGACTGCATCAAGGGGGCGCTCAAGAAAAGTAACATCCCTTGTGAGCACTGGGAAGCATGCACTAGCGACCGATCGCATTGGAGGAAAGCAGTGGCTAGTGGCAAGAGTCTATTTGAGGAAACAAGAAGGCACGTGACACTAAAAAGAGATGTCCGGAAAGGAATCCATGTTGGCCTTCCAGAAGGCACTGACAGACGGCCTGACCTGACATGTGAGACCTGTAAGTCATCTGAGAGTGCACAAGAACAGGGAAGCAGGCACCTGTGGAGCTATAAGTGTTCATCAGACGACGACATGTAATGTTTGTGGAATGGTATGCAGGTCGAGTAGTGATCTCACATGACACCTTGGGTCACATGATGCCATGGGCCCAGCACTAGGTGTCAATAATTGTCACAAGTGTAGTGTTTGTACCAGCAGTGGCCGTGCTCGAAAACGAGTTGGCAGCCACCATGTATGTATGTATGTATGTATGTATGTATGTATGTATGTATGTATGTATGTATGTATGCAACTCTGATGGTATCCAATGATGTTGACTTGTTCTTCTTTTTGGTAAATATCATCTTGGTTAAGAGAGTGGGACTGGCTTTGTGCAGTTCACTATAAAAGCTTCACGGCACAGGCATTGCTTTATATCTGGAGATCTCTCTGCACTTGTCGTCACATGGTACCATGGGCCCAGCACTATGTGTCAATAATTGTCACAAGTGTAGTGTTTGTACCAGACTTTTCAAGTCGCTGGCTGGACTAAAAAGTCACATTCGTTCAGCGCATCGGTAGGGGTTCTCTTACATGGATATAAAGTAGTGGCCGTACTCGAAAACGAGTTGGTAGCCACCATGTATATATATATATATATATATATATATATATATATATATATATATATATATATATATGTATATATATATATATATGTATATATCATCATCATCATCATCATCGTTTAGCATCTATCTTCCACTCTAGCATGGGTTTAGACGGGAATTGTCCTACTTGAGGCAAGATTGGTCGGGAGAACGTGTCTCGCTCGTATAGGACTATCTGGCTGGTTTTCTATGGCTGGATGCCCTTCCTAACACCAACCACGTTTACAGTGTGAAACTGGGAACTTTTTACCGTGTTACCTACACGGCCACATTACAGCGTGGACTGTGTGTTTTTTTGTCATGACACCTACACAACCTCATTTATTTTGGACTGGATGTTGTGGTACCAACATTACTTTATAGAGAAAGGGTGGTGTTGGTGGGATTGGAGTGGAGGGTGGTGTAAGGGTAGTGAAATGGGGTGTATATTTGGTTAAGAGGTGCCTACTGACTGTAGGTTTCGCTTTGTACATAGGCAAGGGTCTTCTGTATTACTGAGTAGTGCCAAAGATCTCGGTCTAGTGACATTGTCTTAGAGAGGTGTAAGTGTGTATGTTTGGAATTTATCAAATCATCCCAGGTTTTTCTGGGTCTACCTACTCTGTAACTTCCATCAATTTTGATCGGCCTGCACTTTTTTATACAGCTGTCGTCTTTCATGCGCATCATGTGACCATACCAATGTAGTCTTCTCTTGAGTAAACAGCATCTGATCCCTCTTATTCCTAATTTCTCACTTAGTTCATTTATGATTTGCCATTCGCGTATATTACTATTACACATCCAACGGAGTATGCATGCTTCATTCCTTTCCAGTCTACGCAGGCCCTCTGAACACAATGCCCATGTCTCACTGCCATGTAGCATTGCTGATCATATACAAGCATCATACAATCTGCCTTTCATTTTTAGAGAGAAACCTTTTGTGGCCAATAGTGGTATAAGCTCTCTGAACTTTTTCCATTCCGTTCTGACTCTGGCTACTGTACTTTCAGAGCACCCTCCACCACTGTTGATTTTGTCACCCAGGTAATGGAACGTGTCCACTATTTCTATAGAAGGAGCTAGTATCCTATGAGCACTTGCTACTTATTGCACCTGAGCATCGGCCACATATAAAATCTACGTTCTTAGATACCTTACCTGTGATCCAACTAGATCTTTTATGTACCCATAGTTTGCATTTGGAACATAAAATGGAATTTCTGCCTACTCCTTTCCTACACACTGAGCATGGCCATTTCCCAGAGGGCTCCTGTACCCTATTTTCTTTTCTACATACTAGACAAGTTAACTTTAAGGCCTTCTGATTCTAGGCCATGCTTCCATGTTTGGAACTTTTTCTCTAGTTCAGCCATCGATTCAGCTATGATAGTTAGATCATCTGCGTATAGAAGTTCCCATGGGCAGCCGGTCTTGAACTCCTCTGTTATAGCCTGAAGGGCAATAATAGATAGGAGGGGGCTAAGGACAGAGCCTTGATGATCATCAACTTTTACGCCAAATTCTTCACTATATTCATTGTTAATTCTAACCTTGCTGACTGTTTCTTTATACATGGCTTGTATAGCTCTCACAAGCCATTCATCAACACCTAGTTTTCTAAGAACCCACCAGATAATGGGGAGGGGGACTCTATCGAAGGGTTTCTCCAAGTCAACAAAAGATAAGTAGAGGGGTTTACTTTTAGCTAGGTACTTCTCCTTGAGTTGTCGTACAATGAAAAGTGCGTCTATAGTACTTTTACCTGGCACAAACCTAAACTGCATTTCATCTAGATCAATTCGCTCTCTGATTAGTTGCGCTATAACTCTTTCTGTGACCTTCATGACCTGGTCAACTATGTATATATATATGTATGTACATATATATATATATATATATATATATATATATATATATATATATATATGAGATCGTGTATGAGATCAAGATCGTGTAGGTTTCACAACAAAAAACACACACAGTCCACGCTGTAATGTGGTCGTGTAGGTAACACGGTAAAAAGTTCCCAGTTCCACTCTGCAAATGTGGTTGGTGTTAGGAAGGGCATCCAGCCGTAGAAAACCTGCCAGATATGAGCGAGACACGGTCACCCGACCAACCTCGCCTCAAGTAGGACAACTCCCGTCTAACCCATGCTAGCATGGAAGATAGACGTTAAACGAAGATGATGATGATGATGATGATGATGTATATACATATATATATATATATTATATATATATAATACATTTATTAATTATATCTAATGTTTCTTCTCTCTTCATAATGTATTATATAGCTCTGATACTGAATCAATCTAATCCATTCGGATTATTTTGTCCCAGTTATTCATAGAGCAACATCGGTTGAGGTTGGCACCGCATCGGTTGAGGTTGGCACCACTAATTCAAAGATATATGTGGATATATTCATGTATATGTATGTGTCCGCATGTATCTGTGTGTTTCTATATATTGTATAAATATTTATATATATTATATATATTATGTATATATATATGTATATATATATGTATATATATATATATGTATATGTATATGTATATATATATATATATATATATATATATATGTATATATATATATATGTATATGTATATATATGTATATATATATATA
>OZ024742.1:245205427-245232927 GCA_964016885.1 Eledone cirrhosa
TCCGGATATCATGGAAAGAAGAGATGCATTCAAAAATCACTTTCGGTGAAAGATAAACGGAATACAGAGTCAAGATAAAGTATTAAAAAAATAATGAATAAAACAATGAAACAGTTCCTTATATTAAACAAAAAAAGTTCATTATTTAACGATCGTTTCTAGGACATATATGTGTTAGAATTGGTATGCATATTCAACAGATCTATGTACAAAATTATACAAAATTATACAAATTATCAAATATAATATACATACCAACACATACATATGCCGTCTTCAGAAATAATTATTTCTGAAAAGATTATTTCTGAAGACGGCATATGTATGTGTTGGTATGTATATTATATTTGATAATTTGTATAATTTTGTATAATTTTGTACATAGATCTGTTGAATATGCATACCAATTCTAACACATATATGTCCTAGAAACGATCGTTAAATAATGAACTTTTTTTTGTTTAATATAAGGAACTGTTTCATTGTTTTATTCATTATTTTTTTAATACTTTATATTTATATATATGTATATATATATATATATTGTTTCTGAAAACGTGTGTTGAAACGTGTGTTGAAACTCAATATTAAGATAGTAGAAAGACCAGGTACGTCCATAAAAACACTTATTAGTAATACATACCCTTTTCAAAGACCTCCCTGTATAGATAAGAAATGTATAATCTGTAAAATAAGCCCCCAAATTAACTGTAAAACTAGAAATGTAGTATATAGCATAAGATGTACTGAAGGACAATGTAGAGATAAGAATATAGTGTACATAGGTGAGACAGCTCGTAGTATAGGGGAACGGATAAATGAACACTGTCGAGAGCTTCAAGATAGAAAAGAATCATCTGTACTCTACCAACATGCTAAAATAGAACATAAGGGTAAATTAGAGAACATAGAAATAAAAATAGAATCTACACACAGAAAAGACGCAATGTTTAGACAAATCACAGAGGCAATAAACACAAATGAACTCCAACCAAAATTAAATAGAAAACATGAATGGAATAGCAACATCACAACTTACAATTAAGGACAAAATGAAAACACACACATAGAACAAACAACCAACCAGTAACATGTAAATAAATAAATAAACAAATATAAACACACACAAACACCCGGATGTAACACATGCGCAAACTAAGCACACAACACACACAAAAACAAGATGGGGTATGACAGAACAAAGGAGAGGCACAAAAACAAAGTCACTGAAGAGGTCACAGAATGTGTGACGAAAGAACTTTGACAATATATGAACAACCGTCCGGTTGTGGAACCAACCAACCAACCGGAAATTTATAAATTCTTAAATTTATAATTTTAATTTATAATAAATTGGAGTGAAAGCAACTGGTGCGTGTGTTTCTTATTGGCAACATGACCCTCCCAAAGCATAACAATATATATATATATATATATATATATATATATATATATATATATATATATATGTATGTATATATATATATATATATATGAGGGTGTTAAAGTTTGCTTGAAGCATTGTGAAATGTGTAAAATACGTAGTTTAGAAAGCCACAACAATGCAGAGGGAAATCTCGAGGTAGGAAGTGAATGATAGATAAGAGAAATAGGATAAAGTGAAAATTGAGAGAGACAAAGATGAAAACAAAACAAAGGTAGAAGGGTTACCGTAGTGGAGATTCTCCACTACGGTAACCCTTCTACCTTTGTTTTGTTTTCATCTTTGTCTCTCTCAATTTTCACTTTATCCTATTTCTCTTATCTATCATTCACTTCCTACCTCGAGATTTCCGTCTGCATTGTTGTGGCTTTCTAAACTACGTAATATATATATATATATATATATATATATATATATATATATATATATATATATATATATATATATATATATATATATATATATGTATGTATATATATATGTATATATGTATATATATATATGCATATATATATGTATATATATATATATGTGAGTATATATATATGTGTATATATATATATGTGTATATATATATATATATATATATGTATATATGCATATATATATATGTGTGTATATATAAGCATATATATATATCTTATATATAAAGTGAAGTTGGGCGTTGTTTGTTTGGTGTCCCGAACTTGCAGGCTACACCGTTCATCCGATGTTCATGAAACTTGACACATATATAAAACTCGACCCGTAGATTGGAATAGGCTACTTGAAGCCAAAGATCGATATTTTCAAAAATCGTCCGATTTCGATGAAACTCGACGCAAGTATGTATTTTGATCGGGGGATGAACGTGGGCTACATTAAATTTTCGAAACTTTTCGATAATTGGATCACCAGAGGCAAAAATCGATATTTACGAAATTTGTCCGATTCCAATAAAATTTGACGTAGGTATGTATTTTGATGCGGGGTTCAACGTGGGAAAAATCCGGCAACCGAAAAACGCCATTCTTCTTGCTTCCATTTGTCGCGACTCCCGCCATGCAAAAAACGTTCAATCTATCAGGATTATCCACCGTAAGTCTCTTTAAATTAACGCTCACCATATTCAGCAAACCTTTTATGCTGATTCTTCCATTTCTTATATAAGGACTATCAAGACTATACCGCCGCGCATCATCCTGTATAACGCCCAGCCTTCTCAAGCGATCATCAAGCCTCCATGCGCTCTCTTCATTCCCGTGGTCCCACTACCGTAGCATAATGAGGCATCCGTCAACCCCTGCCCTCTCCCTTCCCTGCACGCCGTCGACCCACTGCATCGTTGTGCATCACCATGCACATCTCTGCCTTGTCAGCCCCAATTCATTCCCCGGCCCTTTCCATTGCCTGCCCTCCGTGGTCCCTAACGACTGCCACGGCTCAACATGCCGAATCCCTGCCACTGTCCACCCCTGCCCATTTCCATTGCCTACACTCCGGGAGAGCTCAAGACTTCCATGCCTGACCAAGCCGCATCCCTGCCACCGTCAACCCCTGCCTTCTACCTTCCCTGCACGCTGTCGTCCTACTGCATCGTCATGCCTCACCATCCCCTCCTCAGCCCTTTCTTTTGCCTGCCCGCCGTGCTCCTTCAAGACTACCATGCCTAACCAAGCCGCATCCCTGCCACCATCAAGTCCTGCCCTCTCCCTTCCCTGTACGCCGTCGTCCCACTGCATAGTAATGCCTCACCATGCCGCATCCATGCTCTGTCAGCCGCCATGCCCTCCCCTGCCCTTTCCCTTACTCGCACGCCTCGGTCCTTCACGAGTGCCATGGATCACCATGCGGAATCCCTGCAACCGTCAATCCCGGCCATCTCCCTTCCCTGCACGCCGTCGACTCACTGCATCGTTATGCCTCACCATGACGCATCTATGATCTGTCAGCCGCCATCCCCTCCTCAGCCTTTTATTTTTTGCCTGCCCACCGTGCTCCTTCATACTGCCATGCCTAACCAAGCCGCATCCCTGCCCTCTCCCTTGCTCGCACGCCTTGGTCCCTCACGACTGCCATGGCTCACCATGCGGCATTCCTGCCCTGTCAGCAACTTGCTCAAATGTCGCATGGTTTATTCCTGCGCCGCCCATAACCGCCCATTATCTCAGACCAAAGACAACACCGAACATGAAGACGATCCCGTGTAAGTCTTTTTACATTCATTTTGACCATATTTAACAAAATTAAACAAAAATTCATCCCTTTCTCCTCCAAAGCCTACCGATCATGTATGGCCGATAAACATCCTGCCTTGCACACGGTTTTCTCAAACAATCATTGTGCCTCCCGGTGCTCTCTACATTCATGAGGTGCAACTCAATTGGTATGCCGCATCCACGCCCTGTCAGCCGCCATGCGCCCTGCCCTTTCGTCATGCCTCATCATGTTGAATCCCTGCCCTGTCAGCCGCCATCCAGTCCCCGACCCTTTCCACTGCCTAGGCATGGCAGTCTTGAGGGCCCAAGTCGCATCCCTGCCACCGTCAACCCCTGCCCTCTCCGTTCCCTGCACGCCGTCGTCCCTCTGCATCGTCATGCATCACCATTCCGCATCAATGCTGTCAGCCGCCATCCCCTCGTCGGCCCTTTCTTTTGCCTGCCCGCAGTGCTCCTTCAAGACTGCCATGGCTCACCATGCGGCATCCTTGCCACTATCCACCCCTGCCCACTTCCTTGCCTGCTGGCCGTCGTCCCACTGCATCGTCATGCCTCAGGATGCCGCATCTATGCACTGCCAGCCACCATCCCCTCCTCGGCTCTTTCTTTTGCCTGACCGCCGTGCTCCTTCAAGACTCCCATGGCTATCTATGCCGCATCAATTCCTTGCCACCCGCTTAAGCGTCATCAGCATGGCTTATTGTTGCCCCATTTGACCACCGATTTTCGCAAGCTAAACACAATACCAACGTGCACGATAGTCGATGGTAAATCTTTTTAATTACATATTCATCATGCTAAGCAAAGGATGAATAGCAACTCTTTCATTTCTCCTGACATGCCTTTCTGTCAATTATGGCCGAGAAGCATCCTGTGTAGCATCGCGTCTTCTCAAGCGATCAGCGTGCCTTCCACTGTCCTCACTATTGACACAACAGTCCATCAGGTTTTTCGGCACATGTTGCTCCGATAGGAATATCAACGTGATTTTCACTTAATTCGTAATTGTTCAGTCTCCGTATGCATTTATTTTTTATTGATACAACACCGACTACAATCATCTAACTTCACTTTGTAGGCTAGACGCGAATCACAAGGAAAACAAACCTCTGATATACAACCCCGCCAAATTCTTTGGTCTACCTAGATTTCAATGTCTATATCCTTTGCTTTTGTACGGTTGTACATTTGACAATGTCGCAAAACATTATTCCACTTGATTCTTACCTTTCAGCTATGAATTGGGCAGTGCCTTAACATCCCGGTTTATTTGCGTGCAATTTTTTGGTATCTTATGAATGGAGAATCGAAAACTCTTTTTCTCATAACCTGAAACATGCGTTACACATGTTCCATGGATGTTTGTGGACATTTTTTCAAAATACCAATATCACAGATTGGAGCACACAAAAAAAACGTTTGTTCTTCATTTATTTCGGTTAAAGCATCCTGCTGGAATTTAACGCAGACCCGTTTAAATCCAGCGCCTTATAACCCCGAGTGTAACCAGGTACACCAGCTAGAAAGACAAATGGAAACATTGTTTTCTCGGCCCGATTTGACGAAAGTCGATTTAGTTCCATAACAAATTAACAAACCATACTTGAAGACACGTTGAGGCTGTTGCAAAGGGCAATAACCCTAGACACAATTTTGATCAACTTTTTTTCACCTATAGCAAATTTACCGGGACAGGTTTTTAGCTACTCAAATCTACTTCAGAGGTCACGCATTCATGTAAAAAATCAATAAAACTGAAGCGGGGTTCGACTTTGCGCAAAAAACAAGGCAAAGTTGCACATGGGAAAACTTTTTACAGGAACATCCGATTTTCTTGAAAACTGTCGCAAAAGACTCGCCATTATGCCGCGGTTCAGATAAAGTCCCTTTTATTTCTTCTTCTGCACATGTGAGCGCGAAAATTGTAAAAAAAAAAAACTGTGAAAAAATCGACTATTTCACCCTGCTTTAAAAATCAACTGAAAATTCAATTTCAAGTGAATTTGACTTCCGTCAGTCGTGCAAAGAACGATTTCAACGATACACTGTGAACCTACAATTGATCCATTATTTATGCTCAATTACACACCTGCGTCTACTAACCTCTGTTTTTTTCCTTGAGGTTCTAAGGTTTTTGCACCTGTGATGCGCGGGAAGTAACTTTCACACATTTTAACAACAGAGCAAAGATCGACTTACACCCAGGCAACGCCGGGTACTTCTGCTAGTATATATATATATATATGTAGGAGGTGAGTTTTATTGTAGCACAATAAAGCAATGCAAATATCGGATAAGTAGTACTCAACAGGACTGGAGTATAAATAATATAAGATCAAAAGATGGTTAAAAGATGGTTAAAAAATATAAGATCAAAAGATGATCAAAAGATGGTTAAATGTATTTTATTATGTGCATTTCAAAAACAAATATCATCATGGGATGATATTTACGTTCTCATCAGATAAAATAGGGGGACATGATATGAAGCTTAAAAAACACTGGCGAGCATTGAAGTGTTAAATCTACATATGAAAGATAAAATATACAGGAGCAAATCATGGAATAGCTTAGATAGGACTAGACATAAGATAGGGAAAGCCACCTCATGGTACGACAACCAGAGATACCAGAGTGTCATGTTTGTGGACGCTACCCCTGGAGGGAAATTAGCTAACCAGTGTATCCATATATCCATCTTATTTTATCTTACATATGTAGATTTAACACTTCAATGCTCGCAAGTGTTTTTTAAGCTTCATATCATGTCTCCTTATTTTATCTGATGAGAACGCAAATATCATCCCATGATGATATTTGTTTTTGAAATGCGCATAATAAAATACATGGAACTCTTTTAACCATCTTTTGATCTTATATATATATATATATATAGATATATATATATATATATATATACCCCACTCAATCATTACCTTCTTGCTAGCTATTTTCAAACCTTAATTCCTAACGTATTTTCAAACCCCAATCCCCTAATTCTAGCGTATCTTCAAAACAAAAAAGCAAAATCCTTTCCTTCTTCCTTCTTCGAAGGCACGGGGCGGTCAAACGCCTAACACCCACAGCCATCATGTGGCCCCCTACCCTCGCACTCTCTCTCTCTCTCCCTATAAATATATGATAGGAATTCACTTCGCCAAATTTCATTTCTTTGCTTGCTGTCCAAACGAAATTCATGTAAACGTAATGTACAGACTTCATCTCTCTCTCTCTCTCTCCTAGCGTATTTTCAAAACAATCCACATTTCGTATTCAAGTCCAAATAGCCAATCTATCGCTAAAACAAACTACATTTTCTGTTTCTATTAAGTGCTAAATACGTGGGTTTTTGGACGTATTTAACAGAACAAATTTTGTATTTTTGTTAATCGCTTGTTAAATGCATAGACCCCACTCAATCATTACCTTCTTGCTAGCTACCCAACACCCCCACACACCACCATTGCTATTACGTGGACCAATCATAAAACAGCCCCCACGCATCACCAGTATTATTACGCGGACCAATCAGAAACCAGAGGCCTATACTATCGCTTGCCTGGTTGCCTTTCGATATACGATATACGATATATGATGGATGGATGGACTGCGGAATCCTGGAGAGTGGAGGTGAGAGAGAAAAATCTGGACGCTCAGCGACAATGCCAAAGATAAAGACAAATTCACCCCTTGGACGAGAATGCGAGCACTCCTCATTGTTTCGACCGCGGACGGCTAACATAACCCCATCGCCCCCCGCCCCTCACCGCCCCCAACCCCCAAACGCAATCCAAAACTTCAGAGTTGGTACCATAAATGTAGGCACCCTAAAGGGTCGCGCTAACGAGGTTGTAGAAATGCTTGAACGTAAGGAGGTCGATGTTTGTTGTATTCAAGAGACCAGGTGGAGGGGTGGGTCTGCTAGGTTCATTGAGGGTAAAAAACGTTGTTATAAGCTTTTCTGGGTGGGAAACGACGATGGGCTGGGTGGAGTAGGAATCATGGTAGCAGAAAAGTGGGCAGATAAGATAATAGACGTAAATAGAGTGAACGACAGAATAATTAAAATACGACTTGTCCTCAATAGAACTACGGTGACAGTAATATCTGCGTACGCACCCCAATCCGGACTGCCCGGCACTATAAAAGACAGATTCTATGAGACACTGATGCTAACTACCTCCCAAATATCCGACAGTGACTATATAATTATCGCAGGCGACCTAAATGGTCACGTTGGACAACATTGTGACGGCTACGACGAAATCCATGGAGGCTATGGGTTTGGTACTAGAAATGAGGAAGGCTCCAGAATCCTGGAATTCTGTGATGCAAATAACCTAACTATCTGTAACACTAACTTCAAAAAACGTGACAATCACCTGATCACCTATAGATCCGGGGAACACACAAGCCAGGTAGATTATATCCTTACCAGAAGACGTGACAGAGTGTCTGTTGTTAACACTAAATCCCTCCCCCATGAAGAATGCACCTCCCAACATAGACTGATAATTAGCGACCTCATAGTCAGGACGAGACGTACTCGACAACAGAAGAGGACTATCCTCAGGAGGAAAATATGGAAGCTAAAGGACCCCACAGCCAGGAATAAATTTCAAAGCATATTACTTGATGCTTTCGACAGTAAGGAAGAACATTTAGAGTCGGACAATATAGAGGGAGAGTGGGAATTTCTGAAAGCAAACCTGCTGTTGGCGACAGACGAAGTCTGTGGCTGGAGCAGGCCTGTAGGCAGGAGGAGAGTAACATGGTGGTGGAACAGTAAGGTGGAGGGGTCAATTAAGGCCAAAAAGCAGGCTTGGAAAGTATGGCGGGATGGGGGAAGTAGAGAGGACTATCAAGTGGCCAGGAGGGAAGCTAGGAGACAAGTGTACTTAGCAAGAAGGGAAGCTGAGGAAAGAAAGTTCAAGCATGTTCTACAACGCGATGACCAAAAACGTGAGGTGTTCAGGATTGCTAGGCAATGCGTCAAGGAAAACCGTGATATTGTCGGGGAGAAGTGTGTACTAAACGACGATGGCACACTTGCCATCACCGACGCTGATAAGAAGGTAGCTTGGAAGTGTCACTATGAAAGGCTTCTAAATGAGGAGAATAATTGGGAGAAAGGCAGTCTCCCCCATATCGACCCAATAGAGGGACCAGCAGTGTTAGTCGAGGGGAGTATAATAAGTAAGGCAATCAAGGATATGAAGACTGGTAAGGCGGCTGGGCCTTCGGAAATAGTTGCTGAGATGCTGAAGGCATCTGGCACGGTGGGACACACCATGGTCACCCGCATAGTTAACCAAGTCGTACAGAATGGGGTTGTTCCGAAGGACTGGCATAGCAGCATCATCGTTAACTGTTATAAGGGTAAAGGAGACGCCCTAGATAGGAGTAACTATAGAGGCATTAAATTAATCGACCAGGTCATGAAGGTCACGGAAAGAGTAATAGCGCAACTAATCAGAGAGAGAATTGACCTAGATGAAATGCAGTTCGGGTTTGTGTCAGGCAAAAGTACCACAGACGCTCTTTTCATAGTACGACAACTACAGGAGAAGTACCTAGCTAAAGGTAAACCCCTCTACTTAGCTTTTGTCGACTTGGAGAAAGCCTTCGACAGAGTCCCCCGCTCCATTATCTGGTGGGCTCTTAGAAAACTAGGCGTTGACGAATGGCTTGTGAGGGCTATACAAGCCATGTATAAAGAAACAGTCAGCAAGGTTAGAATTAACAACGAATATAGTGAAGAGTTTAGCGTAAAAGTTGGCGTCCATCAGGGCTCTGTTCTCAGTCCACTACTATTTATTATTGCCCTTCAGGCTATAACAGAGGAGTTCAAGACAGGCTGCCCATGGGAACTCCTATACGCAGACGACCTGACACTCATAGCGGAATCAATGGCCGAGCTAGAGAAGAAATTCCAAACATGGAAGCACGGCCTAGAGTCAAAAGGACTTAAAATTAACCTGGCTAAGACCAAAGTGCTAGTTTGTAGGAAAGAAAACAAGGCGGCGGTCCCTTCTGGGAAATGGTCGTGCTCGGTGTGTAGGAAAGGCGTAGGTAGAAACTCCATTTTATGTCCTAAATGCAAATTAAGGGTGCATAAAAGATGTAGTGGGATCACAGGTAAGCTAACTAAGAACATAGATTTTACATGTGGCCGGTGCTCTGGTGCAATAAGTAGCAGCAAGTGCCCACAAACTACTAGCTCTTTCAATTGCGCAGAGGGTTCTATAGAAATAGTGGACAGCTTCCGTTACCTGGGCGATAAAATCAGCAGTGGGGGAGGGTGCTCTGAAAGTACTGTAGCTAGAGTCAGAACTGGTTGGAAAAAGTTCAGAGAGCTTATACCACTATTAGCTGCTAAAGGGTTCTCACTAAAAATGAAAGGCAGGTTGTACGATGCCTGCATACGAACAGCAATGCTGCATGGCAGTGAGACCTGGGCATTGTGTGCAGAGGATATACGCAGACTAGAGAGGAACGAAGCTTGCATGCTCCGCTGGATGTGTAACAGTAATATACGTGAACGGCAAAGCATAAACGAACTAAGGAAAAAATTAGAGATAAGAGGGATCAGATGTTGTTTACTCGAGAGAAGGCTACGTTGGTATGGACACGTGATGCGCATGAAAGTCGATAGCTGTATAACAAAGTGCAGGGCAATAAAGATAGACGGTAGTCACGGAATAGGCAGACCTAGAAAAACCTGGGACGAGCTGATAAACTCCGACATCACACACTTACACCTCTCCAAGACAATGTCACTGGACCGAGACCTTTGGCGGTACTCAGTAACAGAGAAGACCCGCCTTACCTAAATATATAGTAAAACCTACTCCAGCCAGTAGGCATCTCTAACAAAATACACCCCGTCCCACCACCCCCACCCCCACCCGATCCACACCACCCCGTTCTATGTAAAGTTATGTTGGTGCCGCGCCTTCGAGGCCGAAACAAATGAGATCGTGTAGGTGTCATGACAAAAAAACACACAGTCCAAGCTGTAATGTGGCCGTGTAGGCAACACGGTAAAAACCTCCCAGACCCACACTGTAAATGTGGTTGGTGTTAGGAAGGGCATCCAACTGTAGAAAACCTGCCAGACAGTCCTATGCGAGCAAGACAATCACTCTTGCCTCAAGTGGGACTACCCCCGTCCAAACCCATGCAAGCGTGGAACACGGACGTTAAACGTTGATGATGATGATGATGATGATGATATATATATATATATATATATATATATAAGCAAGATGTATGGTAGGTCGTATGTGAATCGCGATGATCACGCCTGACCTACCAAATATGCGACGGTAGCTAGTTAAGCTCTATGCGTATAAGCAGAGCAGAAATATTAATGAAAAAGAACAAAGGAACTATTATGACATTATAACAAGTTTATTGCCGACAGCCGTTTCGTCCGACCATATGGTGAGACTTTTCAAGGCATATAACAGGTGATTGTAAGTTCATTATTTACATCAACGTTTCACTCAAGATTAGCAGTTTGAAATTGTGGTATACATCATGCCATGAAACCGGGATAAGCACCGGCCAAATGAGCCTTCTAACTTAAGACAGACTTTAGACTTTTTAGATATATATATATATATATATATATATATATATATATATATATATATTAACTCACTCGATATGCAAATTAGGCTGCTCAGCCGTTAACATGCATAAGGAAAGTATATACTTTCAGACATTCAATCATCTGGCAGGAAGGTATACGGTGCTGACGATAGCTAATAAGCTTGAAACTAGTACATCGTTCCTTTGTCCGTGTTGAACAAAAGGGCAACGGTGGTTGCTAAACACTGTACGGCTTAATTCGGGATGTTTGTTTACAAACAAACCGAGCATTATAATAAATGTTCGGTGAATCCATACATACATATATATATATATGCGTGCATGTATGTATATATATACATACTACTGTACGTCTGTATACATATATGTATGTACGTATACATACTTATATATATATATATATACACATATGCACATATATTTATAAACATAAAAACATGGGACGAGCTGATAAATTCCGACCTCACACGCTTACACCTCTCCAAGACAATGTCACTGGACCGAGACCTTTGGCGGTACTCAGTAATAGAGAAGACCCGCCTTACCTAAATACAAAGTAAAAACCTACTACAGTCAGTAGGCACCTCTATCAAAACACACCCCCGTCCCACCACCTCCACCCCACCCACACCGCCCCTTTCAATGTAAAGTTATGTTGGTCCCACAACATCCAGGCCGAAACAAATGAGATCGTGTAGGTGTCACGACAAAAAACACACAGTCCACGCTGTAAATGTGGCCGTGTAGGCAACACGGTAAAAACCTCCCAGCCCCACACTGTAAATGTGGTTGGTGTTAGGAAGGGCATCCAGCTGTAGAAAACCCGCCAGACAGTCCACGCTGTAATGTGGCCGTGTAGGCAACACGGTAAAAACCTCCCAGCCCCACACTGTAAATGTGGTTGGTGTTAGGAAGGGCATCCAACTGTAGAAAACCCGCCAGACAGTCCTATGCGAGCAAGACAACCACTCTTGCCTCAAGTGGGAAAACCCCCGTCCAAACCCATGCAAGCGTGGAACACGGACGCTAAACCTGATGATGATGATGATGATATATATACACATATGCATATATATTTATATATATCATCATCACCGTTTTACGTCCATTCTTCCACGCTAGCATGGGTTAGACGGGTAGTCCTGTTGTGGGCAGTGTTTGGTCGGCTGACCATGCCTTGCTCATACAGGAACTGATTTGGCTTGATTTCTACAGCTGGTTGCCCTTCCTAACACCAACCTTATTTACAGTGAGTGCTGGGTGCTTTTTCGTGGCGCCTACACATCCACTTTACAGTGTAGGCTGGGTGCTTTTTTTGCCGTGGCACCTCCACGACTACCTTGCGGTGGGGGGTGTGGGGGCATATTGTCTATATGCTTCAGCTTGTGCCCATGGGAGGTCGGGTACTCTGTATATATATATATATATATATATACATATATATATACATATATATATATATATATATATATACATATATATATATATATACATATATATATATATACATAAATATATATACATAAATATATATATATATATATATATACATAAATATATATATATATATATATATATATACATAAATATATATATATATATATATATATATATATATATATATATATACATATATATATATATATATATATATATACATACATATATATCTGTTATATGTCCACTTAACTTAGAATGTGGTCATTTCAATATTATCGATAATTATGTCGGACCCTCAAAAATAATCTTCTCTTATTTAAACTCTGATTACTTGTTATATGTTCGTTTAAATTTTCAATAATAAGGTTGAATCTGTAGGACCTTTATAAAGATAATCTCGTTAACTTTCCCATTATATTAAAGTAACAGTAATACACTGGGATAATTGCTGGCCTTGTGCCAAAAGTAGAAACAATTATTTTCTTCTGGAATCTTCGTTCCCCCACCCCCACACGCCACCATTACTATTTGGTCCAATCATAATTCAGCAGTCTATAGTATGTTTCTCTTACCAATCTCTATCACAAAGCCACCGCCTATTACTCCTTAAGTTTAGACCTAGTTGCTTTTCAATATGCTAAATGGACTACAGAATTTGGAGAGTCTGAACAATCTGAACACTCAATGACAATGTCAAAGATAAAGATAAATCCACCTCCTGTTGCCGGACGAAAATGCAAGGACTCCTCTTTATTTCAGACACAGATGGCTAACATAATCCCATCTCCCAAACCTTCCCTGCATCTCCAACCCCTCCCTTCCAACCACCCAACGAAATCCAAAACTTCAGAGTTGGTACCATGTTTGTTTGCATAGGAGCACAGCTAATCTAAACTATAATAAAGGGAGGAGCACGGGACTGCGTACGGTTTATAATTTTTTATCCCATTAGTAAAATAAGTTGGATTACTTTGAATAAATAATTGTTTCTACTTTAGGCACAAGGCCAGCAATTACCCAGTGCATTACTGGTACTTTATTTTATCGACCCCGTAAGGATGAAAGGCAAAGTCAACCTCGGCGGGATTTGAACTCAGATCGTAAAGGGACGTAACTATGTTGGAAAGCATGGCGTCCGACCCTCTACCGATACTGCCAATCCTTGAATAAATAATGAATGAATATTACATAATTTATCTACTAAATTTCGTGGTTGTTGATTAAATATATTTTGTTTATTTAAAGATTCACTTCTTTAAAATTTCTGAAATGTCAACACTTCCGGTTAGCGATCGCTTGAATAAACATATTAATTTTCTGTCACTAATTTTTTCCTAATGCAGTTTATATATAATATCGACTTTTATTAATGTATCATGGATTACGTTACTGATTACATAAAACAGTGTAACACAGTCTTCGTTCAATTTCTGTGTATATTGTCAATTACGATTTTATTTGATGTATCATATCTACATGTATATATACTTGCATATAATAATTGTTTCTACTTTTGGCACAAGGCCAGCAATTACCCAGTACATTACTGGTACTTTATTTTATCGACCCCGTAAGGATGAAAGGCAAAGTTAACCTCGGCAATATAATAATATACACACTACACATGCTAGCAGAAAACCACCCAAAGGGTGGTTTTTCTGTTAGTAGATTTAAAACAAGATTCTATGTGTATATACTTTCCTTTAAGGATGAAAAATTATGTAATTCTGCCTCTTTTGCTACACTTATTGGTCTCTAAAAAAGATAACATTCAGCACTCTATGGGGTGGTGTATTATTAATTCAGGAAAATTCTATGAAGGGGGCAGATTTAAATGTAATCTTTGTGTGACTGAGGAATTAGAAATAGCAACTTCTAGGATTAGTCTCCTTAACTCTAGAAATGAAATAATCCTTTTTTATCTACATAGAACATTTAACTTTTTCTTTTATAATATCTTTGAACCTGATTAATTTTACCTTTACATTCTAATTAAGTATCTCTTTTCCTTTCCTCTTACTGTACATAATAGTCATTTTGTTGGTATTCTTCACCGTCTAATGATTGTACTATTCTATAACATCTATTATTATTCCCATCAATAACTTGTTTTCTTGTGCATATGTATGTATGTGTATATATACAGTTATGTGTATGTGTGTGTGTATATGCATATGTGTATGTATATATATGTGCATATGTGTATGTGTATATATGCATATGTGTATGTGTATATATGTATATACATGTAAATCAACTCAGCTAAGTCACATCCTATTTAATATTATTACCCTATTAACATAATTGTTTCTACTTTAGGCACAAGGCCAGCAATTACCCAGTACATTACTGGTACTTTATTTTATCGACCCGGTAAGGATGAAAGGCAAAGTTAACCTCGGCGGGATTTGAACTCAGACTGTAAAGGGACGTAACTATGCTAGAAAGCATGGCATCCAACCCTCTACCGATACTGCCAATTCACCGCCCTTTTAACATAATATGATATTTATATGTACGTGCATGCCCACATGCTTCTACATGCACATAAGCACTCATATCAGTGGACACAAATAATTTCGAAAAAAATCTACAGCATCTGTTTTGTCCATGTTATGTGAATCATCATCATCATCATCACCGTTTTACGTCCGTTCTTCCATGCTAGCATGAATAGGTATGTGAATAGGTATGTGAATAGCTGAAAATAGAATTAAAAAACCCATTCAACAATAAAAAGCTCTACTAAAATACCATTCAGGAGCATATTTATATTACCAAAACGAATAAAGATGTTGTGTCTGCGCTTCCTTTGCAGGTGTGTGTCTCTAAGGAAGCTCAAAGAAAAAATTCCAAGTAGGGTAGCCATTTTCAGTGATACCTCTTTGGAATTCTACCATGTTAGTATGTCTGTTACTATCCGTGCTGCATCAATGAGAAGATGAAAGCTGCCATCAAACAAGCCATCCATAGGGAGGGTCTGAATATACTGCTGGCACATTTAGGACCCTCATTGAGGAGACTGCTCGGCAGACACCAACCCACATGCAGAGATATATGCACACTTCCTAACTGTCCCATTAACAACACAGAAGTGTGCATGAGAGCATATGTGGTCTATAAGATCACGTGCAAAACATGTAGCTCCTAATACATCAGAAGTACCATAACGAGATTACATACACAGATCAAAGAGCACGTGACAAGGAGAGCTTCTTCTGTTAAAAAACATCTTGACAGATGCCACACCCAAGGCATTGAGGTCACCATAGAGGCAACTGAAAGGAATATGGGAAATTTAAGGATTAAGGAGGCTATTTTCATCAGCCAAATAAAACCAAAGACAAATAATAGGTCAGAAATGCACAAGGCAGAATGGTTATTACAGTGACTCCACAAATACACATTTGTTTTTCAAAATTATTATTATTATAATAATTGTTTCTACTTTAGGCACATGGCCAGCAATTTGAAGTGGGAGGGGAAAGTCAATTAAATCAACCCAAGTGTGTTACTGGTACTTTATTTATCGACCTCGTAAAGACGAAAGGATATTAATAATAATAATAATTGTTTCTACTTTTGGCACAAGGCCAGCAATTACCCCAGTGCATTACTGGTGCTTTATTTTATCAACCCCGTAGGGATGAAAGGCAAAGTTAACCTTGCCGGATTTGAACTCAGAACGTAAAGGGCCATAACTCAATGCTGTAATTCATGATGTCCGACACTACAGATACTGCCAAACCACCACCCTTAATAATAATAATAATAATAATAATAATAATAATAGTAACTGCCCATATACTAAGGAAAATTCTGTCAATATAAACACATCACAAGTCTAAACACCTAAAGATACATGTATGTGTGTATGTGTTCTTTCTTGAACATGGCGGATCTTGTTGTCTCTTGAGGTCACTGGTTGTGACTTGGTGATAACTCATATGAACATAAAGCAAGATAAATGAAAAAAAAAAAAGAAGAAGAAGAAGAAGGAAGAGGGGGAGAAAACTGAGAGGTAACATAATGATTTGTTTCAAATATCAGTTTTATTTTTAGCTTTCTGAAATTAATAAATATATGTGAAAATGTTACAAAATAATTAAAGAAAGATTTTTTTATAATTCATTGAAATTGCAGTCAATAAAACAGCACCATTAAAATTACTGCAATCAGAATTGGT
Source organism: Eledone cirrhosa (assembly GCA_964016885.1). Lineage (NCBI taxonomy): Eukaryota > Metazoa > Mollusca > Cephalopoda > Octopoda > Eledonidae > Eledone > Eledone cirrhosa. Next base: position 245,222,313 of record OZ024742.1, read on the forward strand.
CAGTAACACTCTTTCAGAAGAACCTTCATAGGTACAGTAACTACATATATTTAACTCTTAACATCCTGTAATAATTTAGCAGAAAATATCCCAAAATAGGTTTCTTAATTCAAATGTTTATAGCAATTTTACTCGAGGACAGATAGATCATTGTGAAAATTTGTATTATTACAGTAAAGACTCTAATATTTAATGTGATGCAATCACAGTCTTGTTTGGTACTTATCAATAACATTTTGATAATATGGTTTCATGATCATTGTGAAAATTTGCAGTATTAGAGCAAAGAATTTTAAATGTGATGTAGTCATAATATTGTTTTGTACTTTTCAAGAATATCTGGCTAATACAATTTCATGTGGTTTGTTAATTCAAATGTTTATAGTATCTTTACTATTTCGAAAATTAGCAGTAAACTAAAGTAAAGACTTTAATTTTAAATTGATGCAGTCATAATGTTTTGTACTTTTTGAAAATGCCTGGCTAATGTAGTTTCTTTTGGTACAGGATGTTAAGAGATGTTAAGAGTTAAACTACCATACGTTTTCTGGGATTATTTGTTGCCAACCACAAACCCAGACAGGTTTACTATGATTCTGAGGTTTTTCCTTTAAAGAAAGAAAGAAAGGGTTCTTAATTTCTGATGAATGTCCTGATCCACGGCATATCTTGAGCATTTTAAACCAGGTAGAGACCATCCCTCTCCCCATCTGTACATAGCTGATTTCTTCAAAATAAGGAGTTACTGAATTAGTGAGAGAAAAAGTGATAAAGAGAGATAGAGGAAGAATCAATCCCCAGTACATGACTGGTGCTTTATTTAGCAACCTCAAAAGGATGAAAGGCAAAGTAGACTTCAGCAGGATTTGAACTCAAAGTGCAGTGAGTTGGAACAAATACCAAGGCATTTAAGCAAATGCCCTAACAACTCTGCCAAATTGCTGCCTTTTCTTCTATAGACATGACTGAATTGGTCCTTTTTTTCATGATTGGAATTCCTTATTTTAGATATAGATGTTCAGAAACTGCGAAACTATATTTTTACCTGGTTTACATACAAAAACCTTGGCAAATCTGAAATTCGAAAATTCTGATTTTTTTTTCAACTATTATAGTTATTGGGGGGTAACTATGTTTTCAAATCTTATAATCTTATCTTTTGTCATTATGACAGAAGTTTTGAAATCCTCCTTCAAAACAAACCAAAATCAAATGACTGTCTCCCTCATCTTAATGCATATACACAAACTATGCAAGTATTTATTAAAGTAGGCTTGTGTAACACTTATTCTGATAATGTAACCCTGGGAAAAAGTTGAGTTAAGTAACAGTGAAATAGGGTCTCTCCACAAATATGGTCTATCCCCTTATATTTCATGATATTTTAAGAATAAGATTTTTTTTTCAAAACAAACGGAATAATGTATGCTACTCCCTTTCTTTGGAAAACAAAAAAGTTTGAAGCTTGAAATATCATGAAATACAAGTTCTGTCAATAAATGCTAGATTTTGGCATGATCCTAAACAAACCACAGCTTAAAGCCTCACAAACTGGAGGGATCTCAAAATAACTAAAAGGTATGTATATATACAATTTTTGTGAGACTTTCTGGGATAATGACTTTTTAATAAGGTAGTTCCGAGCTTTGTATAGCTTAAGGCCTTATCAAGTATAAATCTGGCTGACTCTGATTAGAAGAATGATGCTTTTGCAAATTTTCCTTTTTAGATACAGCACAGGAAAACATATATACCATCAAATAACAGGCACACACTTCTCTGTTTCACTGAAATCATTGTAAAACAATTAATCAATAACTATTTAACTTAATTCTCTTATTCTTTCATTATGTATTTGACTCTGTAGTTTGAATACTTACTAACATACATCACAAGCAGATGGCACTTTGAGTATTCACATCAGCACTACATAGAGTTCTAACATGGTTATAAGCCATGTCCTGACTACGAGGAATATATATATATAGTGAAAAGTTACTGCCCGATGGCTGAGCTCACGCTGTTTCAACGGTTATTGAGCATTAACTTTTCACTATACACACACTCTTCTTTCCCAAGATTCAAGTATTTAACTGAGCATAGTCTTACTAGTTTAAACTGGTAACTCTCTCTCTCTCTCTATATATATATATATGGCACCCACTGTGGTTGGGATTTGACATATACACATATATATATGGAGGAAGTTATAGTTCACTTGAAGCTTGGTGTAATGAGGTATAAACGTTTGAATTTGTAAAGCCAAACAATGCAGGTATGGACATAGAATAAAAATGCAAATGCAAAAGATATTGTTGACAATTAGTCTTTTACCTTAGATTTATTTAAATGTCCTTAATTTTCGAGATAATATCTCTTCTTCGGAGGGAAGTAAAGCGGTTAAACCAGTGTTCTAAATAGCTTGCCAAGTCATAAGCTATTTAGAACAGTGGTTTAACTGCTTTACTTCCCTCCGAAGAAGAGATATTATCTCGAAAAATAAGGACATTTAAATAAATCTAAGGTAAAAGACTAATTGTCAACAATATCTTTTGCATTTGTATTTTTATTCTATGTCCATACCTGCATTGTTTGGCTTTACAAATTCAAACGTTTATATATATATATATATATATTATGTATTAAACAGTATTTGAAAGGCATCCTATGAAGAGGAGATTCATCTTAGATCAGTTTAACTCTACTGAATCAACAGTTAAACATGAGACTTATATATCCTTGTAGTTGCCATGGTTTTTTTTATTATTTACAATAAAAAGGGCAGTGGATTGGCAGAATTATCATCATCATCCCTTTTATGGCTGTTTTTCCATGCTTGCATGACTAGGGTATGATCTTTAATGGCTGAATGCTCCTCTTATCACCACCCCACACACACAGCCACATACATGTAATGCTAGCAGTTATAGCATGTACAGTGTAAAAAAAGTAAAGGTCTCTGATACTTGATGAAAGGGAATTTCAAATAAGGCAGAGCCCATCATTTTTTAAGTCAGAACACAGTTGATCTCTTCTTCTTCTTCTTCTTCTGAGGGAGAGAGAACTGATCCCAGTACCAGACTGTTATTTTATTTATCGATGTCAAAAGGATAAAAGGCAAAGTTAACCATGGCAGGATTTGAACTCAGAGTACAGTGAGCTAGAACAAATACCAAGGTATCTTTAATTGCCTCGTCTACAGTGTATTTTGTGTAATTTGTGATAAAATATTTTGTTTTGATTTAAGTTAACAAAGGAGAGGCACAATATATAAACAACTATCTGGTTGTGGAACCAACCAACCAACCAGAAATTTATAAATTTATTATAAATTTATTATAATAAATTGAAGTGAAATCAACTGATGCGTGTGTTTCTTATTGGCAACATGACCCTCCCAAAGTATAACAATATCGGTTTCAACACACGATTTCAGATAAAGAATCTTGCTAAACAAATTCAGAAACGATATATATATATATATATATATATATATATATATATATATATATATATATATATATATATATATATATATATATATATATATATTGTTATACTTTGGGAGGGTCATGTTGCCAATAAGAAACACACTGTACTCTACCAACATGCTAAAATAGAACACAAGGGTAAATTAGAGAACATAGAAATAAAAATAGAATCTACACACAGAAAAGACGCAATGTTTAGACAAATTACAGAGGCAATAAACATAAAAGAATTACAACCAAAATTAAATAGAAAATATGAGTGGAACAGCAACATCACAACTTACAATTAAGGACAAAATTAAAACACACACACACATAGAACAAACAACCAACCAGTAACATGTAAATAAACAAATAAATAAATGAACATAAACACACACAGACACCCGGATGTGGCGCATGCGCAGACTAAGCACACAACACACACACAGAAACAAAATGGCGTAGGACAGAACAAAGGAGAGGCACAAAAACAAAGAAAAGAATCCCCAGTCACTGAAGAGGTCACAGAATGTGTGACGAAAGAACTTTGACAATATATAAACAACTATCTGGTTGTGGAACCAACCAACCAACCAGAAATTTATAGATTTATTCCTAAATTTATAAATTTATTATAATAAATTGAAGTGAAAGCAACTGGTGCGTGTGTTTCTTATTGGCAACATGACCCTCCCAAAGTATAACAATATCGGTTTCAACACACGATTTCAGATAAAGAATCTTGCTAAACAAATTCAGAAACGAAATATATATATATATATATATATATATATATATGTATATATATATATGTATATATATATATATATATACATATATATATATATATATATATATATATGTATATATGTATATATATATATATATGTATATATATATATATGTATATATATATATATATGGATATGTATGTATATATATATATGTATATATGTATATGTATATATATATATGTATATGTATATATATGTATATGTATGTATATTTATATATATATATATATACTCTTTACTCTTTTACCTGTTCCAGCCATCCGGCTGAGGCCATGCTGAGGCACCGCCATTGTTACTACACATTTTATCTCCAGCCTGTATTGGTTGGCCACTGGTGTAAGAGGGAGTTCGTTGCTGCTGCCCTTAAGTTTCCTTCGTGCCTTGCTGTGGGCTCATCCGGGATTCTGGATAGCAAGGCGTCAAGATGTTTCTTGAACACATCCACCTCCACACCATGCAGATCTCTCAGATCCCTTAGCAGCTTGTTGAAGAGTTGAGGACCCTTGAATCCCAGGCTATTGCAATATTTGCTCCTTATTCTAGATGTGGAAGACGGGACCGTTGGCACCACACAGTGACATCCTGTTCGACGGTTGGTCCAGCTCCCAATGCCAAAGTTAGGTGCTAGTCCCTCCAGGATTTTCCACGTGTAGATCACTGCGTATCTCTCCCGTCTTCGTTCCAAGGAGTAGAGGTTCAGTTCTTTTAGCCTCTCCTAGTAGCTTGTCTCCTTCATTGTGGCAATCCTCTTGGTGTAGCTTTGCTGCATTGCCTCAAGCTCCGTGGTTACTTTGACACTATGGGGTGACCACAACTGGGAGCAATAGTCAAGCGGCTTAGGACAAATGTCCTCCATAGTGTCAGCATGCATTGGAAAGGAGGTAAATTATGTGTACAAACATTGAAAAATTCTCTGAAGATACCAAGCCTAGGTTTGGATGAAACAATTGTAAGTGAATAAATGCTTTGAACATAGCTTTGATTCTTGTGAATTCTATATATATGTATATATTAATATATATATATTAAAATATATATATTAAAATATATATATATATATATATATATATATATATATATATATATATATATATATATATATATATATGTATGTATATGTAAAATATTAAACAAATAATGAACAAACAATTCCTTATATTAAACAAAAAAAGTTCACTATTTAACGATCGTTTCTAGGGTATATATGTGTTATAATTGGTATGCATATTTAACAGATCTATGTACAAAATTATACAAAATTATACAAATTATCAAGATTAAATATACATACCTAACTCATATATACGCCGTCTTCAGAAATAATGTATATGTATATAGGCAAAGGACCTCTTAAGAGTCAATGGCCATCCAAAATCACCGGGAGAGATGACCCCTTAGCCTTTGTCAAGGCAGAATTTTAGGAGAAGGAACACTCTGATATAACACCTGCAACCCTGATGGTATCCAATGATGTTGACTTGTTCTTCTTTTTGGTAAATATCATCTTGGTTAAGAGAGTGGGCATGGCTTTGTGCAGTGCCTTTGCTCACTATAAAAGCTTCACGGCACAGGCATTGCTTTATATCTGGAGATCTCTCTGCACTTGTCATCACATGGTACCATGGGCCCAGCACTATGTGTCAATAATTTTCACAGGTGTAGTGTTTGTACCAGGGTTTTCAGGTCGCTGGCTGGACTAAAAAGTCACACTTGTTTAGCGCATCAGTACGAGTTCTCCTACATTGATATAAAGTAGTGGCCGTACTGGAAAACGAGTTGGCAGCCACTATATATATATGTATATATATATATATATATTTATATTTATGTAGATAAATCTACCAAGAGTTTACGGTAGTGTCCAATCCGTATGAAGAACTCAATGTAATCCGGATATCATGGAAAGAAGAGATGCATTCAAAAATCACTTTCGGTGAAAGATAAACGGAATACAGAGTCAAGATAAAGTATTAAAAAAATAATGAATAAAACAATGAAACAGTTCCTTATATTAAACAAAAAAAGTTCATTATTTAACGATCGTTTCTAGGACATATATGTGTTAGAATTGGTATGCATATTCAACAGATCTATGTACAAAATTATACAAAATTATACAAATTATCAAATATAATATACATACCAACACATACATATGCCGTCTTCAGAAATAATTATTTCTGAAAAGATTATTTCTGAAGACGGCATATGTATGTGTTGGTATGTATATTATATTTGATAATTTGTATAATTTTGTATAATTTTGTACATAGATCTGTTGAATATGCATACCAATTCTAACACATATATGTCCTAGAAACGATCGTTAAATAATGAACTTTTTTTTGTTTAATATAAGGAACTGTTTCATTGTTTTATTCATTATTTTTTTAATACTTTATATTTATATATATGTATATATATATATATATTGTTTCTGAAAACGTGTGTTGAAACGTGTGTTGAAACTCAATATTAAGATAGTAGAAAGACCAGGTACGTCCATAAAAACACTTATTAGTAATACATACCCTTTTCAAAGACCTCCCTGTATAGATAAGAAATGTATAATCTGTAAAATAAGCCCCCAAATTAACTGTAAAACTAGAAATGTAGTATATAGCATAAGATGTACTGAAGGACAATGTAGAGATAAGAATATAGTGTACATAGGTGAGACAGCTCGTAGTATAGGGGAACGGATAAATGAACACTGTCGAGAGCTTCAAGATAGAAAAGAATCATCTGTACTCTACCAACATGCTAAAATAGAACATAAGGGTAAATTAGAGAACATAGAAATAAAAATAGAATCTACACACAGAAAAGACGCAATGTTTAGACAAATCACAGAGGCAATAAACACAAATGAACTCCAACCAAAATTAAATAGAAAACATGAATGGAATAGCAACATCACAACTTACAAGTAAGGACAAAATGAAAACACACACACACATAGAACAAACAACCAACCAGTAACATGTAAATAAATAAATAAACAAATATAAACACACACAAACACCCGGATGTAACACATGCGCAAACTAAGCACACAACACACACAAAAACAAGATGGGGTAGGACAGAACAAAGGAGAGGCACAAAAACAAAGTCACTGAAGAGGTCACAGAATGTGTGACGAAAGAACTTTGACAATATATGAACAACCGTCCGGTTGTGGAACCAACCAACCAACCGGAAATTTATAAATTCTTAAATTTATAATTTTAATTTATAATAAATTGGAGTGAAAGCAACTGGTGCGTGTGTTTCTTATTGGCAACATGACCCTCCCAAAGCATAACAATATATATATATATGTATATATATATATATGTGAGTATATATATATGTGTATATATATATATGTGTATATATATATATATATATATATGTATATATGCATATATATATGTGTGTATATATAAGCATATATATATATATCTTATATATAAAGTGAAGTTGGGCGTTGTTTGTTTGGTGTCCCGAACTTGCAGGCTACACCGTTCATCCGATGTTCATGAAACTTGACACATATATAAAACTCGACCCGTAGATTGGAATAGGCTACTTGAAGCCAAAGATCGATATTTTCAAAAATCGTCCGATTTCGATGAAACTCGACGCAAGTATGTATTTTGATCGGGGGATGAACGTGGGCTACATTAAATTTTCGAAACTTTTCGATAATTGGATCACCAGAGGCAAAAATCGATATTTACGAAATTTGTCCGATTCCAATAAAATTTGACGTAGGTATGTATTTTGATGCGGGGATCAACGTGGGAAAAATCCGGCAACCGAAAAACGCCATTCTTCTTGCTTCCATTTGTCGCGACTCCCGCCATGCAAAAAACGTTCAATCTATCAGGATTATCCACCGTAAGTCTCTTTAAATTAACGCTCACCATATTCAGCAAACCTTTTATGCCGATTCTTCCATTCCTTATATAAGGACTATCAAGACTATACCGCCGCGCATCATCCTGTATAACGCCCAGCCTTCTCAAGCGATCATCGAGCCTCCATGCGCTCTCTTCATTCCCGTGGTCCCACTACCGTAGCATAATGAGGCATCCGTCAACCCCTGCCCTCTCCCTTCCCTGCACGCCGTCGACCCACTGCATCGTTGTGCATCACCATGCACATCTCTGCCTTGTCAGCCCCAATTCATTCCCCGGCCCTTTCTATTGCCTGCCCCCCGTGGTCCCTAAGGACTACCACGGCTCAACATGCCGAATCCCTGCCACCGTCCATCCCTGCCCATTTCCATTGCCTACACTCCGGGAGAGCTCAAGACTTCCATGCCTGACCAAGCCGCATCCCTGCCACCGTCAACCCCTGCCTTCTACCTTCCCTGCACGCTGTCGTCCTACTGCATCGTCATGCCTCACCATCCCCTCCTCAGCCCTTTCTTTTGCCTGCCCGCCGTGCTCCTTCAAGACTACCATGCCTAACCAAGCTGCATCCCTGCCACCATCAAGTCCTGCCCTCTCCCTTCCCTGTACGCCGTCGTCCCACTGCATAGTAATGCCTCACCATGCCGCATCCATGCTCTGTCAGCCGCCATGCCCTCCCCTGCCCTTTCCCTTACTCGCACGCCTTGGTCCTTCACGAGTGCCATGGATCACCATGCGGAATCCCTGCAACCGTCAATCCCGGCCATCTCCCTTCCCTGCACGCCGTCGACTCACTGCATCGTTATGCCTCACCATGACGCATCTATGATCTGTCAGCCGCCATCCCCTCCTCAGCCTTTTATTTTTTGCCTGCCCACCGTGATCCTTCAAGACTGCCATGCCTAACCAAGCCGCATCCCTGCCCTCTCCCTTGCCCGCACGCCTTGGTCCCTCACGACTGCCATGGCTCACCATGCGGCATTCCTGCCCTGTCAGCAACTTGCTCAAATGTCATCAGCATGGTTTATTCCTGCGCCGCCCATAACCGCCCATTATCTCAGACCAAAGACAGCACCGAACATGAAGACGATCCCGTGTAAGTCTTTTTACATTCATTTTGACCATATTTAACAAAATTAAACAAAAATTCATCCCTTTCTCCTCCAAAGCCTACCGATCATGTATGGCCGATAAACATCCTGCCTTGCACCCGGTTTTCTCAAACAATCATCGTGCCTCCCGGTGCTCTCTACATTCATGAGGTGCAACTCAATTGGCATGCCGCATCCACGCCCTGTCAGCCGCCATGCGCCCTGCCCTTTCGTCATGCCTCATCATGTTGAATCCCTGCCCTGTCAGCCGCCATCCACTGCCTAGGCATGGCAGTCTTGAGGGCCCAAGTCGCATCCCTGCCACCGTCAACCCCTGCCCTCTCCGTTCCCTGCACGCCGTCGTCCCTCTGCATCGTCATGCATCACCATGCCGCATCAATGCTGTCAGCCGCCATCCCCTCGTCGGCCCTTTCTTTTGCCTGCCCGCAGTGCTCCTTCAAGACTGCCATGGCTCACCATGCGGCATCCTTGCCACTATCCACCCCTGCCCTCTTCCTTGCCTGCTGGCCGTCGTCCCACTGCATCGTCATGCCTCAGGATGCCGCATCTATGCACTGCCAGCCACCATCCCCTCCTCGGCTCTTTCTTTTGCCTGACCGCCGTGCTCCTTCAAGACTCCCATGGCTATCTATGCCACATCAATTCCTTGCCACCCGCTTAAACGTCATCAGCATGGCTTATTGTTGCCCCATTTGACCACCGATTTTCGCAAGCTAAACACAATACCAACGTGCACGATAGTCGATGGTAAATCTCTTTAATTACATGTTCATCATGCTCAGCAAAGGATGAATAGCAACTCTTTCATTTCTCCTGACATGCCTTTCTGTCAATTATGGCCGAGAAGCATCCTGTGTAGCATCGCGTCTTCTCAAGCGATCAGCGTGCCTTCCACTGTCCTCACTATTGACACAACAGTCCATCAGGTTTTTCGGCACATGTTGCTCCGATAGGAATATCAACGTGATTTTCACTTAATTCGTAAGTGTTCAGTCTCCGTATGCATTTATTTTTTATTGATACAACACCGACTACAATCATCTAACTTCACTTTGTAGGCTAGACGCGAATCACAAGGAAAACAAACCTCTGATATACAACCCCACCAAATTCTTTGGTCTACCTAGATTTCAATGGCTATCTCCTTTGCTTTTGTACGGTTGTACATTTGACAATATCGCAAAACATTATTCCACTTGATTCTTACCTTTCAGCTATGAATTGGGCAGTGCCTTAACATCCCGGTTTATTTGCGTGCAATTTTTTGGTATCTTATGAATGGAGAATCGAAAACTCTTTTTCCCATAACCTGATACATGCGTTACACATGTTCC
>OZ024742.1:245240427-245322927 GCA_964016885.1 Eledone cirrhosa
AACTGAAAGGAATATGGGAAATTTAAGGATTAAGGAGGCTATTTTCATCAGCCAAATAAAACCAAAGACAAATAATAGGTCAGAAATGCACAAGGCAGAATGGTTATTACAGTGACTCCACAAATACACATTTGTTTTTCAAAATTATTATTATTATAATAATTGTTTCTACTTTAGGCACATGGCCAGCAATTTGAAGTGGGAGGGGAAAGTCAATTAAATCAACCCAAGTGTGTTACTGGTACTTTATTTATCGACCTCGTAAAGACGAAAGGATATTAATAATAATAATAATTGTTTCTACTTTTGGCACAAGGCCAGCAATTACCCCAGTGCATTACTGGTGCTTTATTTTATCAACCCCGTAGGGATGAAAGGCAAAGTTAACCTTGCCGGATTTGAACTCAGAACGTAAAGGGCCATAACTCAATGCTGTAATTCATGATGTCCGACACTACAGATACTGCCAAACCACCACCCTTAATAATAATAATAATAATAATAATAATAATAATAGTAACTGCCCATATACTAAGGAAAATTCTGTCAATATAAACACATCACAAGTCTAAACACCTAAAGATACATGTATGTGTGTATGTGTTCTTTCTTGAACATGGCGGATCTTGTTGTCTCTTGAGGTCACTGGTTGTGACTTGGTGATAACTCATATGAACATAAAGCAAGATAAATGAAAAAAAAAAAAGAAGAAGAAGAAGGAAGAGGAGGAGAAAACTGAGAGGTAACATAATGATTTGTTTCAAATATCAGTTTTATTTTTAGCTTTCTGAAATTAATAAATATATGTGAAAATGTTACAAAATAATTAAAGAAAGATTTTTTTATAATTCATTGAAATTGCAGTCAATAAAACAGCACCATTAAAATTACTGCAATCAGAATTGGTCAGTAACACTCTTTCAGAAGAACCTTCATAGGTACAGTAACTACATATATTTAACTCTTAACATCCTGTAATAATTTAGCAGAAAATATCCCAAAATAGGTTTCTTAATTCAAATGTTTATAGCAATTTTACTCGAGGACAGATAGATCATTGTGAAAATTTGTATTATTACAGTAAAGACTCTAATATTTAATGTGATGCAATCACAGTCTTGTTTGGTACTTATCAATAACATTTTGATAATATGGTTTCATGATCATTGTGAAAATTTGCAGTATTAGAGCAAAGAATTTTAAATGTGATGTAGTCATAATATTGTTTTGTACTTTTCAAGAATATCTGGCTAATACAATTTCATGTGGTTTGTTAATTCAAATGTTTATAGTATCTTTACTATTTCGAAAATTAGCAGTAAACTAAAGTAAAGACTTTAATTTTAAATTGATGCAGTCATAATGTTTTGTACTTTTTGAAAATGCCTGGCTAATGTAGTTTCTTTTGGTACAGGATGTTAAGAGATGTTAAGAGTTAAACTACCATACGTTTTCTGGGATTATTTGTTGCCAACCACAAACCCAGACAGGTTTACTATGATTCTGAGGTTTTTCCTTTAAAGAAAGAAAGAAAGGGTTCTTAATTTCTGATGAATGTCCTGATCCACGGCATATCTTGAGCATTTTAAACCAGGTAGAGACCATCCCTCTCCCCATCTGTACATAGCTGATTTCTTCAAAATAAGGAGTTACTGAATTAGTGAGAGAAAAAGTGATAAAGAGAGATAGAGGAAGAATCAATCCCCAGTACATGACTGGTGCTTTATTTAGCAACCTCAAAAGGATGAAAGGCAAAGTAGACTTCAGCAGGATTTGAACTCAAAGTGCAGTGAGTTGGAACAAATACCAAGGCATTTAAGCAAATGCCCTAACAACTCTGCCAAATTGCTGCCTTTTCTTCTATAGACATGACTGAATTGGTCCTTTTTTTCATGATTGGAATTCCTTATTTTAGATATAGATGTTCAGAAACTGCGAAACTATATTTTTACCTGGTTTACATACAAAAACCTTGGCAAATCTGAAATTCGAAAATTCTGATTTTCTTTTTCAACTATTATAGTTATTGGGGGGTAACTATGTTTTCAAATCTTATAATCTTATCTTTTGTCATTATGACAGAAGTTTTGAAATCCTCCTTCAAAACAAACCAAAATCAAATGACTGTCTCCCTCATCTTAATGCATATACACAAACTATGCAAGTATTTATTAAAGTAGGCTTGTGTAACACTTATTCTGATAATGTAACCCTGGGAAAAAGTTGAGTTAAGTAACAGTGAAATAGGGTCTCTCCACAAATATGGTCTATCCCCTTATATTTCATGATATTTTAAGAATAAGATTTTTTTTTCAAAACAAACGGAATAATGTATGCTACTCCCTTTCTTTGGAAAACAAAAAAGTTTGAAGCTTGAAATATCATGAAATACAAGTTCTGTCAATAAATGCTAGATTTTGGCATGATCCTAAACAAACCACAGCTTAAAGCCTCACAAACTGGAGGGATCTCAAAATAACTAAAAGGTATGTATATATACAATTTTTGTGAGACTTTCTGGGATAATGACTTTTTAATAAGGTAGTTCCGAGCTTTGTATAGCTTAAGGCCTTATCAAGTATAAATCTGGCTGACTCTGATTAGAAGAATGATGCTTTTGCAAATTTTCCTTTTTAGATACAGCACAGGAAAACATATATACCATCAAATAACAGGCACACACTTCTCTGTTTCACTGAAATCATTGTAAAACAATTAATCAATAACTATTTAACTTAATTCTCTTATTCTTTCATTATGTATTTGACTCTGTAGTTTGAATACTTACTAACATACATCACAAGCAGATGGCACTTTGAGTATTCACATCAGCACTACATAGAGTTCTAACATGGTTATAAGCCATGTCCTGACTACGAGGAATATATATATATAGTGAAAAGTTACTGCCCGATGGCTGAGCTCACGCTGTTTCAACGGTTATTGAGCATTAACTTTTCACTATACACACACTCTTCTTTCCCAAGATTCAAGTATTTAACTGAGCATAGTCTTACTAGTCTAAACTGGTAACTCTCTCTCTCTATATATATATATATGGCACCCACTGTGGTTGGGATTTGACATACACACATATATATATGGAGGAAGTTATAGTTCACTTGAAGCTTGGTGTAATGAGGTATAAACGTTTGAATTTGTAAAGCCAAACAATGCAGGTATGGACATAGAATAAAAATGCAAATGCAAAAGATATTGTTGACAATTAGTCTTTTACCTTACATTTATTTAAATGTCCTTAATTTTCGAGATAATATCTCTTCTTCGGAGGGAAGTAAAGCGGTTAAACCAGTGTTCTAAATAGCTTGCCAAGTCATAAGCTATTTAGAACAGTGGTTTAACTGCTTTACTTCCCTCCGAAGAAGAGATATTATCTCGAAAAATAAGGACATTTAAATAAATCTAAGGTAAAAGACTAATTGTCAACAATATCTTTTGCATTTGTATTTTTATTCTATGTCCATACCTGCATTGTTTGGCTTTACAAATTCAAACGTTTATATATATATATATATATATTATGTATTAAACAGTATTTGAAAGGCATCCTATGAAGAGGAGATTCATCTTAGATCAGTTTAACTCTACTGAATCAACAGTTAAACATGAGACTTATATATCCTTGTAGTTGCCATGGTTTTTTTTATTATTTACAATAAAAAGAGCAGTGGATTGGCAGAATTATCATCATCATCCCTTTTATGGCTGTTTTTCCATGCTTGCATGACTAGGGTATGATCTTTAATGGCTGAATGCTCCTCTTATCACCACCCCCACACACACAGCCACATACATGTAATGCTAGCAGTTATAGCATGTACAGTGTAAAAAAAGTAAAGGTCTCTGATACTTGATGAAAGGGAATTTCAAATAAGGCAGAGCCCATCATTTTTTAAGTCAGAACACAGTTGATCTCTTCTTCTTCTTCTTCTTCTGAGAGAGAACTGATCCCAGTACCAGACTGTTATTTTATTTATCGATGTCAAAAGGATAAAAGGCAAAGTTAACCATGGCAGGATTTGAACTCAGAGTACAGTGAGCTAGAACAAATACCAAGGTATCTTTAATTGCCTCGTCTACAGTGTATTTTGTGTAATTTGTGATAAAATATTTTGTTTTGATTTAAGTTAAGGCAGCAAATGATGTTAAATATTGTAAGGTTTTGTATAGAAAACCTCTTGGTAAATATGTTTCATTTTCTTATAATCAATCATTATTTCTTATAATCAAATTATTCCCAAGTGACTTTTTTTTTTCTTCTTCCAGAAAATAGCTTCAAACCTTGAGTAAAAGAGCAGCAATGTCTTGAATAATAATCTCAAGGTCTGGCACAAGGCGACAAATGTTTTGGTAAAGTAGAGTTGATGAATAATAAAATCATCAATGGTTTGTACAATGTTCAACAATTGTAATGGTTATGAAGATGATGATGGTTGTGAAGATGATGGTGATAATGATTAAAATGATGATGATGAAAATAATGACAGTTCAATATAATATCTACTTCATTGTTTGAATATGATGAAGGCACCAAACCGATATATTGTACATGGAAATGGCATCATGAAACATGATTGGAACTCGACATCTGTAAATTACCAAGGAGACGCCACTCTGAGTTTTCCTGACTAAGGTCTAGTCTGCGCAAAATGATATATGTGGCACCCATGAATTGGTTTTCTTTCAAGACATCATGATTCCAAACAGTTACTTGTAAAGTTCGATTCTTAACCTCTTCCAAAGACATCTTGTACTGCATCTACCAGAAAAAAAACATGGAAAATATATTAATCTTAAATATCTTTGAAAGCTTAACTCCAATTTTGAATATAGTTAATAAATATATAGTTTATTATTCTACAGCAAACATTATTGTAGAAAAATATGGATACAATAAAATGTATCCAATACACACTCTAAAGTGGTTGGTGTTAGGAAGGGCATCCAGCAGTAAAAAGCTTGCCAAACATAGTGTTTATAATTAATGCACAAGACCAGCAAATTTTATTTTTGTTGAGGCGGGAAAAGCCAATCAACCCTTTAGCATTTACATTCTCTATATATATTATTGTATTTTCACAGTAAAGGCTTTATCTCAAATAATATCAAATCTATTAGATTTAAATATTATTTATTTTGAGGAAAATAGCTTAACATCAGTATGAGTGGCCAGTTATGGCTAGTTAGAACAGAAAGAGGTGAGAGAATTCTGGCCGGATACAGCCAGTTTTATGCTAATCGGTTAAATCAACCCCAATACTTTATTTAATTGAATTCAGCAGGACTTGAACTCAGAACATACAAATCTTAGTATTAGAATTACTTACAACTTCATTGAAAGTTGGGTGAGTTGTGTGTTTAACCACTTTAGTTTTTTGTTTTGTCAGTTTCTCAGGATCTGGTAACATATACAGTTTTACATAAGGACTTGGGTTTTCAATACCATGTGAATGCTGGCAATATAGAAATGGAAAGTAAATCATTAGTATTTTCATATACACTAGTTGACCCTGTGGAAACAACCACCAAGTATTAAAAATCAACATGATATTTGAAGTGCTTATTTGTAAGTATATATATATATATATTTATTATAATAATAATAATGAAAATTATTGTGAACAGTGCTCAGGTGTACTACAACTCATCAAAGGTGCATGTAAAGTACATAGAATAATGTAAAAATGTCTGGAAAGTGAACTGTGTATGAGTCATGATATACACACATACATGTGTGCGTATGTATGGAAGGGGAATATCAGGTGTAGTGTTGACGAATTTCAGGAAGTATGGAAGTTTGGAAGGATGCAGTGTTCTGACAGCTAACAACTGATGCAGGTAGTTTGTTCCATGCTTCAGCAACTCTGAGCATGAAAAAATGTTCCCGAAATGATGGGAGCTGTGCTGTTTTCTGATTTTGTAGGCATGCCCACAGGTGTTAGACACGGAATTCAAAAAGGTGTTCAGGGTGGTTGTTAGCAAGATGGTTAATATATATATATATATATTTATATAATGCATTGGTGTATCTCAAGCAACATATTTGTATGTATATGCGCGTGGTTCAGGAGCCAACTACATCGGTTCCACAAAATACCAACTCCATAACTGAAAACTCAAACATTTTGAAAATCTTTTATTAGGAAGTGGGTGCCTACCCTAAGCCATAGGAGTGATCTGGACACATGGAAACATCTGTACACAGACTCCGACGGGTAACAGATTTGCCAAGCCAGGAATAATATAGAATAATATAGTCTGATGAAGGATTATAATCCAAAAACATTCCCTATCAAATGAACAATATTAAGCCAACAATAAGGCTAATAGACTGTAGCCACATGGCCGTTCACAGTAACTATACTAACACTAACACTAACCCTAACTCTAATTTTAATTCTAACATTAACTCTCACACACTCATCTTTCTACACTTCTACCTTCACCTAAAATAAAATACAAAACGTATGCAGTTTTTTAAATAAGTTTTATCTTGTTTATTGTATTTCATTATATTCTAGCTTCTCCCTTTCAGCTCCTTATAGTTTACACTTCTTACTTTCCCCTGAACTGCACTACAAAAAGCAACACAACCCGACTCTCTCTAATATATATGTATATATAATTTCCGAAACATCCAATGTTTGTATATACATACTTATACATACACACACACAAATAATATTTAGAGTACTTTATTACATACGCACAACATAACAACAAATTAAATATAAATATATATACAGACATTTTATTAAGGGAAGTAACTCTTTCCCAAGCTAATGGTTAAAAGCATATTCAATAATTGTTTCTACGTTAGGCACAAGGCCAGCAAATACCCAGTGTATTACTGGTACTTTATTTTATCGACCCCGTAAGGATGAAAGGCAAAGTTAACCTCGGCGGGATTTGAATTCAGAATGGCAAGGGCCGTAACTCTATGCGCCAAAACATGGCATATTCAATAATGCAATGGTGCAGATCTTAAACTATGTGTGTATATGTACTTTACTGATACAGAATGTAGACTTAATAACAACATCAGTTTACGTACCAAGCCCCTTGCATGCATAATCATAACTTGTAGGTGTTCCTTTTGATACTGAATCGATATTTTTATCTCCCCTTGAATTCCAGAAAAGACTTGTCGGACATTATTAACAGAATCTGTAACAAAAAATAAAAAGAAAAAAAGGACAACATTTAATAAATAGATATAAAATCAAGTGTAATGGGTGCAATTTTTTCATCTTTTTTTAAGCAGAAGAGATTTTGTAGCCCAGGACGAAGTTATTGAAATATCTGACTTGCTTGAGGTGACATTTGAGATCTGGGTAGAAACTAAAACATTTACATCATGCTACATTTATTGTTGCCATCAAAAATGCCTACCTACCTATGTCAAACTTGCAATACATGCAAATGAGCATCTCCCAAAATGTATTATTTACAAAAGCTATATATAAGCTTCCCTGCCTCAGTATTGAGTGAGCAAAATTTTGCCTATATACATATATATATAGGCAAAATTTTTCTCACTCAGTACTATATATATAGAGAGAGAGGTAGAACACTGGAAGGTAATATCTGTAGTGGTAAAGCACTCAGTCCATGGGACGAGTTAAGAAGTGGTAACACAACAGTTAGTTCACCATACTGAGAACAATTGTTTCACCTTAGCTGATCTTCAGCTCGGACTGGTCATGGTTATACGGAATAGGAAGAACAACCGTATGAACGCACATGCGTAGAAATGGTCACTTCAGCCAAGCGATACAATGCGACGGGCGAAAGGTGTAACGGTGATAACTGCGAAAGTCCAAAAAGTAGTTCGAGTTGATAAGAATGTTGTTGTTATTCAATCCGGAGCTTTGTAGTTATGTAAGAGGTGTTTCAGGATATGTGGACAACGTGTGAAGATTTCATTCCTTGAATTTAGGCAATCGCTATTGCGTAATCTCCTTAGAATATTTATCCGTTCATCAATACACAGTCCACAAGACGGATTGCCCCTTGCGTATGGCTTGGACTTAGTGATGGCTTTCCATTGAATGGAGTAGGCTATACTTGAGTCCTTGAGGGACCATACGTGGCTCGCGAGTTTGATGGATGATCATTTGTTCGGGTACCTAAAGGTCAACTGATGGTTCAGGAGGCGTTCATTAAATCGGCCCTCCACCATACCCACATGGGTATGGTGGAAGGCCGATTTAAGGAACATTTCCTGAACCATCAGTCGACCTTTAGGTACCCGGAAAAATGATCATCTACGAAACTCATGAGCCACGTATGGTCCATCAATGACTCAAGTATAGACTACTCCATTCAAAGGAAAGCCATCACTAAGTCCAAGCCATACGCAAGGGTCTTGTGGACTGTGTATTGATGAACGGATAAATATTCTAAGGAGATTATGCAATAGCGATTGCCTAAATTCAAGAAATGAAATCTTCACACATTGTCCACATGTCTGGAAACACCTCTTACATAACTACAAAGCTCCGGATTGAATAACAACAACATTCTTATCAACTCGAACTACTTTTTGGACTTTCGCAGTTATCTCCCTTACACCTTTCACCCGTGGCATTGTATCGCTTGGGTGAAGTGACGGTTTCTACGCATGCGCGTTCATACGGTTGTTCTTCCTATTCCATATAACCATGACCAGTCCGAGCTGAAGATTCACTAAGGTGAAACAATTGTTCTCGGTATGGTGAACTAACTGTTGTGTTACCACTTCTATATATATATAGATGGACATTAAACAAAGATGATGATGATGATGATGATGAGATGCTCATTTGCATATAGTACAAAATTGGATATATGCAAATGAGCATCACCAGCAAACGTTCATCATACTAAATCCATATATACACTCTTGTCTATTTTCATGTCAGTACCTGTTGAGTGAATGTCACTGATGAGAAATTAATGAATCTTGAAACAGAACTGCCTGGCATTCTTAATGACTCCTAACATACTGTGAGATGTTCACAGAACAGAGAAAAATATTATTTCGTAATGAAAAAGTATTTTTCTTTGATAACAAGGCTCCCATATGTTTATTGTTTATAAACATATCACATATGCTTTCAAATACTCCCCTATATATGTGCCTGTACAACTTTGTGATATTAATCCAGAGTTAAGGGTTTGTATACTGAATAATGAACATAATAAAATCTTGATTTATTAAATCTATACTTTCAGACAGAGAAGGGAGACAAAAGCCTAGTGGTAGTTGTCAACTATTCTGAAGGAAGAAGGGGATAATTTCAATGGATCAAGAATTAATTCATGGTTAAATTAACATGCTTAAGAAAAAGAGAACATACAGATCTTTGTTTCAAGGCATGTGATAAACCATGTACACATTTGTTTCAGTTTGAAGTTTAACTTTGCCCCTGATTATTATTTTCATTTTCAAAATGATTTGGAAATCTTCAGTAATCTGCTAACAAAAGGGTCTATATTAAAAATCACTCACCATGTAAGTCGTTATTGATGTTCAGATCAGAACTTTGTTCATCTCGAATAAGTGGGTGAAAGAAGGTATAGACAAGGTCACACTGAAAACGAAATTGAGAAGAAATGAAGACAAACACAGGGTGATTTAATATTCTATGCCACATGAAACAGTATTAAGGCATTCTTAAAAAGTACAAAATAGCAATATGACTATATCACATTAAATATTAGAAGTTTTTGCTTTAATACTACACATTTTCACAGATATCTGCCTAGTTTTAAAGACAACAACGAAATTAACAAACCACATGAAACTACATTAGCAAAACATTCTGGAAAAATACAAAACAGCACTATGACTGCATCACATTAAAAATGAAAATCTTAACTCTAATACTACAAATATTCACAACAATCTGTTGACTAGTAAAGATACTGTAAACATTTTAATTAACAAACCACACGAAACCACATTGGAAATCATTCTTGCAAAGTACAAAATAAAACTATGACTACATCACATTAAAAATTAAAAGTTTTTGCTCTAATACTACAATTTTTCACAATCTGCATAATAGTAAAGATACTAAAAACTACATGGAATCACATTAGCAAAACAACACTATGATTATATCATATTAAAAATGGAAATCTGAACTTTAATGCTACAAATTTTCACACAAACTGCTTAGTATTAAAGATATTATAAATATTTGAATTAACAAACTACATTAAAACACAGTGTGCTGGAACAAATACCGAGGCACTTAATCCCATGCCCTAACAACTGTGCCAAGTCACCACATAGAAATATGTCAGCAACAAAAACAAAATAATGAGAAACCAATGGTTTTAACAATAATCTATTGAACAAAGAACTCTTTCCAAACTTACCTCAGATATTTCTGGTGCATGTTGAAATATCTCTTTTACAAAATTAGAGATTTCTGTTTTGCGATTCAGAGCTACCGTTCTTATATTACTTCTACCAAACAACACCCTACAGAGAGAAATGGAGTTTAGATATATACAGCAAAAAGTAAATAATGGTTTCTGATCTAGGCATAAGGCCAACAATTTTGGAGGAGGATTAAGTTGATTAAATCGACACCAGTGTGTTACTGGTACTTTATTTTATCAACCCTGTAACAATGAAAGGTAAAGCTAACCCCAGGATTTGAACCCAGAACGTAAGGGGCCATAACTCTGTGTCACAAAGCATGGTGTCCAATGCTCCACAAATACTACCAATCCCCCAGCCTGGCAAAAAGTAAATAATGACTTCTTTTTAACCAGTAATAATAGACAAGTTAGTAAACCATTGGAACTCACCAATGGCAATTATTTACATCTGATATTGAAGAACAATTTCAGCTCCATTTAGTTCTCTCTCTCTCTTGTTTACTATATGTCCATCACATTCTATTTCTATATATTTACATGTTCTGGTTGGTGTTACAAATGGCTTTCAGCCAAAGGAACCATGCTTAAAAGGTTGAGAGGACCCTTCAGTTAGGACTCGATAACCTCTCTAGTGGTATCATGAAAAATGCACATAATACACTATATAAGGTGATTGGTGATAGGAAGGACATCCAGCTACAGAAATCATACCAAGAAAGGGTTGTGATGACTTTTCAGTTGTGTCAAAGGCACAATTACTCTAATATTGCTGACACGACAAAATGCACCCAGTACATTCTGTAAAGTGGTTCAACCATAGAAAACTTGCCAAATGGTACTGAGGATTCTTCAGTTATATCAAAGACACAATAACCTCCATAGTGCTGATGCCCCAATAAAATGTACCCAGTACACAATGTTTATTTATGTGGGAATATATGTAAGCAAGAAGCGATCCCCTGGCTTGTAGCTTTCATTATGTACTAAGTTCGGCTGCGACACGCCATCAGAACCCTTGTAGGGACCACAGACAATAAATGATCATGATATATATATATAGGTAAGGTAAGGTAAGGTAAAGAACCCCTTCAGTTATGAATGACCATGGGATTTGCACCTAGAAAGTTCCCTTCTGACGCACAAGTCCAGGCAAGGTTGTTTGTGGAAGACCAGCAATCGCCTATGCATATCAGTCTCCCCTCCCCATGCCACCAATATTATCCAAGGGAAAGGCAATGGCTGATACAGCTTGGCACCAGTGACGTCACAACTTATTTCTACAGCTGAGTGAACTAGAGCAATGTGAAATAAAGTGTCTTGCTCAAGAACACAATGCAAAATCCTGATCCGAGAATCGAACTCACAACCTCGATTGTAACCCCAACGCTCTAACCACTAAGCCATGCCTTCACACATATATATATATCATTGTTTAACACGTTTCCACACCTTCATGGGTCAGATGGGTTGACACATTGTGAGACAAGTCAGATCAGGTGACCAAGTCTTGCTCATATGGATCTGTATTTTGGCTTTGTTTTTACAACTGGTTGTCCTTCCTAACGCCAACCTCATTACAGTGTAGACTAGGTGCTTTTTATTGTGGCACCAAAACGACTATCTATTAAGGTGGACTGAGTACTTTTTTGTCATGTCACCAGCACGACCACTATGCAGGGTGGACTGGGTACTTTTTGTTGTGTCACCAGTGCAACCATTTTACAAGGTGGACTGGGTGTTTTCTTTTATTAATATAATTAAAACGTTCATGGTAGTTTGTTCAGTTTCTGTTCAGGCCATTCCATGGCTTACCGATTTTGTCATTCTCTATTCAAAATGATATTGTGGTTTCTCAGTCGAAATATTTTTCAAGTATACTTGTTAAGCCAATCAAAAAGCACACATGTGGTAGTTAATTAATGGAAGAATGATTGTAACCACTTGAGGATTAAAGTGAACACCACTGCAGGCATTGCCAGAGAGTTTCAACATAGATGAATAAGTTTGACAGCAAAATCAACAGAATCATCATCATCACCAGCAGCACTGTTTAATGTCTATTTTCTATACTTGCATGGGTTAGCTGGGTTGTCATGTGACTGGTCAAGTGACTAAATCTTGCTCATACACTCCATTTTGGGGTTTGGTTACTGCGGCTGGATGCCCTTCCTAACACCAACCACTCTACAGCAGATACTGGGAGCATTTTATCAAGACTCTAGCATGACTACCTTAATATTGTGTATATTAATTTAAAACACTGGAGCAGAGAGTAGCATACAATGTGACTGAAGCATGATATATCTGGAGTGATCGTCAGGTGGGTTGTTCTCAAGCCTTTCATTGGCTGGATCTGCTTGAGCAGAGCTGAACCATGGCTATTAAACATCATCATCATCAGAAGGATGTAATTTTCTGGTTCTAAAGTCAGGTATTTCAGTTCCACAAATGTAAAGATATTGTTCCTCAATATTATTTTTAAAAATAAATTTTAACGGAAAGAAGCCAATTATTAGATTAGACCAAGGAAACAATGTTTCCATTGGCCTTTTTATTGCTGATACAACTCTTGGCTGAAAGTATATATTATTTAAATGATCAGCAGGTTGGCAGAATCGTTAGAATGTTGTATCGAATGCTTTGTGGTCATTTATTTAGGTACTTTTATGCTCTGATTTCAAATCCCACCTTTCCTCTCTCTGGACCAATAAAATCTAGATTTGTGTGGTCACTTGGTCTAAATTCTTTTCCATTCTAGTGTACTTGTTAAATTAACAGAATCATCATCATCATCAATTGTTTTCTAGGGATCAATTTAATCAATTTTTCTTTTTTTTGCAAAACATCTTGCATTATACGTAAATTAGAAACCTTTAATAAAATACTTACTTTCCAGATAGTGGATGCCAGTTGACCAAAGGGAATCGCTGCATCAATTTTTCTCGAAACTCAAGAAACTCTGAGAAATGTCGAAAGACTATTGAAGGCACCTTCACATTCCGTCTCATTATTCTAATAATGTATGTCTGAAACAGAAAATAAATGAACAAATAAAAGGAAATGAATGGTTTAACCCTTTCTGATGAATTGGATATAATTAATATCTAACTAAATTATCAGTCTAGTACTGGAGTCGGTTCTTCCTCTATATCTCTTTCTCACTTCCTCTCTATCAATCTCTCACTTTCTATCCTTCTCTGAAAAGAATCTGCAGTGTTCAGACCTGGAGAAGGATGGGGTCTGTCAGGCTTAAAATGCCCAAGAAATACTGTATGCCACTTCATCACCCCTATGACTCTATCAGGAGTTATGGGACCATACCATATATATCTAACTATAATACTTAAATATGGTCATTGCAAAAAAAACAAAACAACCTTTACTATTGGCCACCACCACCATAGTGGTGGTAGTAGAAATAGTAGTAGTAGTAGTAGTAGTAGTAACCACAGCATCAGTAGTGGTAGTTGTAGTCAGCACAGCAGCAGTGGTAGTAGTAATAGCAGAAGCAGTAGTGACAGCAGCTATAGTCCATCAAATATTTTGTTGCTATAGTAGTAGTAGTAGTAGTAGAGGTGGTGGCAATACCACTGTGAGTGTATGTATGTATATATATATGAGCATGTGTCCATATGTATGTGTGTGTCTGAACAAATGAAAATCAACAAAGAAAATACATAAATATGGTCAATGCAAAATATTGATCTTTACTACTACTACTACTACTACTACTACTACTACTACTACTACTACTACTACTACCACCACTACTACTACAGCTGCTTTTTTTGCTGCTGCTGCTACTGCTACTACTACTTCTACTACTACTACTACATCCTAGAATTTTCACAGGTACTATGTTAGTAAATATATAAAAATTAAAAACCTGGCTAATACTTACATAATGTTTCTCAGGAGTATATCGTTTCTGGAAGTTGATAACTTCAATATTTGTAATACGTCCATCTGTATGGATGCTAAATAAAGCAGAAAGCAAATTCAAAATTTCCATATTACATAAATTACCTTTTTTTATAATTTTGAGTTGTAATACATTTTTAATTGGCATATTTTCTAATAAGCTGTGAATTGGTAGAGTTGTTAAAATCATCATCATCATCATCATCATCATGTAATCCATTTTCCGTCTTCTTAATGCCAACCAATTTACATGTAGTGGAAAAATGTTATCATGTCTCCAGTACAACCACTTTACAGGGTGGACTGGCTGATTTTTGTCATGGCACCAGCACTAACTCATTACAAGGTGGAGTGGATGTTTTTTGTCATGGCACCAGCACTTCTACCTTACAGGGTGGACTGGCTGTTTTTTGTCATGGCACCAGCACTAATGCCTTTTGCCATGGCACCAGCATTACCACCTTATAGGGTGGACTGGTGCTTTTTGTCATGGTACCAGCACTAATGTCTTTTGCCATGGCACCAGCATTACCACCTTACAGGGTGGACTGGCTGCTTTTTGTCATGGCACCAGCACTAATGCCTTTTGCCATGGCACCAGCATTACCACCTTATAGGGTGGACTGGCTGCTTTTTGTCATGGCACCAGCACTAATGCCTTTTGCCATGGCACCAGCATTACCACCTTACAGGGTGGACAGGCTGCTTTTTGTCATGGCACCAGCACTAATGCCTTTTGCCATGGCACCAGCATTACCACCTTATAGGGTGATCTAGATTATTTTTGTTGTAGCGGTACCAATACTACCACTTCATAGAGTGTACTGGGTATATTTTGTCATAACACCAACACTACCACCTTACAGGATGGACTAAATGCTTTTTGTCATGACCCAAGCACTACCACTTTAAAAGGTAAACTGGTGCTTTTCTTTATGACATTAGCATGGCCACTTTACAAAGTAGGTTGTGCACATTTTATTGTAGCACCAGCAGTACCTCATTACAGCACTAGGGCACTTGTGTTCTTGGCCAGGTTGGGAAAGGGGATGGGGTAGCCACATGCTGCTTGCCAGGTGAGGTGGGATGCTTAGCAGTGTTATTTCCAACTCTCTACACTCTGAATTGAAATTCTGCCAAAACAAATACATTAGTGATGCTAAGTAAACATACAAAATAAATAAGTGAAACTAACCTATAGGTTTTGGGAACAAATGACAACAGGGCCCCTTCATTGTGGCTGGAGAATTTCAGCTGAGCAAGGTTATGCATGAAGAAATTAAACTGTGTGAAAACTGAGCGGGAACTGTCTTCAATCATACGTGTAAAGATAGCAGCAGCTTCAGCATCAGATTTTCCCGGAAGTAGAACTTGTTGAATATAAGTGACAGCATTCTCAGACACACCAGGAATACCAGATCGTGACATCTGTAAGACAAAGAAGAGCACATTGCACACACATACATATATACATACATTACAAATATACATTTTGTTAGCACTCTGAGTATGGTTGGCTTGTGTATGCGTTTAAACTATTTCTTGTTGAGTGAGTAATACGAGAGCAGCTACACTATTGAAAATATTTTTCCTATTGTCTCGGTAATTATAATATATATATATATAGGCATTATGAAGGGCATTCAGCCATAGAAAATCAGCCAGAAACACACCTATATGAGCAAACCACGGTCACCCGACACAACTTGACTCTAAATAGGACCCGTCTAACCCATGCTAGCGTGGAAGATGGACATTAATCGATGATGATGATATATATATATATATATATATATATATATATATATATATATATATAAATAAAGGCCCCCTTCAATCACAAAAGTTCCCCTCCAAGGCATATATTAGGATTACCAGATATATGAACAATTATACAAACAGGGAAATTTGTATTTTTATAAATTAATAATTTGCATTAGGAAAATCCTATAGTTTATGTTGATTACTGACACATGGAAGTAATTAAAGATGAGAATGATATTTTAATAATTTATTTCTAGGATATAATTACATAAATATTCAGCATGTATGTACAAATGATATACAGGATTAAATGTATGAGTAAACGTGGAGAAATAACTATTTACAGGGAGACATGTAGAGTTAGAACCTTGTGATTGGGTAGTGAACTTCTTATAGTAGCAACATGACTGAGATAGGAAATGCATTGTGTAAATATGTGTGTAAATTTGAAATAGTTACACAGATATATAAATATATATATATTGGCCACACTGTAAATGTGGTTGGCATAAGGAAAGGCATCCAGCTGTAGAAACCAAGCCAGAAACAGATCTGTATGAACAAAACGCTGTCATCTGATCTGACTTATCTCACAACGAAACAACTCGTCTAACCCATGCTAGTGTGGAAACATGGATGCTTAATGGTGATGATTACATATATGTACACACTTATACACATAGTGTATTATTATGGTTGATTCCTAAATCCAAACTTGCTTGGAATCGTCTTTGATTTTTAATCTTTCAGAGTGATTAAAGAAAATATGTGAACCAATGAAGGAGCTAGATGTGGCTGCTAGAAATAACAGCCACATCCCATTCAAACTACACACTATTTTGTCTTTCACCCTCACTGGGTCAATAAAATAAAGTATCAGTAATGCACTGGCGTCGATTTAATCGACTTTCCCCTCCCCCAAGATTGTTAATCTTGTGCCTAAATCAGAAACCACTATTTAAAAAAATAGAAATGATACATTAGATAATGTTGTAGTTACTGCTAAAATGTTAGTAAGGTCATGGTTATATATATATAAAATCATTTTACATCAGTTTTTCTTGCTGGCATGTGTTGGGTGGGTCAATTTCAGTTGTAGCCTCCATTTTGGGCACGGTTTCTATGACTTAGCATCAACAACTTAACAGAGCACTGGCTGTATGTTATCATGGCACCAGCACTAGAGAAGTTGTCATGTCCTCAACTAGACTAAATAGGGTCCACCCAATCCTATGCAGTCTGGTTGATCACCAACTTCTTTACAGAATGCATTGTGTGTATTTTATCATGGCACAAACACTAGAGAAGTTGCTTTGTCCCCAGCAAGTCCTCTCCAATCTTCATCATCATCATTTAATGTCCATTTTGCTATGCCAGCATGGCTTAGACACATCAGTAAAAACGAAATCAGTACTTAATAAGTGTTACAGTCCTCCCAGACAAGTGGACACACACACACACACAAACACACACACACACACACACTTCACACACGTTTCAGGATTGGCATGATTTCCACAGTTAGATACCCTTCCTAATATGAGCTTCTTTAAAGATCATTAGCTGTTAACAATACTTACCAAAGAAAAGAAATTGAGAAAAAGATTCCTGTTTTTACGAAGAATATTGAAGGCTGTGCAACAAAGATCCACAAAGCGTTGAAAACGACCACAGTTTTTGTCTCCACCATTAATAACATACATCATATCAGAAGTTAAAACAAATGGCACTCGGTCCCTGCAAAGAGAACATATAAATTATAAAGATTCTAAACTATTTAAAGAAAAATAAGTGATTATAATATTTTTTAGAACATGGACACGAGAGGAGAAGAGTCAACCCAAGATTATGTGGCACCAAACATTCAAAGAGGACCTTAGACACATAGGAATTAGTTAGATGGGTTCTGTGAGGTTTAAAAATACCCTAGTTACGGGACCATGCATGTATGCAAACCCTTTAAAACAAACAGTTATATTTATATCACAGAACCAAAGAAAGGTTTTAGATAAATATGAATTTTTTTAAACAAATAGTTTACTATTGTAGGAGCATGGGCAGTTTCAGATAATTTGTTGGTATCAAAGGGGTTAAGAAATTCTCAAAAAAAAAAAAATCATTGCAGTTTCATTACCTTTTGAATCCACCAAACATCTGAGCATCACCCAGAAACTTTCCAAAGTCAATGTGAAACAAATGTCCTGACTGCTTCAACATGATATTGTCATTGTGTCTATCACATATACCCAATACATAAGTGGCTACACAATAGCCTGCACAGGAACACAGAAAGTTATCCAAAGACTGCAAGTAGAAAAGATATACTCATTTATTCTTTTACTAAATTCAGTTATTAGACTGCAGCAATGCTAGGACACTGGCTTGACTTAGTCAATTATATCAACTATCAATGACACAAGAACCTAGTTTTTTCAAGTCTGGACTTATTTTATCAATCTCTTTTTTTTCCTCCTCAAACCACTAAGGTACAGGATATAAAAAAAAAACAGATGTAAGCATACACAGAGACACATACATATCCAAATATTCGAGGTCCCTTTTCTTTTTTTGTCTTTACTCAGACCTTTTTTCTGTTTCTCCTTTGTGATCCTGTCTCTATTTTGTACTCCTGAAGAAGGGCTTAAGCTCGACACGTCGAAATTTCTTTCCTCTTTCCAATATAAAATGGGAAACTAATAAGACTTTTTGTACCTTTGTTTGTACCTTGAACCATACACTCACACACATATATAGATATCTTTCTTCTGATGAAGGACTAGCGTCCGAAACGTTAAGACCGCCTTCCTGCTATTTCAAACGTTAAACTAATATATTCCTTTTATATACTGTACCAATTGTGTTGCTATTTCTGTTTACCTTTTACATATATATATATATATATATACAGACACACTCACACATATATGTATATAGACACACACCACACTTTATAAATATATATAACAATTATTACCAATATATCAAATACTATTTGAAAACAATTTTAATCAGTGCATATTTACAATCTTGCCATATCAAATATGTATTTTTAAACTCAGTAAACATTTCTGAAAGTGTGTCCTCATATGTAATACAACCCCAGATTTTTGGCATCCATTTTAGTTCAAAATTTCTCATTATCATCTACAGTACTTTCGGAACATCCACCTCCACTGCTAATTTGGTTGCCCAGGTAATGGAAACTATCAACTACTTCAACCAAGCCCTCTAGGAGCTAGTCTCCTGCTACTTACTGCACCTGTGCGATGACCACATATAAAACCTGCATTCTTTGCTAGCCTACCTGAAATCCCACTACACCTCATGTACCAGTATTACATATCTTGGGTACTTATACATGAGAAAATATGGAAGTCAATACATACTTAGCTACACAATAACTAACACAAGATCACAAGATGTTGTCCTACGATGGCAAATAGAAAAAGGAAAACCAGGAGATTTATTTGAATTCTTGTCAGATGATTCATCAGTATATGACTTATGCCAAGCTGTTGAATGTGTTTGTGCGTGTATACATGCATATGCACATATATACACAAACGATAGTAGTTTATACAGATGGCAGTGCATACCAAGAGAACAGAAGAGGCAAACACACATTTACATACACACATTTATATACACACATTGGTTTGTAAACACAAAAAAAAAAATGTTGATTAAACAACATACTTTGTCATATTCCAGCTGAGTTGGGTTATTTTTTTGCAACCATTCTTGGAGAGGTCGTTCTTTGAAAGAACCAGTCAGTCCATAGGAAACTTGGATTTTCCGAAGTGTTTCAGATTCTGTGACAATTTCAACCATTCCTGTGAATTGAAGAAAGAAACAAAATTTTGATTCATATAAACATGAGATCAGTGATTGATTCCTGTTTGTGTAGTTCTAGATCTCATTAAGTGTAGCAAGTTTACACTTTTGTGTCATATACTATATGTGGCAAACACTTATTTAACGAAGAGTATAAATAATAATTAGAAGGTTATATGTGGTTATTAGAAATGATTATAACAAGAATAATAGTTGAAATAACAAGTATAATAAGAATATGTGTAATAACGAGAATATAAAGAATAAATGATTTGGTTTATTAAAAAGTACATATAAAACAGTTACCAAGAGTAGTTAATTTTGTTATTGTTGTAGATGTGAAAACAGCGAGCGAACAGATAATGTTGTTGTTGTTATTTGGAGTCCGTGGTAGTAATTCTGAGACCGTAGTGAGTAAGAGAGAGTAATGGTTTGTATACCTCTGAATGGTCTGTAATTGGTTGTAGACCACTGTGGCTTGTACATGGTCTGTAGTAGTAGGGCTCCAATCTCTCTGTGTGTATCTGTAGACCACTGGGGTCTGTTGATAGCAGTGAATCCTTACATAGTTAGTTGCTAGCTTAATGCTCCGATGTTTCTGGCTAAAGTAGGATGGTGCAGGCTCTATATATAGCTGTCACTTCCTGTCTCCCACCTTGAGGGGATAGTCAACACATCAACCTGTTCACACCAAAAGGGTGTTGACCTAGAATTTGACCTTTAGGTGTCACCCAAGGTTCAAGGCGTGGACAGATCTCGCTACACTTACATGGGAAATAATGGTTAACCTGTTAGCATTTACATCACTCTACATATATTACTATATTTCCATGGTAAAGAAATTTTGATGTTATTTATTTTGAGAACAATACCTCAACATCAGTATGAGTGGCAAGTTACAGCCTGTTTGAACAGAAAGAGGTGAGAGAATTCTGGCTGGCTATGGTGGGTTTAAATTCTAAAGGGTTAAAACACTCAATAAATGTTAAAAAAATAGCCATTAAAAATGCTTCTCAGACTCAAAGAATATGAAACACTGGGTCCTTTAACTTTCTAAGTTTAAATCCTGCGAAGGTCAGTTTTGCCTTTCATCCATCCATATAACTAGTCTTCTTTTATTATAAATTCATCTTCACTTAGGAAGCTTTATAAGAATATTAATCCTTTTGGTTCCAACTCACCTAAAACCACCATATTTTTATGATATACAACTGTTTATTTTAAAAGTTCATTCTTTTTTATCAGAATCAACATGATTTCAGACCTTATTTGCTTACTGAGTTGGGTGGTACTTGTCAGATCAGACCAAGGAAACAATGTTCCCATTGGTCTTTCCAAACTTATATTAAAATCTTCCATCATAATTTTATTTAAGTAATGTTTTAAATATCAGCTTTTTAATGAAAAGGTTAGCTACCTCACTAAAATTTTCAAATTTCCATTGACTCAGAAGCTGCCTTGTTTTCGCAGTTTTCTATTTTGCTTTAAAATGAAAGCAAGATAGAAAGATAATGAATAAATGAATTAACCCTTTCATTATCATATTTCTAATAAAATATTTTCAAATCATTTTGAAAATAATCAAGAATTTGAAGGGATTTAGTAATATAACTAAAAATATCTTTCTCATTATTAAGTTGCTGTTTGAAACATAACTTAACAAAGGTATTTACATGAAATTATGATGGAAGGATTTTATATAGAGTACGGCCACTACTTTATATCCATGTAGGAGAACCCCCTACCGATGCGCTGAACGAGTGTGGCTTTTTAGTCCAGCCAGCGACTTGAAAACTTTGGTACAAACACTACACTTGTGACAATTATTGACATATAGTGCTGGGCCCTTGGTACCATGTGACGACAAGTGTAGAGAGATCTCCAGATATAAAGCAATACCTGTGCCGTGAAGCTTTTATAGTGAGCAAAGGCACTGCACAAAGCCAGTCCCACTTTCTTAACCAAGATGATATTTACCAAAAAGAAGAACAAGTCAATATCATTGAATACCATCAGGGTTGCAGGTGTTATATCAGAGTTTTCCTTCTCCTAGAATTCTGCCTTGACAAAGGCTAAGGGGTCATCTCTCCTGGTGATTTTGGATGGCCATTGACTCTTAAGAGTTCCTTTGCCCTTTGACAGGTTTTGTTTCTAGTCCTGCAGGATGTCCAAAGTCACCCTCCTCACCAAGAAACCTTGGTGGGGTTACCAGTTTAGTCGCCAACGACCCGACCATGAGATAGGTTGTACTGGAATACATGTTACCAGTAGCACCAACTGGTGTATATAGATATACACACTTTAAAGGTGGCTAAAAGCTTTGGATAAAAAAATACCTTGGTACTTGTTCTGGCTCACAACACTCTGATAAATAAAATATAATTTCCGTACTGGGTGTCAACTTTCTTTCTTTCTTTCTCTCTCGAAGAGACCAGCTATGATCCGACCTGGTGAGGGATGTGCTCCACAGAGTTAAAAAAAAATCCCCAATGACACCACCAGAAGTTAACAACTCTTTATCTGCTTTTTTTTTTTTAAATCAACCCTAAAACAGTTTTTGTATCATCGAATGAAGGCAGGGGGTCAATTGATTTGGTATCAAAAAGGGTTAAAGAGAAATGAGGAAAACTGATCTTACCTTTCTTTGGTCCAGTACTGAGGCAAGCAAAGGTTATTATCTTTAAATCAAGGTTTTCCTGCTGCCATAGTTTGTCCATGATTCGAATCATCTGAAGGGTCAGCATATCTTGGCGGAGATCATCACCAACCTAGCAATTAACAACAGGATTAGTAACTTTTAGTGTTTCATACACTCTGCTCTAAGTATGTTCAAACTAAAATAATAATCATAATAATTTTTTGTTTTTATGCGATCGACAAGATTCCGACTGGGGTGGAACTTTGTCGAATCAGACCAGTGAAACAATGTTTCCATTGGTATTTCCATTGCTGATACTATCTACCAGTCACAACTCCTGGCAGAAAGAGCAATGTGAAATAAAGTGTCTTGCTCAAAGACATAATGCATCACCCAGTCCAGGAATTATATTCACAACCTTATGATTGCAAATCCAATTCTCTAACCACTATAATAATATGTCATGTGCATTTGTATATTTATATATATATCTTGCTGTTTTACAATAGGTACACCATATCCCTGTATGTCATGAAATACAACTAAAAGAGTTGGCATCATGAAGGGTTGTATAACTTTGTCTGAAAATATCCCATCCAACCCATGCTAGCATAAAAAAGTGGATGCAAAAATAATTGTTTCTACTTTTGGCACAAGGCCAGCAATTACCCCAGTGCATTACTGGTGCTTTATTTTATCAACCCCGTAAGGATGAAAGGCAAAGCTAACCTCGGTGGGATTTGAACTCAGACCATAAATGGCTGTAACTCTATGCTACAAAGCATGGCGTCTGACACTCTACTGATACTGTCATAAAAATAATGATGATGATGATCTCTGTTTGTAACACTAAAATTTATACACACACAAAACATACACACACATGTTCACACAATGCATTTCCTATCTCAGTCATATTGCTACAAAAACAAGTTTATTTTACAATAAGAAGGTCTTTATCTTTTGTCATTTCCGCATACCAGCAATCAATACAAACTGTAGAGTTTGCATGATTGTTTCATATACCAATCCTGGATTTCCAAAATTAAATGTATTCAATGCTATTTCTGTCCTTATTGACACTAATATAAAATAAATATTTACCTTGAACATAATATAGACAGGTTCAGCTTCAGGGTTGCAGTTCTTGAAAACCAGTTTCAAGGGGAAAGCATTTGATGTGTAATAGGAAGAAGACTGAAAAAGAGAGAGAGTTAATCTAAATATATATATATACACATATACACAGTACATGCTGTAAAGTAGTTGGTGTTAGTAAGGGCATTCAGCCATAGAAAGCTTGTCAAACAAAGGGTTGGAAGGACCCTTCAGTTTGTGTTAAAAGACATGACTACTTCTCCTCTGCACTCAACATGACAATACGTAAGTGGGATGCAGATCCCTTGGCCTGCAGGGTAAGTGGCCATTAAATGTTGATGATGATGATGATGATGAGATGATATCTCATCATCATCATATTTTAATATCTATTTTCCATACTTGCATGGGTTAGATGGGTTGTTACATTATGAGACAAGTCAGCTCCAGGGACCATGTCTTGCTCATATGGCTTGATTTCTATGGCCAGATGCCCTTTCTAATGTCAACCATGTTATAGTGTGAACTGGGTGCTTTTTATTGAGACACCAAAACAACCATCTAACAGGGAGGACTGGGTGCTTTATCATTATGCCACCAGCATGACCACCTCACAGGGTGAACTGAGTGATTTCTTTTCTCGTGTCACCAACACGACCACTATTCAGGTTGGACTGAGTGCTTTTTTTTCTCATGTTACCAGCATAGCCATTATACAGTGCTTTTTCTCCTGTGTCAGCAGCACGGCCACCTTACAGAGTAGATTGGGTGCTGCCTCTTGTTATGTTACCTTGTTACTGGGTTAGTATTGGTAACTTGATAGTGAGTGTTTTCAGATTAATAATGTTTTTTACATAAAATGATAGCAGACATTAAGCAATGATGATGATACACTTAAAATAAAAAGTTTTCAGTCATGGAACCAGGGGTGGTTTCAGGTGAGTTAGTATCAAAAGGGCGAAAGTAGTTTAAAGTGTGAAATAAAGTGCTTATTAAAATTTGTTGGCAGTTTTGCATTATGTGACATGTACATTTGATAACCCTTTGAGGATATCATCATCATCATCATCACTATCATCATCATCATCATTATGTTTGTCTTCCGTGGTTGGCTGGATTGAATAGCTTGTCACTGTCCAAGGCTGGACAGGTCTGAGAGATTGCATTTTACCCATGCGTTCCACATTTGGCATGGTTTCTGTGGCTGGATGTCCTTCCTAACACCAAACACTTTGCAGGGTGTACTGGGTGCATTTTATTGTAATATTATGAATAAAAATAGCAATCTTTTCAAAATCAAATTATTTGTGTTTACTTTTTCTAATCAGTCTTGGGTTAGATGGGTTTGCAATTCACCAACTTTTTACATATCTAAACTTTTCACTCTCTGTTACATTTGGACTTTTTCAATTATGAGTACCTTTCACTATAAACTCATGGCACATTTTGAAATGAATAAGAAAAACAAATGAAATTTACAGCTCACACCTATACAGGTTGAGCTCACCTCTAACAAGGTAGTATTTCATAGGAGGTATCTAGGATATTTTAATGATAGGTTCTCCCACTCCTATCACGAAAAGCAGTATGAAATGAAGCATCTTGTTCAAGAACACAATGATTTCTGGACTGGGGTGCACATTGTGTTCTTGAACAAGATGCTTCATTCCACATTAGGATTGGAACCCCTATCATTAAAATATCATCATCATCATTACTATCATTTAACGCCTGCTTTTCCGTGCTGGTATGTCACAGACTAAGTCAATACTTAATTGGAGCTACTATCCTCCCAGAAAGACTGGGGACCAGGTCTCACATACGTTCTAGTTTTGGCATGGCTTTTACAGCTGGATGCCCTTCCTATCACCAACCACTTTACAGCATTTTTTCACACATCTGTCAGGAGAGAGTAGTGGTGCTATGAAAAAAATGAATCCGGTACATGTCATAAAGTGGTTGGTGTTAGGAAGGTCATCCAACAGTAGAAACTATGCCAAAATTGAACATAATGAGCAAGACACTCTTGTTTGACCTGCCTGTCTAGCTTTAAAGCATGAGAACCAGTCTAATAGATGAAAGCATGATGATGATGATGATGATGACACCCCTCATATAATGTAAAATAGTTTGCCCACTAATGCTAAAAGTTACTTACCTTCAAATCAATGCCACACACTTCCCAACTTGGGTTAAAGGGAAGATGTATTTCACCCTTCTTGGCAAACCATTTGTACAAAGTATCCAGCTGTTGTTGAAGACACAACTGAAATTGAAGAAATAACATACTTTGAAATATGAAATGAGCCTCCATTGTTTAACGTAATTCTCAAAGAGATTCAGCATAACACAGTGCATGATAAGGCTGGATCTTTGACTTATATGTACTGTTCATCTGATAGGCTTCCAAACAGTTTCCACTTACTCAGTTTGACATACAAGGCATTGGTCAACCCAAGGCAAAGGTAAATGACACTTGCCCAAGATGCCACACAATGGGATTGAACCTGGGATTGTGAAGCAAGCTCCTAAACCATTTGGTCATGCTGTATCCTCCTTTGAAATAAACCTCTTCAACAAATTGGCGATTGTATTGAAGTAAATACAGCCAGACACCAGTAATGTCACAGGTGAACTCAGAAGGAAAAGGACCAAAGTAAATACCTCAGCTCATCACATCCAACACCAATCCATCATTCAAAAGAATGAAATGAAAAGCTGTACTCAACATGATCTGAACTTAGAACACATACAGCCAGAACAAATATCACTGAGCATATAATCGGACACTCCAAAGAGACTGCTCATTTACTTCAGTAGCCAACAGATACCAGTTTGACAAAACTTACTACTTAACCCTTTCATAATCATATACACTCTATTTCAAATAGTTAATGAAAAATTTATCTAAAACCCTTTTGTCATAATTTTATGCGAGAACATTTAAGTTATGTTATAAACACCAGCTTGATAATGAGAAAGTTAGTTATAGTACTAAATCCCTTCAAGTTCTTGACTATTTTCAGAATGATTTGAAAATCATATTGAGTGTCTTTCATTAGAAACATGGTAACAAAAGAATTATTGATAGGGGAAGTCTACATTTATATAATGGAATATGCAGTAGCTCTGTCAACAAAAAAGAGCTGATCAGTAGATTGAACAAAGGATACAATGTTTCCATTGGTCATTCCATTGCTGTTACTAATAAAGAGTTTTGTTGAAGAACATGTATTTCCCAGTTCAGAATCAAACCCACAACCTTATTATTGTGAGTCTAACATTTTCACCACTAAGCCAAGTGCCACCAAAATCCTAAGTTATTGTAAGGTAATGGTGGCCTTAGTAACTGAGCTTTTAGATAAATCCATTCAATAAATTGGTGAAGGACTGCCTCACACCTGTACGTTACAAATAGAAGGAAAACAAAACAGAAAAACCAAAACCAAAATGAAAAAATACCCTTCCTTACATCTTTGTCTTTTGATGCTTTCAACTTTTCAGCCATAGAACTGAGTATTTTCATCATATCTTCCTGTTTACGGAATTCTTCATATAGAGATTCTCCAGCAACATTTGCAAGAGCCACAAACATTAATTTGAACCAATGTTTGCAGGAATTGTCCTGAGCAGCACCTTTTAGTAACCTACACATTTAAAAGAGATAAGATATAAAATATCACAAACACATGATATTAGACATCATATATATCAATTTTAGAAAGAAACTATGAACAGGTAAATTGATAGGATTTGAACCATGTATTCTATAGCTTGTAAATCTATGGACTTGTTGTTCTTCTTGAGTTATCTCTCCATTGAAGGTGAAGCATGCACAAAGCTCTTGTTCCAGACTTCCCAGTCTCTCATTGCAGCAAGAAGATCCTGTCCAGTGTACCGCATCAACAGAGTCCTGATGGTTATGTTTGGACGTCCTACTCAGTGCTTTGCATCTTGTGATCAGAGAAGCAGCTTCCCTGCAGGTTCATCATGGTGGGAAACATGACCAGCAAGAGCCATGCAACAGGATTGAACTTTCAATAAAACTTTATCAGTGCTACTGACCTCTCAGATGGGCTGGCCACCATATCTCACTTACATACATTCCCACATTCTTCAGGGAACAGATACATTCACTTTGAAAAATACATGAATAAATATATAAAGAAACAAATATTAATAGATACAAACCAGAAGAATTTGTGAGCAAACTGGATACTGTTGCAAGACTTTTCTAATAACATTTTAGCCAGTGGGGAGTTGTGATAGCAATCAAACTTGAGGGCCTGAGAAAGATAAAAAAGAATTGAAATAAGTAATAAAACCAATACACACACACACATATATATATATGTGTAAATATATATATGTTGGGTGTGTGTGTGTATAGGTACCCAAGTTGTGTCAGGAGTAACCACAGTTAAAAATGGTACTCAATACTTTGGTAGAGTATAGGCATTTTTTTATTTTATATATCAGGACTTTCTTGATGATTTCATAGAAAATGAAACAGTTCTAGTCCTGTAGAAGTCATTTCTATATAAAATTAAAAAAGATATATATATATATAGAGAGAGGACATTAGTCTGTACCAATATCACCACCCATACACTCTCATCACCCGTACACCTTAATACCCATTTCCAGCCTGTATAAACATTTCACCTCCTTCCTGCAACCCAAGACTTCATGAGCTAACAAACCTGGATAAGTGCAAGTGAGATTTGTTTGTTATGCCTTCTGGCAGAGTCATCAGTACATTGGATAGAATGCTTTGTAGTATTCGTTTTAGAGTTCAAATCCCACCAAGGTCAACTTTGCCTTTCATCCTTTCGAGATCGATAAAAAAAGTACCAGTCTAATACTAATTCTTCCTCTATGTCTCAACCTCACTTTCTATCTTTTTCTGGAAGAATCTGCTGTATTCAGACCTGGAGAGGGTCTTAAAATGTCCAAGAAACACCATATGCCACTGTGGTACCCCTACAACTCCATCAGTAGTTATGGGACCATACCATACTACCATCAGGAGAATGTGCAATAAGAAGATTTTTTACTACATGCTTGCCAGGTCATAAAATTTTTAGTTGCAATGGATTTTCATGGGTAAAATGATAATATATTTACATACGTGTGTCTATTATCATCATCAGTTAATGTCCATTTTCTATGCTTGCATAGGTTAGATAGGTTTTCATGTTATGACACAAGTCAGGTCTGGAGACCACACCATGCTCATACAGATCTGTATTTTGGTTGGGTTTTTACAGCTGGATGCCCTTCCCAGTATGAACTGGGTGTTCTTTATCATGCCACTAAAATGACCACTTAACAGGGTGGACTGGGTGCTTTTTGTTGTGTCACCAGCACGACTATGTTACAGGGTGGACTAGGTGCTTTTTGTCGTCTCACCAACACAACCATTATACCAGGTGGACTGGGTGCGTTTTGTTGTGTCACAAATACGACCACCTTACAAAGTGGACCAGATGCTTTTTCTCATGTCACCAGCATGATTTCCTTACAGGTTGGACTGTGTGTTTTGCTGTTGTGCCACCGGATCAACATACAGGGTGGACTTAGTGCTTTTTGTTATGGTAACAGCATTATGGAAGATCAGATGTAGAGTATGTATGTATACATTAATAGAAATATTTAAAATATATAATAGGAACAGATAACATATATAGTAAAACATACCTCTATCAATTGAGGAAGATAATCAATAAGTTGATCAGTTGGAAGACTCTGTAAACACTCAACAGCCATAGCCCTGACATGGGCATCAGGATAACTGAAAAACAAAGAAAGGATACATAGATATATATACTAGCACAGTACCCAAGAAAAATGATGGGGTGTATAGTGATAGTAATAGAAGCAGCAGCAGCAGCAGCAGCAGTAGTAGTAGTAGTGGTAGTAGTAGTAGTAGTAGTAGTAGTAGTAGTAGTAGTAGTAGTAGTAGTAGTAGCAGCAGTAGCAGCAGCAGCAATAGAAGTAGTCAAGTAGTAGTAGTAGTAGCAATAGTAGTTGTAGTAAAGGTCAATATATTGCAATTAACTTGGTGGGCATGAGGAGACACTTGGCATTGATGAAAATCAATTGGCCACTCTTTTCCAGAAGACTTTTGGTTCAGGGCCCATGGAAAAATTTCAGAAATTCTTAGCCTGGCTATGCTAATGAAGAGCATTGCCAGTTCGAGATAATCTTTACAGGCATGGAAGTGCTATCTGCCAGACCCATCCGAGATGCGCGCAGGGCAACGAAACTGTCATGCATGCAATTATTCAGTATCTTGGTGACTTGTGGATTTATTTCAAGCTGCTGCTGTCATGTGTGGGATGGATGCGACTATCAACTGAGTCCATTCTGAAAATCATTCTGCCTTCCATCACTCATGAACACGACCCAGAGATACTTGAACTTCTCTACATGTTTCAGTGGAAATCCATTTACATGTAGGGTACACTGTGCAGGCTTTCTTGTGATGATGAGTGTCTCAGTTTTCACAGCACTGATTTTCATTCCAGCCATGCAGCACTCGGCACCAAACCTATCAAGTGCAAGTTGGAGATCATCTTCTGTTGAGTTAAGTAACACCATATTGTCTGCAAACTCCAACTAACTGATTTTATACCTGCCAGTCATGATACAACTTCTAACCCAGATGCGCATGTCAATCCTGTTCATGTAAATAAAGAACAGGAGAGGTGACAGTATGCACCCTTGGTGGAGTCCAATTCCCACATTGAATGGTTTCGATTTAACACCATTTATCTGAACACAAATACTCAGGCATTTGTATAGAGAAATCAGGGCAGCAAGAAGCTGACTATTGAATCCATACTCTTGCAGAACCTTCTACAGTAGGTCCTGAGGAACGCAGTCATATGCCTTTTCAAGGTTTACTCTCTGATCTCCGAAATTTGTGGCACCATGACTAATTATTAATATAACAATGATGGAAAAATTCATATAATGAGATGAAAATGATAATTACTAAGGAAGAAGTAGTTCAAAAGCCTGAGTTGGCTGTATTGGTTGCCAGAGACGAAGTATACTGTAGATTTCAGGTAAACAATGTGACTTCCAGCTGGGAACTGCCTGAAGAACTCGTGGCAGGAATACAGGGTTATCCATCAGATGTTCTTTTTTGTCCCACAGTAATTTCAACTCAACTTCAGTGCACCTGAAATAGACGGGACAATGCAAATATTACTTCATTAGATAAAGATAATTAACTAAGAAAACAAACTTAGCCCTTTTGTTACCTTATTTCTAATGAAAGACACTGCCTTAAATTTCAGATATTTTTGAAAATCATCAAGAATTTGGAGGGATTTATTAATATAACTAACTTTATCATAAATAAGCTGTTGCTTGGACCATAACTTAACAAAGGTTTGTACATAATATTATGAGGAAACATTTTAGATGAGTATAAATACTTTAAAACAACCACTGTATATTGTAGAAACAAGAGGTGCTTTCAGGCAGTTTAGCATCAATAGAGTTAATAGCGTTTTTAACCCATTTGTATCATCCAAACAAATATGGCTACCATGAAGACAGGTCTTGTTAAAATTGGTCATACCTGCGCTCATTAACACATTACTTTAAGTAAAAGAAAATACATTCCAAAGCACAACATTAGTTTCATAATTTCGGTTCTAAGAACACAACATATCTAAAGACTTGCATTACTTATAATTTGAAAGATGCTTATTATAAGTGTTTTAAGCTCATTTTCCCCACTAAGGCATGGGTTAACCTTGCTGTCCCTATTACAAGCTTCTTCATTTTTGTCCTATCATCTGTTTCCCACTTGACCAAACCCCTGGCTTTCATTTCCACCTCTTTACCCATGTTTTTCTTGGCTTTCCCATTCCTCTACTTCCTTCCTCATTCATTTCCATCACTCTTTTCACCAAGTCACTTTATCCTTTCTCAACACATGACCCAGCCATTTCATTGTGAAAGCCTATTCTTTTATTCAATGCTATAAAATAAATTGTTACAAAGGTTACTCAGCAGATAGTTTTCTGTACATGGTTATATTGAAAGTATTTTCATCTTTCCTTTTCTGAAAATCTGTTTGCCTAAATTTTCTATAAAATCTATGCACTTAAGAGAATTATATTGTTTTATATTTAAAATATACATAACCCTTTTGTTACAAAATCACCTGAAATCATCCCAGGTTCTATGTTACTAAGCTATTTATTTTAAAGTGTTTATATTTATGTAAAATCACAGTTTTTGTACTAACCTTTTTAAGCTAAGCTTCAAACACCAGATAAATAATGAGAAACCCCAACAAATTCTTGATTATTTTCAAAATTATTTGCCTTTCATTATAAATATGGTAGCAAAAGAGTTAATTAAAACAATAATTATAACAGAGGCTGTATAGATTCGCTATGAGATTTCACTGAGTTTTTTAAATTCCTTTTTGTATTTTATGAAGATACATATTAGTAGGATGCTGGACTCAAAATCTTAAGGTCATTGGTTCAATTCTTTGACCAGACAGTGCAATGTGTTCTTTAGCAAAATACTTTATTTTGTGTTGCTTCTTCTGTTAGGAATTGTGACCAGCAGATAGTATCAGCAATGAAAAGACAATTAGAAACAATCAGCTCCTTTTCTTTATTTTATATATTTTTATAAAAGGGTTTTTAAAAAAAGGAAAAATAATTGTATAAAGAACTTAAAAACTTACTGTGTAGCAGAATCTTTCTCTAAAACACCAGCAATTATTTCTTGATCTTCTGGACTTAAAGATTCAAAAGTTTTCTTGATACTGAAATGAAATATTTGTAAGCTCATTAATTGAATGAAGGATATTTTGATAACTGTGAGATGAGGTTTTAGAAGATTACTGTAAGCGTAATTAAGTGACAACCCACATTGGTACATATGTAGTGTGATATGGAAATATTACTCAAGAGACGTTGAGTAGTATATTAACTTATACACTCTCACTGACTTGCATAACTCTTAATGTCTTGTAATGATTTAACAGAAAATGTCTTTAAAAAAAGGGTTTGTTAATTCAAATGTTTATAA
This sequence comes from Eledone cirrhosa, assembly GCA_964016885.1. Taxonomy (NCBI): domain Eukaryota; kingdom Metazoa; phylum Mollusca; class Cephalopoda; order Octopoda; family Eledonidae; genus Eledone; species Eledone cirrhosa. The sequence goes on from OZ024742.1 coordinate 245,273,150, forward strand.
TAGACAGATCATCATCAGCATATGAAAATTTTCAGTAAAATAACAACTCTTGTTTTCAATGTGATGCAGTCATAATATTGTTTTATACTTTTAAAGAATGTCTTGCTAATGCTGTTTTAAGTGGTACAGGACGTTAAGAGTTACGGTACTCATTTGTACTATATATATATATATATCATCGTCATCATCATTGTTTTTCATGCAGTTAGATGGGTTGTCATATTTTGAGACTAGACAAGTCAGATGTTAACATTTTGCCATGGTGTATGTGGTTGGATGCCCTTCCTAAGATCAACTATTTTACTGTACTAGGTGCATTTTATTGTGGCACCAACAATACGAACTTACAGAGTAGACCCTGTACATTTTATTGTGGCACCATCATTACAAACTCTCAGAGTGGACCCTGTGCATTTTATTGTGGCACCAGCACTACTACCTAACAGCATGAACTGGTGAATTTTATTCTGGTAGCAGCATTACCATTTTATAACACTAAGGCACTGGTCTCTTTGGCAAGGTTGGGAAAAGCAGTGATGAGAGCAGAGAGGAAAGGGGGCTACATTGTTTGCCAGATAGAGTTATCCCTTAGTGAGAGAATGAGGAGGAGTGTAAACATAGGCTTGTGGGGGACTGTAGTGGGGATTTGAAGAAAGTAAGTGATGCCTGGCAGTATACTGTACATCCATCTTTCCATGCTGGCATGGGTTGGATGAAATGCTTTAAGACAATGTTTTACAGCTGGATGCCCTTCCTGATGCCAAATCTTTTAGTCACCTTGTACAACATAAATTTAAGATCAAGTTTTGCTTTTTGCAAATGTTACTACAGCACATCAGCTACAACATTGTTGAATAAAATCAGAGATGTAACCCCTTGAGATGGGAAAAAGGGGAACAGAATCACCTACATGTAGTGATAACATGGCTTTCTAGCATATGGCAGTGATATAGATTACCTATATGTCTTTCCAGTATATGGCAGTGATGTGGATCAATTCCAACAGGCAATTCTGTTCCCCTTTTTTTTCATCTTAAGGGATTTATCTCCCCAATTTTATTCAACTAAATTATAACGACGATGATGATGATGATGATATGTTATTTTTGCCTTTGTGATATTAAATAAATAAACTAAAATAAACTCTTAAATTTCAATATCAAACATGCTCCTTAACCGACCGTAACTGGCCATTCATATTGATGTTAAGGTATTGTTATCGAAATAAATAATATCCACATCTCATAGATTCGATATCATGTGAGATAAAGCCTTTGTTGTAAAAATACAATAGTATACACCAGCTTAATAATGATAAAGTTATATTACTAAATCCCTCCAAATTCTTGATTATTCAAAAAATTATTTCAAAATCTTAATCAGTGTCTTTCATGAGAAATGTGATAATGGTAGGGTTAATTACAAATTTATTGAATATTACATATAAGTGAGTATATATATCAAAATAGCAAACCTTGGCAGAATCATGGTTGGTTCAGAAAATATCATAAATTTCCCAAAATCTGGCAGGTTTATCTAAAAGAGAAAATTAATATTTTTAGAATTTTTTTTTTTCATAAGCATAGCTGTGTGGTTAAGGAGTTTGCTTTGCAACCATGTGGTTCTGGGTTCACTATTGCTATATGGCACTTTGGACAAGTGTCATCTACTTAAGCCACATGTTGACCCAATGCCTTGTGAGCGGAATTTGCTAGACAGAAATTGCAGATGCTAGTCAAATATATATATATATCCTTTACTCCGAATGACATGTGCGATAATTCATATTGCACACAATTCATTCTCTAATATTTTTAGAAGTGAAAGGATCACTAATTTCTCAACAACTACTGAGGAACAGAGAAACGTGAGAACTTCACTTAATAAGATGTTGCGAAACAGTCTCCAATACTGTCTAGTTGTTACCAGGCGTTTTGCCCAATATAGGTCTGTTATTTTTATAAATTTTTCTTAATTTAATATTTAAAGTTAAGGATAACAAACCATATTGCTGTAGTTAGTATTTTTTCACCCTAGCAAATTTGGTCCTTACGATTCGAACACATGTATGTTTATATTAGTGTTCATCTCTCTTGTTTATTCAATTATATTGTACGGGTTGAAAAAGCTTTTTTCTTAGAGCTATTTAATTGTAAGAGACTACTCTGAGTTCTTAACTCAATATATATATATATATATATATATATATATATATATATGTATATGTTGTCATGCATGTATGGCATCTGTACTAGACCACCATAATTTACCATCTTGACCAACTGGTAACAACTGGGATTTGACGAAACACAATTTAGCATGATAAAATCGACAATAACACATTTCTTCTAACAAAATCTGTGGCAGCCTAAAATAACGAATCGGGTGTTTAACAATTCAACAACATTTGGACGTGTGTCTACATGTGAGAACACATATCTGAGGAGCTTCCGATTTCAGAGTCAGGAACAAACATTATTCAATCATTCCTCGAGCTGATCAGCAGTGAAACATATGTAATATGTAATCAAATATGTATATGATGCAATACTGATTTTTCGTTCCCATTTATTATCATTATTATTATTATTATTGTTCTTTGAGTCTCAGTCATTGATGTTAGTTAACTGGAAAGTTTTTATTATTATTATATATAATGGACAAATAGCCAAGATGAAAAAGTTAAGACACTTTATTCTTCTAACAAATAGAAGATGGTAAGCAGGTACAGCCAGGGCACAGGCAACCCCATGTTCCCCTCACTGTTAATGGCAAGGATCTGAAGTATGTGAACTCCTTTGATGAGATTGTCAATTGCGTCTCCAAAGTAACTGACACCTTTGGCAAGCTACATCATCTTCTATGGAGTTTCAGAGGTATATCCCTGAATGAAAGTTGCAGTTTATCATGCAGTGCTACTGACAACACCTTTATACAGTGTGGAATCATGGACACTTTATCACACCCACATTTATAAGCTTGATGATTTCCACAAACACTTTCAGACAGAACCTCCAACCCAATCTGTTCACAAAGTGCAACATTGGTGGGATTGAGTAATTTTTTATGCAATCCCAACTTAGATGGACTAGTCATGTCCTACAGATGACTGAGAACTGCATACCAAGGTACTGTTATTCAGTCAACTTCATAAAGACAAATTGAAGTACAATCTTAAATCTGTGAACATACCTCTTACTTCTTATGTAAAAGAATAAAAGAGTGTGTACCTGCAAGAAAATGCTCTCTGAACTGATGGCCGAAGACGTGGGACCTAGTGGATCAGCTGCTGTTCCCATTGTCATTGGTACCAGTAGACTACCTTGTACAAGATGTCTGCAAATAAACCAGAAAGATAACTATTGAAATACTGTGGATTTGGACAACATATATTGGTTAGAACAGAAGGAGGGAAGAGAGAGGAATGGAGTGGGAGAGAAGAAGGAAATGGTTGAAAGTTAAGTGGAGAGTGGAGGAAAAGGGGGAGGTTGAGAAATAAAAAATGTAAGAAAATAGGAAAAGAAAAGAGGAAAGAATACTTGGTTAAAAACAGGAAAGGTTAGGGAACAAAGGAAGGAAACAAAGGAAAGAAGCGAAAAAAGAGCAGTAGGAACACATGGTGATTAAGGAAGGGAAGATACTTTTCTTTTGAGGAGCATCTAACATTGCTACCCCATTGATGTAGACCCGGACAGAGTTGGGGAGAGCATTGTCTTGTGTGTGGGAACCCATGTGCAGGCCACCTTGTGGGCCCAGGGGACAGAATGGAGAAAATGTTGCCCCAGAGGATGGCGAGGGAGACACATTGGAACAGCTGTTATAACTCGTGGGACTTGCACATACAGGGATCCAACTCTGCCCTGATAGTAGTGTGTAGGTAGCCAAGAATGCTGGCAGTCTTCACTGCTAAAAGTTCAACCACAAATCTATTGGAGAGCAACCGATACTTTGATAGTTTGCTCTCTTCAGCCTGACGAGCAGCGTAGCCTAGGTTGGTAGCTGAATGAACTAGGTTATGGCTAGAGAAGGTCTCACAGCATGTAGCATCCCAGATGAGGGGCTTACTACTGTGGAATGGGAAGATTGTTATGCTGTCTGGCCTTTTGTTGTCCCTTCAGATCAACCCCATGAGCTCAAGAGAAGCCTGTGGCGTCCAAGCCATGCTTTATGATCTCGTTGAAAGCCACATGGCATGGGTGGGAGCTGGCACTATAACAGCATGATAGTGTGTGGATGCCGAAAGTGTCCACAGTGGATCCAATACAAGGTTCTCACAGTGCTGTAAGAGGGCCATAGAGGATCACCCACAGTGCTCCTTACCGATTGTGGTGTTTTTTTTTCTATCACAAGGACACCATACTATTAATGAGTTAAGCTGGTCTTTGAAAAATAAATTAACAAATGATCTTATAAAAATTATGATAGAACATTTTTAGATAAATATAAACATTTTAAAACAAATAGTCTGGTAACATAGGACCAGGAGCAATTTCAAACGGTTTTGTATGGATAGGGCTAATTTTCTAAGGACAAGTGTTGCAAAGATAAATAAATACTCTCTCTACACACACACTCAATACACATGGCTACATACATATACACACATACACTCAGGCATATCCAAACATTGAATTTAACCTACCCTTTGTAGCTGAAAAGCTGGATAGTTGCTCCAGCTAACAGAACTGGGCAATGATTAACTGGATGGTCTGATGATGTGTTACCAGAACTTGGAATTCCACACAATGTCAGCGATAATCGGCTTTCCCGGGGAAGTGAGAACAACTGCACTTTATCAAAATCTAACCTGCAGAATACAAAAAATTCATATATATATATATCAGCATCATATGTCCATTTTGCATGCTGTCGTCTCTTGCACATATGTCCCATATTTTTACATACATATATAGAGTAGTCGTGTTGGCAATCTACATGATAAATGCATCCGGTATACACTGTAAAGTGGTTGGTGATAGGAAGGGCATCCAGCCATAGAAACCTTGCCAAACAAAAGAGTGGGAGAACCCTCAGTTGTGTCAAAGACATGACAACCTCTCCTGTGCACTTGGTGGAGCATTAACAGCACATAAAGCAAGACACAGATCCCTGGCCTACCAGGGAGATCAGTGGCTCCGCTTCAGTACGGACTTAGTCTATGTAGACCTGTTCAACCCTTGTTAGTAGGGAGAGCAGACATTAAAATGACGATGAAGATGATGATATATATATTCAAAATGATCTATCCATTAGTAAAGATACTATAAACATTTGATTAACAAATCAGTTGAAATCACATTGGCAAAACATTCTAGGAAAATACAAGACCACTATGATTGCATCATATCAAAAATTAAACTCTTTACTTTAGTTTACTACACATGTTCACAACAATTTTTCCACTAGTAAATATATTATAAACATTTGAATTAACAAACCTGTTTTTAGATATTTTCTGCTAAGTTTACAAAATGTAAAGAATTAAATGAATTCTGTGTTATACTAAAGACTTACCATTCATTCCAAAGAACTCTTTCACTGAGTCCAGAGTTTGACAAAGGTTTCGTTGCTGTACTAATATGTTCAGTGATATTTTGTCCTCCATAACATAGTCCACATTTAACAATGTATCCTTGGTAACTGGCAGAAGATAAAAATAAAATACAAAACTATAAAATATACAAACATTATGACAATATTTCAGTACAGGTTTTAGTGGAGAGCAGGAGTAAATATGTCCCTGCACTCTACTGGGTGTGCCATGTATCTTATTATGGCACTAGCACTAGGGAAGTTATTGCATTATTGATACAACTAAAAAGTCATCTTTACCCTTTGTTTGGCAAGTTTTCTAGGGTTGGATGTGCTTCTTATCACCAACCACTTTGCAGAGTGTACTGGGTGCATTTAACTTGTCACCAACACTAGAAAGGTTGTTGTGGTGCCCCTCACACAACTGAGGAATCATTTCAACCCCTTTTTTGGTGTGGTTTCTACAAATGGATGCCTTTCCTATTGCCAACCACCTTACAGGTTGCACTGAATATATTTTTTGTGTAACCATCACTTGAGAGGTTGTTGTGTTGTGACTGAGGGGTTTACTCAGCCTTTTTTGGTATGGTTTCTGTTCCTACTTTTTATAAACATAGTATGCTGTCACATGATAGTTGCCATATAAAATGACACTCCAGTAAATCCTCTGCTCCAGTACTAATGAGACACCACTGTTGCCTACAAACTATCTCTTTTACTATTTATTCCTTACAACACATATCACTGTATGCCATAACTGATGATTAGAATGGCTGGCATCAGGAAGGGCACATGACTGTAAAACATTGCCTCAAAAGAGTCCTTCCCAGCCCATGCCGGCATGGAAAAGCAGATGTTAAAACAATCATGATGAGGCAGTGACACAAACTTCATTCTGATCTGAAGTTATTAAGAAGACATTATATATCTATAGGGCGGTGGATTGGCAGTATCGGTAGAGGGTCGAACGCCATGCTTTCTAGCATAGTTACGTCCCTTTACAGTCTGAGTTCAAATCCCGCCAAGGTTAACTTTGCCTTTCATCCTTACGGGGTCGATAAAATAAAGTACCAGTAATGTACTGGGTAATTGCTGGCCTTGTACCTAAAGTAGAAACAATTATATATCTATAGTGATATAAATATTGTAAATTCTTCTATCAATATACAAAGACTTGTGTAATTTAGTGAAATAGGTGTAACATGTTCTAACAGTGTTTTTTGCCCAACAATTAAATGGTTTAGTCTATGAAGTGAAAATGGTTTGTAATTTTGCAAAGATGTTGAATAAAAGGATACTTTAAGGCCATAATGATGATAAATATTAATTATGAATATTAACTATTAACGTCCTGTACCACATGAAACCACATTAGCAAGACATGCTTGAAAAATACAAAACAGCACTATAACAGCATCAGATTAAAAATTAGTCTGTACTCTATCACTGCAAATTTTCACAACAATTTGTCTAGTAGTAAAAACATTATAAACATTTTAATTAACAAACCTGTTTTTATATAATTTCTGCTAAATCATACAGGATGTTAACTTTTAATCCTCTACCACATGAAGTTGCATTAGCAAGACATTCTTGAATAGTACAAAGCAGCACTATGACTGCATCGCATTAAAAATCAAAGTCTTTACTTTAACAATGAACATTTTTACAATGGTCTATTTTCAGTGGTAAAGTTACATTTGAACTAACAAACCCAGTTTCTGCTAAATCATTACAGGATTTTACGAATCAATTAACAACCATACATATACATTATTTTTAGTATGGGTGACTGCATCACATTAAAAACTGATGTCTTTAGTCTAATACTGCAAATTTTCACTAGTGTCCACTAGTAATAATGCTATAAACATTTGACATAACAAACCTTTTTAGATATGTTTCTATTAAAACGTTACAGGATATTAAGAGTGAATATAAGAAGAAAGCTATTGGAGTTTCTCAGTCAATAAATGTACTTACAGTTTAGTCCACTTCACTGGCAGTCGATGTGCTGTAGATATATGAACTATGAAGTTGTCACTGATCAAAATGACTTCTTGTGATTCTAAAATTAAAACAAAGTTAGACAATAACTGTTTTCTAAATTAGACCCAAGTTCAATTAAATGTAAGGAAGGTAAATAATCTATTCAATTGTCCCCAGTATATTACTGTTGTTTATTTTATTGCTGCCACTGCCACCAATGATTATTTTAAAATGCAGTTAACCCTTGTTTATGCAGTTAGATCTAAATCTAATTTTGTGCAATAAGTTTACATATTGTGTCAAATACTACATGTGCTTACATAGTAAAGGATGGTTAAAAGACTTAAAACACTAATAAAATGTTAAAAATAGCTATTACAAATGCTTCTCAGACTGAAAGACTATCAAACACTGGATCATGACACCTGCTTTATAGATTTGTGCCGTTGTAAAATTTCCTTGAAATAAACTGTGTTCCTTAGAGCCAATACATAAAAACTAACAACATAAATAACATTTACACAGTAACTAGCAAAATGTTATTAGCATTTTATTATATAAATTTAAAATTTCCTTAAAACAAAATTTGAATAGGTTTAGAATAGATACATTTTATTCTTGTATGCCATATGAGGTGAATAAAAGGTTTGGCACTAGGAAGGGTATTTGACCACCAAACATTGCTTCAGAAAGGACCCTATAGTGAGAATAAAATATGTCAAAGAGTCGACAATGTTAACATTTGCTCTAACACGTAAAATGACATTAAAACTCTTTGGGTGTCATTTGAGAGTAAAAGCCTCAGCAATGCACATGCATATAGTGAATACCTCATAGAGGACACATCTGAGATGCATAGAAGTAATATTTGTAAAAATGAAATAAATTTACACTGTGAGAAAACAGATAGAGTAAATGAGAGAATTACCTCTAGTTTCTTGTCTGCTTGAGCTGAGGAGAAAGTCTGTTTGGAATGTCTTGCAGTAGAGATTAACCAAATTTTTTACAGCAATGACAAGCATTTCCAAGCTATCTTGTAAATTTTCAATCAAGGAACATCTTGTAGCCAGGCTAAATAAGTACAAAGATATATATTAAGGTTTTGGAAGTAGTAATGTAGTTATATTTTGATTGAAAGCCATCAGAATTGCTCTAAAAGTGAAGACCACGAATTAGGAATTATTAAAATAATGGCCAGTGGGACTGTGCTCTTGCAAGTAACACATGATTTACTAAGGGTTAAAATGGGGCAAATAGTAGACCTAGACGGCCAACTTTTGAATTAAGTGATTCAATCAAATTTACTGCAAAATGCAAATTGAAATTGTATTGAAAAAAAATGTAAACAAATGACTTATTGAAAAAATATTGAGCTATTGAAGAAAGATAGACTTATAAAAAAAAATTACGTTGAAAAAGAAATAGCCATAGCAATAACATATTTTGTTGAGATATTATAAAGAATAAGTTACCTCTCTAAATCCATTTGTTCTTTGTTATCTGGACTGTCTTGTGTAGACATTTTGTTATTCTGCAATAAAAAGTAAATAAAATAACTATAATTAATTAGGGCCAGATATTTTAAAGAGAAAATCTATTATAATAATTACACTCATCATGTGGCCTTTTTTCAAGGCATTGTTTTATGACTTGATGCCCTTCCTGTCAACAACTCTTTTAGTTGCTTCTTATGACTCCAGAGATAGTGTATCTACTCTAAACCAGATACATTGAAAACATGGAAAAATAGAGAAGGTTGGAAAGAATGGAAACAAGAATGGTCTGGTGGATGACTGGTGTGTTGAAATGAAAACAATGATAGGAATAGAGCCAGTGATGGATGTTGTGAAGAGAAATGGAATGAAATGGTTAGGTTATGTGTTGAGGAAGGATGAAAGTGACTGGGTGAGAGAAGTGAGGGAAATGAATGTGGAGGGATGTAGAAAACCAAGAAAGACATGGATAAAAATGATGGAGGGGGGAAATAAAAGCCAGGTAGTTGGTGAAAGGGAGATGCAGACAATAAAGGAAAATGGCGAAACTTGTCATGGAACCTGCCAGGCTAACCCTTGCTTTAGCAGGGAATGTGGCTTTAAAATGCTTTTTGTTGTTATACTTATTACAATTATTGGTGAGTATATAATAATGGTTTCTGATTTAAGCACAAAGACAACAATTTTTGGGGAGGGGAAAGTCAATTAAATCAACCCCAGTCCATTACTGGTACTTTATAAACTTGTTGTTTAACACCCTACTGATGCTGCCAACCCTCCACCGTTGGTGAGTATATAATGGTTTCTGATTTAGACATAAGCCCAACAATTTTTGGGGAGGGAAAATTGATTATTTTATCGACCTTGTAAGGATGAAAGGTGGGATTTGAACTCAGAACGTAAAGGGCCTTAACTCTATGCCGCTAAGCATATTGTCTGACACTCTGCCAACCCACCTGTGTTATATAATAATGATACTGTGGATACAACAGAGTCAAATGGTTTAGAATTTTTGCTTTGAAATCTTTGGGTTTTGTGTCATCTTGAACAAGTGATGAGTCAACCCATGACTTGTGAGTGAAACTGGGTAGGCAGAAACTGTTTGGAAGCTCATCGGATAGACTGTACCTGTAATTCAAAGGAATGGCCTTGCCATACACTGTGTCACACTGAATCTCCCTGAGAATTACATTAAGAGTAAATGTGTCTGTGTAATGCTCAGCCACTTACATGTTCTTTCACGAGCAGGCTGTTTCATTAATTGAACAACTGGAGCATTCATAGTCAAAACTGATGAAGGTCTGTTCCATTGAAATAATGACAGAACCAAATTAACTGGTTATATTAGACACATGTATCTGAATTTGTGAAATATCCTCACTAACACAAATGTTCTTTGTAATATTTGTGGTATAGGTCCTGCACCCAGTACACCCTGTATAGTGTTTGGTGACAGGAAAGGCATCCAGCTATAGAAACCAAGCTAAAAAGAGTTGAGAGAACTCTTCAGTTATGTCAAGGGTACAAAACCTATCTAGTGTTGACAATACACCCAATAAAATACACCCAATACATTTTGAAGAATGGTTGGTATAGGAATGGTATCTAGTTGTAGAAAACTTGCCGAACTAAAGCTTAAGAGGACTCTTCAGTCATAGAAGCAAGGGTGGTTTGTATGAAAAGAGTTAAGTGGGATAGATCAAAGTTACTCACATTAGACAGTTCATTAACAATGTTCTCAACCCGTTCCATTGCAGTAACTAATTCTACAGTCTCAAGCTTCTCTAGCATTGAACAAACTGCTTTTACAGACTGCTTCAGTGACATTGGTTGAATATCTTTATCCTAAAAATAAAATAAACCTTAGTTTACTCAGACATTTTTTAACTCTTAATGTACAGTATCTTATGAAATTGCATCAACAAGACACTCTTGAAAAGTACAAAACAACACTATGACTACATCACATTAAAAATTAAAGTCTTCATTCTAATACTGCATATTTTCACAATGATCTGGCCATTAGTAAAGATACTATAAACATTTGAATTAACAAATCTGTTTTTAACTTGTAACATCCTGTACTGCATGGAAATGCATTATGAAGACATTCTTAGACAATACAAAAAACAGCACTATGACAACATCACATTAAAAGTTACAGTATTTAGTCTACTGCAAATGTTCGCAATGATCTGTCCACTTGTAAAGATACATTAAACATCCAAATCAATAAACCTGTTTTCAGATATCTTCTAAATTATTATAGGATCTTAAGAGTTAATCCACAACTTGAACAGGATAAGCTAAATACATATATTTTTAAATTTTAATTTTAAAAACCAAATGGAACCATTAATAGAATTTCAATATTTCAGAAACAAGACAGTGCTGTTAGTTTCTTTTACTCATTTACTGGTTTCACTCATTAGACTGTGGTCATGCTGGGGCACCATCTTGTAAAGTTTAATCATTCCAATCTAGAAGATGGATACCCCTGAAGTCAACTGTGCTAACCATCTATTGTTTGATATCTGATTCTATAATGTGAAATGAATACAAGTGTTTTAAAGCAAGACTTAGCATTATAGGTCCCCACGGGTTTAAAGGTTAGTCCACCATGTAGCCTCAGGGGATCGAATGGAGAACACACTGCCCTGGAGTATGGCAAGGGAGACACATTGAAACAGCCATTCCAACTCATGGGGCTTGCTTTTGCAGGTAGCCAACTCCACCCTGATATGTAGGGGCTAAGAATGCCAGAAGTCTCAACATGAAATCAATAAACTATTTTTAAAGTATCCATGATAGTAATCAACAAAATTAACTTACTTTTAAGGCACGGTCACTTAGTCTTTCAATTTCTTTGTAAAACGTTTCCATAAGAATTTCAAGGCCATCTCTATAGAAGTAGAAATTAAAGATAATATTAAATATAATAATAGTTTCTACATTTAGCACATGGCCAGCAATTTGAAGGGGAGGTGGGGAGAAGTCGATTAAATCGACCCAGTGCATTACTGGTGCTTTATTTTATCAACCCCATAAGGATGAAAGACAAGCTAACCTCAGCGGGATTAGAACTCAGAATGGAAAGGGCCATAATATACTAAATAAAATAATAACTAAATTCCTGCAAGATATTGTTAATATTTTGCAAACAATTTTTGGCAAATGAAACACTTTTATTAAGTACTGACTTTGTCCATGATGCCCCCAGTACACTCTGTAAAGTGTTAGTGTTGGTACCATGATAAAATACACCCAGTCCACTCTGTAAGGTGGTAGTGCTGGTGTCACAAAAAACACACCCACTACACTCTTTAAAGTGGTTTGCATTAGGAAATAAGGAAAGACATCTAGCTCTAGAAATCATGCCAATATATGAGATGTATGAGCAAGGCATGGTTCCTTGAACACTAGTTTTTGCCTGTGATGACCTATCCAACCCATGCCAACATGTAAAGCAAACATATGATGATTTCTTTTTTAAGCAATCAACATGATCCCAGATCTCATTTACTTATTGAGTGAGGTGGAACTTGTCCAATTGGACCAAGGAAACATTGTTCCCATTGGTCTTTTGATTGCTGAAACTATCTACCAGTCAGAACTAGCAGAAAGAGCAACATAAAATAAAGTGTTGTGTTCAAGGACATAATGTATTGCCTGTCAGGAAATTGAACACACAACCTCACAATTGTGAATCCAATTCTTTAACCATCAAGCCACCTTCCTTCACAAATATGTTTACCTGGTTAATTCTCCTTTGTTTCTACCTTGGATGCAGTACCTGGGGTAGTTTAGCAGTTGACGATCATCATCTACCTAGAAGTAAAAGAAAATAGACTATATCACCTTGTTTACTACAACTCATAGTATTGGTAGTGGTGGTGGTAGTAGCAGTAATAGTAGCAATGGTAGTGGTGGTGGTGATGGTAGTAGTAATAGTAGTTGTGGTGGTGGTAGTAGTAGTAGGTATAGTGGTGGTGGTAGTAGTAGTAGGTATAGTGGTGGTGATAGTTGTAGTAGTAGTAGTAGTAGTGATGGTTGTGGTGGTAATAGTTGTAGTGGTGGTGGTAGTAGTAGTAGTTTTGGTGGTGGTGGTGGTAGAAGTAGTGTTAGTAGTAGTGGTGTTGGTAGTAGTCATAGTAGTAGTAATGGTGATGATAATTTGGGTGCAGGCACAGCTGTATAGTTGAGAAGTCCACATAGCATGTAGAGTAAGTGTCTTTTACCATCCTTTTAAGTTGGCGAATACCATGTAAACGAAAAAATTAATTATTACACACACACACATTAGATAATATAGTCTCAAATAAATGATGGGTTGGTCATAGCTGGAAGGCTTTTTTGATCATAGATCTGATTAACCCTTTCATTGCAATATTTCTAATGTTTATTAATTAATTTTGGAAAAAAAATCAACATTTCGAAGGGATTTAGTAAAATAACTAGCCAGTTGGAGTTTAGTACATATCTTCAAAATGTTCTTCCGTTATTTAAAAAAATCTAAATATGAATAGTTTAAAATATGAGGTTTGTCATCATAGAATTGAGGTATTTTGGGGCAGGTTGGCATTAAAAGGACCAATCTGAGGCTAAACTGCAATAACAATAATACTTTTCTACGCATTTATGGCATTTATAGTCTTTTCCTATACAGCCAGATCTGCCCTTCTTAACCCCCCACCCCTTGTTTTTTCAATACTTATTTTTGTTTATAAATAGAAACCAACAGGTATGTGTGTTTTTATTAGCATGACCCTCCCAAAGTATAACAATATATTTATAATGATTTTCGATTTAGACACAAAGCCAGTAATTTAAAAGAAGGGCAATGTCTATTATATTGACCCCAGGACAAAACTGGTACTTTATTTTATTGGCCCTAGTTCTCGACTAGTACATGTTTATTTTATTGACCCCAGAAGGATGAAAAGTAAAATGGACTTAGGTGGGATTTGAACTCAGAATGTAAAGAGCCAAAACAAATACTGCTATGCATTTGTCTGGTGGTCTGACAACAAAAGCTCTGACATCATATGTCAGCATACATCAAACAATGAAACTATGTGATAAGAAAGGTTACATTGCTTACATATAGAGTAGATATAAAGGTTGGAGTTGAAGGTTTTTGTACTCTGCTAATACAGGCACATTGAGAGATAACAGTTCATTTATTTGGCAATGTTTTCACAAATCAGAATTAGGACCAAGAAACAACAAAATTGATTACAGAAAAATATCTTAACCCTTTTAAAATGTTTAATACATAAATATACCCTACACATACATGCATACATGCACATGCACGCTGATTGTTTTTCTCTGATTTAATAATACTCTCTCTTTCAACCTTATGTAGGATTGCAAGTTTACTTCTGACTTGTATTTTATTGCTCTCGCTCTCTCTCCCTTCTCTTGGTCTCTCACTTGCTGTCTCTCTCCCTCTTCTATTATTACTTTAAAAGTACTGCAAGCATGTGAGTGGCCGGAAGTAAACAAAAATTCTAGAGACTTGTTGAAATTTTATAAAATGGATGAAATGGTAAAAAAGCATGATATATATATATATCATCATTTCATTTTTACGTCCACTTTTCCCTGCTTGCAAGGGTGGCACGGGAACTGATTCTGGCTTGATTTCTACAGCTGGATGCCCTTCCTAACACCAATTTCATTTACAGTGAGTGCTGGGTGCTTTTTTGCCGTGGCACCTCAATGACCACTTTGCAGTGGAATGATAGGGACCCCAGTCCCTATCATCTCATTTCTACAGCTGAGTAAACTGGAGCAATGTGAAATAAAGTGTCTTGCTCAAGGAAACAAAACATCACCCGGTCTGAGAATTGAACTCACACTAACCACTAAGCCATGTGCCTCCATTAAATATATATATATATATATATATATCATTTCACATCTGCTTTTCCATGCTTGCATGGGTTGGACAGATCTTTTCCACTCCTCATGTTACTTTGTCATCTTTTCCTTGAGGTTCTGTGTTTTGAAATTAACTCTCACCACTTCTGCTCAAGTCTTTTACTATGGCATCTTCCCTCCACTGGTATTTCTTGGTACTTCTTCACCTAATGGTCCGGTCCTCATCCATACACATCACATGTCCATACCAGTGCAATCTTCTCTCTTGCACATTACGTATGATCCCTTTTATGCTTAGTTTTTCTCTTAACTCATCCATACTTTGCTATTTATGCTCACTAACATTACACATTGATCAGAGTATGCTTAACTCATTTTTGTCCAGCCTTCACAAATCTGCATTTGCTGTCCCTGTTTCACTATCATGCAGCACCACATTTCATGCACAGGCATTGTACATCCTGCCTTTCACTCGAAAAAGATACCCTTTGTTGTCAACAGGAGTAATAACTCCATGCAAGTATGTGTGTGTATCCAAAATGGCTGACTAACTACACACATTATCTTCTTCTCCTCATCCCCTCTTTCTTCTTCGCCAACTTATTCCTTGGGAGAGAGGGTCATGGGGGCATGGTAGCAGAGACGTTAAGCACACTTTCCAGTGGGTCTTGTCAGAAGCAAACGTCTTTAATCGATCCAGCTGGATCCCCAAGCGAGACCAGTCAAGCTCATGGATGTTATCCAACCATCTTACTCCAACCATTTCCTTCCTGAGAAAAAAATGTTTTGTTTTCTTTCTTTTATTAATCTTTTCTATCTTTTTAATTTTCCATTCTATTTTCTAATGAAACATTAACATCCACAAATTTAAGGCTTTTTTTCCTACTGTATCAAACATTAAACTAATAAATATCATCATTGCACTGTATTGCTCTCCTATGTTGTTTTTCTTTGTTGACTTTTCACACACGCACACACACACATATATATATAAGCTAAACTGTTTCACACAGACACACACACATATATATATATATAAGCTCAATTGAAGTAGATAAAAATATAAAGTACCCAGCCCCAGCTTGTGATTAGGTTTGAAATCACATCTTTTAGTTAATTACCCGCCCCCTATGGCCCTTACCATTATTGAACTTCAGTGAGAAAAGAAAATCCCCCCCAAATATTCAGGATGAATATATGACAAACCCTTTGATGAAATTAATTATTTAACCCTTAAACTGACTAAAATATTTCCAGTTGATGTATTATCTATTTAAGATCAATGAAATCATCACAACAGATACAAAGTAACATTTCTTTTAGTTTCATCATTTTCTCATATTTGTTTTGAATATCCAACATATCTAATACTGGGAGAAGTTTTTGTTGATGAGATTATAATTTTTCAGATTAACCTCATTTTTAGAGATGGAATTTTTTTTTTAATATCTACATGAAGGCGTGTGGCTTACTGGTTAGAGCATTGGGCTTGCAATCGAAAGGTTGTGAGTTTAATTCTCGGACTGGGTGATGTGTTGTTTCCTTGAACAAGACACTTTATTTCACATTGCTCCAGTTTACTCAGCTGTAGAAATGAGATGATAGGACTGGGGTCCCTATCATTCCACTGCAAAGTGGTCGTGCCACAGCATGTGGAGGTGCCACAGCAAAAAAGCACCCAGCCCACACTGTAAAGTGGACGTGTAGGCGCCATGGAAAAAAAATCACCCAGCACTCACTGAAAATGAGGTTGGTGTTAGGAAGGGTATCCAGCTGTAGAAATCAAGCCAGAATCAGTTCCCGTATGAGCAAGACAAGGTCAGCCGGCCGGACACTGCCCACAAGAGTACAACCCGTCTAACCCATTCTAGCATGGAAGAACGGACGTAAAATGGTGGTATTTTCATGGTTAAGGCTTTATATCACATAATATCGAATCTACAAGATTTTGATTTTATTTATTTTGAGAACAATACCTTAACATAAGTATGAGCAGCCAGTTATGGCCAGTTTAAACAGAAAGAGGTGAAAGAATTCTGGCTGGATACAGCCGGTTTAAATGCTAAAGGGTTAAAGGATTTAAAGGACTGTTCAGTTGTGTCTAAGATACAAGGGGGTGGGGTTGTTTATATCAACTCTAGTACTAAACTGGATGACAAGCAAAGTTGGCCTTGGTGAGATTTGAACTCAAAACATAAAGAGCAAAAATTAAATGATGCAAGTTATTTTGTTTGATGTTCTTTGTAGATGTAAATAAACCATATTGATACAAAACTGCCTATAACTCCACTGGTCCTATGATACAAAACCATTTGTTTTAAAGTGTTCATGTATAAATTTAAACTTTCATCATAATTCAATGCAATAAAAATTTTTGCTACATTACATTTCTAACACTTATAAATAAAACAGTTAATTGTTTGACTAAACCCCATCAATATTCTTGATTAATTTCAAATTTATTTGAAAAACATAGGCAGAGTTTTTGTTAGAAATACAAGTGTTGTAACAAAAGGATAAAAAAATGTATTTTTTACAAAGTGGTAGAGGTGGTATCCTGAAAAAACACCCAGAAGATCGTAGAATGTGGATGGCATTATAAAGGACATCAAGTTATAGAAACGATGCTAAATATGGAAGATATGAGGAAGTCAAATAACTCCAATTTATTTGGTTTCTGACCATGACTGTGTGGAAAGTGGACATAAAATGATGATGATGAAAATAAAGATGATGTTAACAGTTTGAAAAACGACAATCTTATATCAAGTACCAAAGAATATTTAGTTACATACTGTTCGTAAGAGTTTTCGAGGAATGTCTTGTAGCCTCATTAACTGGAATCGTATGTCTGTGTTCATTTTGAGACAATCATGGACATACTCATATCGAGATAATTCCAAATGGCTGCCAAAGAGAAAGATACAAAAATATATCATGAACATTGTACATGAATTATTGCTGACAAATAAATATCAATCATAATAATATGTATGTTTGTATATTTATTTACATATCTGTCTAACTTTTGAAAATTCACACACACAAACATTTCCTATCTCGGTCATGTTACAACAATAAGGTTTGCTTCCAACTTTACATTTGTCCCTGTAAATAGTTATTTCTCCAAAGTTGTACATACATGCTGAACATTTATGTAATTATTGTATATACTGGAATATAAACCGAGGAATATGTGACCAAAAAAAGAAAATTATGTTAAAGGGGTGGGTGGTGGAGCTATATTCAAGGTCAATATTTTGATGATTTGCACCAACTTCAAATTATATATAAATAAGGTGCTAAAATATCTGGAGTAATTATTTTACAATGAAACATTGTTTTTCTACATTTACTACATTGTCATTGGTGTTATTTATACATTCCTTTAAAAATATTTCCAAAAATTTTTATAATTTGAATTTTTTAATATATTAATATCCCATGCATGCACATGCATACACACATACATGCATGTACATGTGCACACACACACATATAATATTTTTTCTTTCAATCTTACCTCTGATTTTATTTTATTGCATTCGCTTTCTCTCCCTCTCTCCCTTCTCGCTCTAACCTTCCCTTTTCTACTCTATGAATCTCTATACAAAGTTCTCTTATTCGATATTTTGCTTTCAAAGTATTCCTAGTATGTGAGTGGCCGGGAGCAAACAAAAATTTGAGAAACTTGTTGAAACACATCATAATAGAAATTCATTACATAATTGTTTCTACTTTAGGCACAAGGCCAGCAATTACCCAGTGCATTACTGGTACTTTATTTTATCGACCCCGTAAGGATGGAAGGCAAAGTCAACCTCGGCGGGATTTGAACTCAGATCGTAAAGGGACGTAACTATGCTGGAAAGCATGGCGTCCGACCCTCTACCGATACTGCCAATCCACCGGAGCTGTAAAACAATCCAATGGAGTTGTAAAACAAAAACTATACTTAAAACATTTTAAATATCAAAGTATTAAAACTTCATAAATATATTTTATACTCATGAGAATTTCAAAACTGTGACATCTAAACAATGTGTTGATTAGCTGCCCCGGCTTATAAACAAGGTGTGCATTGTTATCCATTTCTCAAACATAAACTAGGAGGGGTCAACTTTTATTTGAGTATATAAAACATCATTCTTATCTTTAATCACTTTCATCTGATCAACATAAACTATAGGGTTTCCCTTATGGAAGGAGGAGGTGGAGGAGGAGGCGGCAGCGGCGGCGGCGGCGGCGGCGACGACGACGACGACGACGACGACGACGACGACGACGACGACGACGACGACGACGACGACGACGACGACGACGACGACGAAGAAGAAGAAGAAGAAGAAGAAGAAGAAGAAGAAGAAGAAGAAGAAGAAGAAGAAGAATGTTGTAACAATAGTTTGTTTTAAACTTACTTGAGGAGATATTCTGAACGATCAAAGACTTTTAGAATGTAGTCAGCTGTGACTGGATTCTTAAGGGAGCTGCATTCATTGAATACACCTTGATAGATGACATGTTCCACTAAAGTATTTACTGCAAAATAACAAGATAATAATTAGAATGACGATTGCAATGCATTTAACCTGTTGATTGCCACGTATATTTTACATAGCTACAGTTGCTGTGCAGGATTTTTTCCCCAGTAAAATGACTATTTTGATTGACAAACGTCACATAAATAAACTTGTAACCCCATCTAGCTTTGATCATGAACTGTTGGAAACGAGTTCATAACTTTGAAGTTATGAAATTTTGGGAATGAATTCAAACATGTTCGGATGAGTTATCTCATCTGTGGCACTGGAATGCATACATGCTAGGATGTGCTGTCTCATCTATAGCACTGAAGAGGTTAAATCTTTCATTACCTTATTTTTAATGAAAGAAACTTCCCACGATTTTCAATTAATTTTGAAAATAACAATGTGAGCCTTCGCAAACTGGAATGGCTCTTCCAGTGTATCCCCTTCACCATCCTCCAGAGAAACTCCTACTCTATTCTATCCGCCGTGGCTGTGTGGTGGCCAATGCATGAGTTCCCATTTGCTCACAACAGTGAGAGATGGGGAGAGTGGGAGCGACAGAGGCAGTGACAGTGGGAGTTTGGTTCTTTTGTGTTTGGACCTGGTGTATATATGTGTATGTAAGAGAGAATGAGTCTTTCCCACCATCAGCATCTTTCATGTGACCTATTTCAACAATTTGAAAGTATTTTGTAATATAACAAATACTCCCATTGTTAAACTGAGTTTTGGAACATAACATAAGAAGGGTTACATAAAATAAGAAGGTTACATAAAATTACAATGGGAAGTTTTTAGATAAAAACAAGCAGTTTTATATCATAGAATGAAGGGTATTTTCATGTAGTTTGTTATCAAAAGGGTTAATCCTAATTTTCATAGAAGAATTTTCATATACTGAACATATATTTTTCAAGTTATAACACCCAAATTTGATCCTCGAAAACAATCCTAAAAACTATGTATTCATCTAAGAACAGCTTGTTTTGTTCATTAAAAAACAAAATTTTTTATGGCATCGTACCAGCTTTACTTTTATAGTATGACACCAGTTTACAGCATGGCACCAATTGCTTCAATATTCAGTGAATTCAAACTGAAAACTGTAATCCACCAAATTGCTTACCAATCCCTAACCTAAGACTATCACTTTGGTATTACTGCACTGGGTAATTGCTGGCCTTGTGCCTAAAGTAGAAACAATTATATATTTCTTCATTATATTTTAAGGGCGGTGAATTGGCAGTACCGGTAGAGGGACGGATGCCATGCTTTCCAGCATAGTTACGTCCCTTTACGGTCAGAGTTCAAATCCTGCTGAGATTGACTTTGACTTTCATCCTTACCGGGTCGATAAAATAAAGTACCAGTAATGTACTGAGTAATTGCTGGCCTTGTGCCAAAAGTAGAAACAATTATAACTTATTCACACTATGTATCTATAAGTGTGTGTGTGTGTGTTTTATATAGGAATGACTTCCACAGGACTAGAACTGTTTTATCTATATAAAATAAAGATTGTCACTTCCCAATATCCATCGGAAATCCACTCATAATTATATATCATCATCATCATCATTGTCGTTTTAATGTCTAATTTCCCTTCTAACATGGGTTGTATATATATATATATATAAAGTGTGTGTGAAAAGTAGATGAAAACAAGAAAGCAAACAATGAAGAAATATATAACAAAATAATAATTAGAATAACTCTTTCATTACCATATTTCCAATGAAAGTTACAGCCAATGGCTTTCAATAATTTGAAAGGATTTAGCAATATAACTAACTTTCTCATTATTAAGCTGAGAGTTGGAACATAGCATAAGAAAGATTCTTCATAAAATTATGATGGAAGGTTTTGGGATAAATATAGACTCTTTAAAACAAGCAGTTTTATTTCATAGACCCAGAGACATTTCCATGTAGTTTTATGCTTATACTGTGGAGAATATCATTAATCCTTTAGCATTTGAACCGGCCACATCCAGCCAGAATTCTCTCACCTCGTTCTGCTCAAACCGGCTGTAAGTGGCCACTCATACCAATGTTAAGGTATTGTTCTCAAAATAAATAATATCAAAATCTCATAGATTCAATATTATGTGAGATAATTGTGAGGTAAGGCCTTCACCATGAAAATATAATAGTAAATATTAAAGGGTTAACTGACTTTATTTCTCCTGTCAAGTCAAAAGAAATCAACATCAGGAAAAAATTAAAATAAATAAGAGTTCAGTATCTTGCTCAAGGCTAAAGTGAAACATCTGCAGTTGGTAAAAAACTTGTAACTTCTATGCAGGAAAGTTGTCACTTAAATAATTTTAACTTTATATTGTAAACGAAACCTACCGTCAGTAGGCACCTCTTAACCAAATATACAGCCCAATCCACTACGCCTACTCTATCCTCCAACTCCCACCAACACCACCCTCTCTCAGTAAAGTTGGTACCACAACATCCAGTCCAAATAAATGAGATAATGAAATCGAGATCGTGTAGGTGTCACAACAAAAAAACACAGTCCACGCTGTAAAAAGTTCCCAGTTCCACACTGTAAATGTGGTTGGTGTTAGGAAGGGCATCCAGCCATAGAAAACCTGCCAGATAGTCCTATATGAGCGAGACACGGTCACCCGACCAACCTTGCCTCAAGTGGGACAACTCTCGTCTAACCCATGCTAGCGATGGACGTTAAACGAAGATGGTGATGATGATGATGATTGTATATGTGTTGGATCTCTGTTGGTTCTGACAAGTTGTGTTCCAGTTGTTCAAATAGTGGAATAGGCTGCTCGTGAAATTAATGTGTATGTGGCTGAGTATTTCACAGACATGTGTATCTCTAACATAGATCTCGGGGAGATTCAGCATAACAGTGTGTAACAAGGCATGCCCATTAAATTACAGCTACAACCTCATTTTTTTTCAACAACGTAGACAGGAACACGATAAAATAAAATTAACCCTTTTGATACCAAACTGCCTGAAAATGCCCCTTATTTTATGATACAAAACTGTGTGTTTTAAAGTGTTAATATATATTCCAAAGGGTATTAGATTGATAGAATTGGTAGAGCATCAGGTATGTTCTGGCTCTTTACATTCTAAGTTCAAATCCCACCAGGGTCAAGTCTACCTCTCGTCCGTCTGGTATCGAGAAAATAAAATACCAGTCAAATACTGAGGTTGATTTAATCAACTTTGCATTTTCCCTAAATTTGCTGGCCTTGTGTCTAAATCAATATTTATCCAAAACGTTCATCATCATTTTAAGTAAGAACCTTTGTTAGGTTATGTTCTAAACACCAGCTTAATAATGAAAAGGTTAGTTATATTACTAATCCCTACATATTCTTGATTGTTTTCAAGATCATATGCAGTGTCTTTCATTAGAAATATGCTAACGAATGAAAGGGTTAATGACATAGACAGTGTCTTTCATTAGAAATATGTTAATGAAAGGGTTAACAAAATAGGCAGTGTCTTTCATTAGAAATATGCTAATGAAAGGGTTAACAACAAAGGCAGTGTCTTTCATTAGAAATATGGTAAGGTAAGGGTTAATAACAATCATTAAACAACTTCACTTGTTTTCACACGGTTTTTTTAAGAACTCACTTGTAATTTAAACTTTAGTTATTACAAATATAACAGCAACTGTATTACAAGCCATATTTTAATCAACCCTTTTGATACCAGCCTACTTGACTCCAGCACTGGTCTTATGATACAAAACTTTGTTTTGAATTATTTATATCTTAAAACCCTTTCTTTTTATATAAGAACCTTTGTTAAGTTATGATTGAAACACCAACTTTATAAGAAAATTAATTCTAAGTCAATTCAAGTTCTAGATAATTTAAAAAATTCCAGTTGTTTGATCAATACTCAAGAAATTAACATGTAAGCATTCCCCACTTACATGTACAATTAACATAATTCTTATGGAGATTCAGCAATGCATAGTGTTTTGAGAAAGTTTGTCCTTTGAATTACAAGTACAGTCCATTAAATGGGCTTCTAAACCGTTTCTGCCTACCCAAATTCACCCACAAGGTTTAGGTTGACCCTATGCTATATTAAATGACACTTACTCAATATGTTACACAGTGGGATCAAACCCTGGGCCTTGTGATTGTGAAGCAATCTCCATTCAGCCATTCTGTGTTCACACATTATCACAACTACCATGGTAACTAATGCCAGGAATAACTCATAATATACCGTGATGATTGAACAGAAAATGTCTAAAAACGGGGTTTGTTAATTCAAATGTTTATAGTATCTTTACTAGACATTGCCTTCAGCGGTTTTTTAGCTAATCCATTTGCTATCAAACCAATTGAAACTGGCTCTGGTTCTATATCATACAAAACTGTTTATTTTATGTAAGTACCTTTGTTAAATTAGGTTTCAAACATCAACTTAATAATTGTTTCTACTATAGGCAGGAGGCTAGCAATTTCTTTTGGTGGGAAAGTTGATTAAATTAACCCCAGTGCATTACTGGTGCTTTATTTTATTGACCCCATAAGGATGAAAAGCAAAGCTAACCTCAGCAGGATTTGAACTCAGAACATAAAGAGCTATAAAGCATGGTGCCTGACACTCTATCAATACTGTCAATCCACCATCCCAATAATGTCAATCAAACCGATACAGCCAATCCAACTTAATAATGAGAAAGTCTTTTTAATAAATATTTCCAAATTCTTGATTATTTTCAAAGTTATTGAAAATCATAGGCAGTATCTTTTATTAGTAATATGGTAACACAAGGGTTAATCATATCAAACTCCAGTACTTATTTCAGTTTGGCATTTATTTTATCAATCACTATTTACTGAGTGGCTAAATTAATCTTTTGACATGACATAATACATTTTTTTTCTATTCTAATGGGATGTGATAATACATCAAGTAGAGTAACAATATGATATATTTAACCAACTTATGATAAGAGAAAAATCATCATTATCATTTTACGTGGTGGATTGGGAGTATCAGTAGAGAGTCGGACGCCATGATTTCCAGCATAGTTACGTCCCTTTACGGTCTGAGTTCAAATCCCGCCGAGGTTTACTTTGCCTTTCATCCTTACGAGGTCGATAAAATAAAGTACCAGTAATGCAATGGGTAATTGCTGGCCTTGTGCCTAAAGTAGAAACAATTATCATTTTACGTCTACTTTCCATGCTGGTAGAGGTTGGAGCGAAGCCATCTTGCTCATATGTTCCATATTTGGCATGGTTTCTACTGCTGGATGTAGCAACAACCACCTCACAGAGTGATCTGGGTACGTTTTATTATAGCACCATCACTAGCACTTAAGTGTACTGGCTGGGTGTATTTTATCGTGGCTCCAACACTAACACTTTATAGGGTGAAGGTGAATTTTATAGAGGCACCAGCACTAGTGAGTTTGTCATGATGATCATCATCATATTATTACTGGTACGATTTTATAGACACTCAAGTACTGAAGGATTATGTGAAAATTTGCAATGAACTGAAGTAATGACTTCAATTTTTAATTGTGATGTAGTAAAAGTGCTGTTTTGTATTGTTATATTTGGGGAGGGTCTTGTCCTAATATTGCCAAAAAAATAATAAAACAGTGTCTTTCAATACCCTACTGGCTTGGCACAGCTTAACTATTTTTTGATAATATTAGAATAACTTGACCCTCCCCATATATAACAATATCTGTTTTAACACACGATTTCATATAAAAAACCTTGCAAAGCAAATACATTGCTGTTGGTATTTTTCAAGAATATCTTGCTAATGCAGTTTCATGTAGTACAGGAGATAAGTTAACATTTAAACTAGCTGGCTGTTTCCATTGAGATGATAGTAATAGAAAGTATTCCAATACATTCCCACTCTCTTCATCCACCAAACCATTCTCGTTTCCATTCTTTCTAGCCTTTCTAGCTGTTCCATATTCATCAGCCATGGCACTTCTCACACAAGCTGCATACAACCTTTACTTTCAGTTTCGCCAACATTTCTTTTCTTATTAGTACATAAATCAATACAAAAATAATAATAATAACAATAATAATAATAATTGTTTCTACTTTTGGCACAAGGCCAGCAATTACCCAGTGCATTACTGGTACTTTATTTTATCGACCACGTAAGGATGAAAGGCTAAGTTAACCTCGGCGGGATTTGAACTCAGAATGGAAAGGGGCGTAACTCTATGCGTCAAAGCAATAATAATGATTTCTATAATGGTACGATTGACAAGATCCCAGACATCACTCACTTACTGAGTGGGATGGAACTCATTAAATCAGACCAAGGAAACATTGCTGAAACTATCTACTATCTACCAAAAGAACAAAATGAAATAAAGTGTCTTGCTCAAGGACATAATGGATCGCCCAGTCTGGAAATCAAACTCACAACCTTGAAATTATGAATTCAATTCTCTAATCACTAAGCTAAAAAAAAAAGTCTAAAGTCTGTCTCAAGCCCGTAGGCTCGTCAGACCAGTGATTATCCTAGTTTCTGTAGTGTGAAGCAACTGAGTGTACAAAACTCCTCCTTGAACAGGATGTCAGTCCATCACAGGGTTAACTCCCCAGCTATTGCTGGTACTCATTTTCAGCTGAGTATACTCAAGCAACATGAAATGAATTGTTTTGCTCAAGTATACATAATATGGTAGCACATGGCTTAGTGGTTAGAGCATTGACTTTGCAATCAAAAGGTTGTGAGTTCAATTCTCAGACCAGGTGATGTGTTGTTTCCTTGAGCAAGACACTTTATTTCACATTGCTCCAGTTTACTCAGCTGTAGAAATGAGATGATAGGGACTGGGGTCCATATCATTCCACTGCAAAGTGGTCGTGGAGGTGCCATGGCAAAAAAGCACCCAGCACTCACTGTAAATGAGGTTGGTGTTAGGAAGGGCATCCAGCTGTAGAAATCAAGCCAGAATCAGTTCCCGTCCCACCCTTGCAAGCAGGGAAAAGCAGACGTAAAATGATGATGATACAACACAACCTAGTCCAGGAATCGAACCCATGACAATAGGATCGTAAGTCCAACACCCATACCACTAGGCCACACACTTCCACTAAACCAAGTGCCTAAATGGCATTAAAAAAATGAAAAATAAAATAGAAACAAAATATAAAACAGAAAAACTTACTATCACAGGTAAACTCAAGGGCTTCCATTTGCTTCTTCGTATGTATAACCACTTTAATTGATTTGGCTTCATTACTGAAGTTACATATGGGACTAACAATAAAGCCAAGGTTAGTAACATGGTCCACAGATTTATATTTGTTCTTTAATCTGAAATGAAATACAAAACATTAGCTTTCAACAGATTCATTTTTAACTTGTACAGCCTATTCAAATGCTTATAGTATCTTTACTAGTGGAAATTTGCAGCATTATCTCTTAAAATCATGTAATGATTAAAAACAGGTTTGTTAATTCAAATGTTTTGTGGTTTGTTTTTTTACAGGTTAAAACCGCGTGTGTTTAGTCATATATATAAATATATATATATCTTCATCATCGCTTAATGCCCAACTTCCATGGTAGCTTGGGTTAGACAGTTTTATTCCATTTGATGCGGGATTGGTCTGGAAACCGTGTCTCGCTCATACGGAAGTGTGTGTGTGTGTGTGTGTGTGTGTGTGTGTGTGTGTGTGTGTGTGTGTGTGTGTGTGTGTGTGTGTGTGTGTGTGTGTGTGTGTGTGTGTGTGCGTGCGTGCGTGCGTGTGTGTGTGTGTGTGTGTATATATACAGGTATATATATATATTTACAGGGAATGGCGAGGGCCTATGGCTCCGTTAATTTATCGTGATATTTCGCTCCTTATAACAGTCTTTCCTATCTCTCTGTTTGGTTGAGCACACTTCTCTGAGTGGTTTTGGGCTGCCCTTTCTAGCAGCTAGTCCCTCAGAGGCCACTGGTTCACTGCCCTTAAACACGCTGTGACTTCTCTCTCCGTGTAGCTGGACAGTCACTTTTAAAATTGTCTTAGTGTTGTCTGAAATGTATAGCCTTATACACGCTGATGAACCAAGGTTAATCTATTTCTGTCAACAAATTACTGGCGAAACATCTCTTTGGATTTGTACGTGTGTTATATAGTTATAGAGGTATTTATTTACGCTTTAATTTATATTTTTAATTATCGTGTCTATAATCTGCCTTTCATAGGTTATAGATTCCATACACTGATGGTTTTTTCCCTGTTTTATTGATAGCGCACTGTATATCTCACTCTGGTGTGTTACCTTTTCAATATATTGTATTTTAAAGAGCTCAGGATTTCTTCTCCTTTGAGCACATTATTTACAGGGAATAGCGAGGGCCTATGCCTCCGTTAATTTATCGTGATATATATATATATATATTCATGGAGATGCATGGCTTAGTGGTTAGAGCATCAAGCTTACAATCGTGAGGTTGTGAGTTTGATTCTCCGATCGGGCTTTGCATTGTATTCTCAAACAAGACACTTTATTTCACATTGCTCCAGTTTACTCAGCTGTAGAAATGAGTTGCAACGTCACTGGTGCCAAGCTGTATCAACCTTTGCCTTTCCTTTGAACAACACCAGTGGCATGGCGAGGGGAGACTGTTTTATTGTTGCAAACACTATATATATTTCAGTGGCCAGGTACATAGAATCTTGGTGACATCATCAGGTGTATATTGAATAATAGTTACTCAATAAAGGAATAATGGTAAACACAATCTGAGAGGGTACAAGGAGAGAAAATAGAGAAAAATAAAGCAAATATTTAATTTGGAGGCGGCCTATAGGCTAGGTGTTGTTAGAGCGACTGACCACCTCTGAATAAATATGCTTGTCAATGTATGCCATATTGGTTTGGTAGGTGGGTGTGGGCTTGTATGCATTCTGTGGTTATAAATACTACCTTCCCTCTAATTCAAATTGGACACCAGCTAGAGTTGTAAGCTGTAAAGAATTTAAGTGTGGATGACACTAGACAAAGGCTGGTCAAGTGGCTGTAGAGAGTATCAGGTTACAGAAAAATATGTTCTATTGAGGTCAAGTTTAAAACGTCTCAAGAACACAACAAGCCCAGGATTTGAACCCACAACTTTATGATCAGGAGTCAAACATCTTAACTGCTAGGTCATAGGTTTCCTTCTATGCACGGTAATCTAACAGTCTAAGAAATAGAGATTGATAAACTAAATACCAAACTGAAAGATATGCTGGTGTTAATATGAGGCACTAAAACACTTGAAGGCAATGTGGCAGTATGATATGACTGAAGTCTAATGACTGAAGTTTAATGACTGAAGTTTAATGACTGAAGTTTAATGACTGAAACCAGGAAAAGAAACAAATATTGTATGCATCATTTAATTGTTCATATACTGTATGAAACATTCTACAGGGAGACTCAAAAGTCTGAACATAGATAATATTGCTAATACTCTGTTTTTTTTTTTCTTTCTTTTTTTAATCACATACACACATATATATACACATATGCACACACACGCACACAATCATCATCATCACCACCACTGTTTAACGTCTATTTCCCCATGCTTTCATGAGTCAGATGGGTTGTCCACGTTATGAGGCATGTCAGGCCAGTTGGCTGCGCCGTACCTTGCTCATCGGAACTGTATTTAGACTGGGATTTTTACAGTTACATGCCCCTCCTAACACCAACCATGTTTACATTGTGGAACGGGGTTGTCCTGTTATGAGACAAGTCTGGCCAGATGGCCGCACCGTGCCTTGCACATATCAGGACTGTGTGCTTGCTGGGTTTTTATGGCTGCTGGATGTCCTTCCTAACACCAACCACATTTACTGTGTGGAACAGGGTGGCACTATTATGAGGGTCTAGCCAGTTTGCAATGCCATACTCTGCTCACATCGGAACCGTAATTTGGAAGCTGGGTGGTCCCATTATGAGGGAGATCTGGCCAGTTGGCCATACCATGCCTTGTTCATGTATATATATATATATAAAGGTATTAATGAAAAATTAATCTCTTTCATCAAAAAATCATATTCATTCTCTTCCAATCGTTTTGAATGGGATATGTGTATATGTATATAAATATATATATAAAATGACAGGATGGTCACAGCTGGAACGCCTTAGATGATAGATTGAGTTGGCTTAACCTGGTGTTGAAGAACAAGGAAGAACACTGAATGTGGCTGTGGGTGTAGGTATTCTTCCTTGTTTAATACCAGGTAACTCATCTATTATCTAAGGCGTTCCGGCTGTGACCATACTGTCATTATCATATATGTGTGTGAGTGAATAAATATATTATAATGATGGGATGGTCACAGCTGGAATGCTGTAAACACAGCTGGAACACTCAACAACGCCAGTGTTGGTGTCATAATAAAATGTATCCAGCCCACACTGTAAAGTGGTAAGGTTGGTGCCACAATAAAATGCACCCAGCCCACACTGTAAAGTGGTAGTGTTGGTGCCATAATAAAATGCATCCAGCCCACACTGTAAAGTGGTTGGGCTGGTGCAACAATAAAATACACCCAGCCCACACTGTAAAGTGGTAGTGTTGGTGCCATAATAAAATGCATCCAGCCCACACTGTAAAGTGGTTGGGCTGGTGCAACAATAAAATGCACCCAGCCCACACTGTAAAGTGGTAGTGTTGGTGCCATAATAAAATGCATCCAGCCCACACTGTAAAGTGGTAGTACTGGTGCCACAATAAAATGCATCCAGCCCACACTGTAAAGTGGTTGGGCTGGTTCCACAATAAAATGCATTCAGCCCACACTGTAAAGTGGTAGGGCTGGTGCCACAATAAAATGCATTCAGCTCATACTGTAAAGTGGTAGGGCTGGTGCCACAATAAAATGCATTCAGCCTACACTGTAAAGTGGTAGGGCTGGTGCAACAATAAAATGCATTCAGCCCACACTGTAAAGTGGTAGGGCTGGTGCCACAATAAAATGCATTCAGCCCACACTGTAAAGTGGTAGGGCTGGTGCCACAATAAAATGCATTCAGCCCACACTGTAAAGTGGTAGGGCTGGTGCAACAATAAAATGCATTCAGTCCACACTGTAAAGTGGTAGGGCTGGTGCCACAATAAAATGCATTCAGCCCACACTGTAAAGTGGTAGGGCTGGTTCCACAATAAAATGCATTCAGCCCACACTGTAAAGTGGTAGGGCTGGTGCAACAATAAAATGCATTCAGTCCACACTGTAAAGTGGTAGGGCTGGTGCCACAATAAAATGCATTCAGCCCACACTGTAAAGTGATAGGGTTGGTTCCACAATAAAATGCATTCAGTCCACACTGTAAAGTGGTAGGGCTGGTGCCACAATAAAATGCATTCAGCCCACACTGTAAAGTGATAGGGTTGGTTCCACAATAAAATGCATTCAGTCCACACTGTAAAGTGGTAGGGCTGGTGCCACAATAAAATGCATTCAGCCCACACTGTAAAGTGATAGGGTTGGTTCCACAATAAAATGCATTCAGTCCACACTGTAAAGTGGTAGGGCTGGTGCCACAATAAAATGCATTCAGCCCACACTGTAAAGTGATAGTATTGGTGCCACAATAAAATGCATTCAGTCCACACTGTAAAGTGGTAGGGCTGGTGCCACAATAAAATGCATTCAGCCCACACTGTAAAGTGATAGGGCTGGTGCAACAATAAAATGCATTCAGCCCACACTGTAAAGTGGTAGGGCTGGTGCCACAATAAAATGATAGTATTGGTGCAACAATAAAATGCATTCAGCCCACAGTGTAAAGTGGCAGTTTTGGTGTCATTATAAAATGCACTCAGCGACCTTGTCAGGTGGTTGTGGTAGTGTCATGATAAAACACACTTGGTACACGCCATGAAATGGATGGTGTTAGAAAGGTCATCCGGCTGTATGACCTTTGATTATTTTCAAAATTAAGGGCGGTGGATTGGCAATATCGGTAGAGGGTCGGACGCCATGTTGTGCAGGAAAGAGTTACGGCCCTTTATGGTCTGAGTTCAAATCCCGCCGAGGTTAACTTTGCCTTTCATCCTTAAGGGGTCGATAAAATAAAGTACCAGTAATACACTGGGATAATTGCTGGCCTTGTGCCAAAAGTAGAAACAATTATTTTCAAAATTAATTCAATCACATGTACATATATATGGACCTGTAACTCCTGATGCCATCGTAGGGATGTTAAGAATTAAAAACATGGTAGAGCTCATTCCTCTTCAATACAGAGCACAGACAATTTCTTCCAGAGAAGGAGTGAGAAGGTGATAGATAGGAAGTGGGAAAGAGATATAGAGAAAAAAATTTACCCCAGTACTTGACTGGTACTTTGTTTATCGATCTCAAAAGGATGAAAGATAAAGTTGATATTAATGGGTTTTAAAACGCAGTTATGAAAGGATTAATGTTAACCCCTTGATTGCTTTTGCTGAAAGAAGTGTACTCAATGAAAATCACAGATATGAATCATCCGAAGGCATACATCATTACTGAATGTGCTAAGATTATGAGAAATATAGAGTTACTGCATCATGTTCATGTGAATCTCGTAAAATGCATTGGACATTGCATCACTAATGGTAGACAATACATAAAAATATCTAAAAGCAGGGTTTGTTAATTCAAATGTTTATAGTACTATTATTAGTTGACAGATCATTGTGAACACTTGTTATATTAGACTAATGACTTACATTTTTTAACATGATGGGGGTCACAATGTTGCTTGATGCTTTTCAAGAATATTCTGTTAATGTTTCATGCAGTTCAGGGCGTTAAGAGTTCACTAAAACTTTCCATCAAAATTTTATGTAAGAACCTTTATTAAGTTATATTCTAAACATCAGTGTTATAACATGACAGTCAGTCATTTTATCAAATGCCTCCAATTTTTTTTTATTATTATTTTCAAAATGATTTGGAAATCCCAGACAGTGGATTGGCAGAATCACAGGAGCATCAGGCAAAAGGCTTTGTGGTATTTGTTCCAGCATTTTAAATACCACTAATATCAACTTTGCCTTTCATCCTTCCAAAATCAATCAAATGAAGTACTAGTCAAGTACTGAGGTCAATATAATCAACTTTCTGATTCCCCAAAATTGTCAAGGTTAGAAAAAATTATTAGAAATACAAAAATGAAAGGGTTAAGACAAGAATACACAAATCCTACTCACTCAGTAACAGTTTTACAGAAAACTTCAAATTCTTCATCAACAAAGGCTTCATTTCGTAGCTTCTCATAGCTTGCTTCCTAGAAAAGAGAAAATAAAGAAATATGAGACTAATAATTAAACAACCAGGGTGTTCAGATCACGATTGTAAGATTATTAGATTCCCAGTGGTGCATTATGTTCTTAAGCAAAACATTTTATTTCATATTGCTCCAATCCACTCAGCAGGCAAAAATGTGTTGTACTTTTAATTCAAAGGACCAGCCATGTCACACATTGTTGCCATACTGAATTTCCCTAAAAATGACATTAAAGGTACATAACTGAATGTTAATTTTATGAGCAGGCTGTTCTGTTGATCAAATCAACTGAAACACTCATAGTCAGAACTGATTAAGCCTACCTACTCTATAACTATATATGGGCATATGTGTGTGTGTACACATACACATATATATATAAGGAATCCATAAGTCTGATGAGTTATTGATTCCAGAGTTGGGCATGATCAATACTAATTGTACTTTGAGTTGATGGTATATTGATATTTTGTTCCTGCTCTTTATTATCATTATTATTAGAATTGGCAGTATCTGTAGAGGGTTGGACGCCATGCTTTCTAGCATAGTTACGTCCCTTTACAGTCTGAGTTCAAATCCCGCCGAGGTTAACTTTGCCTTTCATCCTTACGGGGTCGATAAAATAAAGTACCAGTAATGCACTGGCGTAATTGCTGGCCTTGTGCCTAAAGTAGAAACAATTATTAAGGGCGGTGGATTGGCAGTATCGGTAGAGCACCAGACACCATGCTTTGCAGCATAGAGTTATGGCCCTTTGCGTTTTGAGTTCAAATCCCGCCAGGTTAACTTTGTCTTTCATCCTTATGGGGTCGATAAAATAAAGCACCAGTAATGTACTGGGGTAATTGCTGGCCTTGTGCCAAAAGTAGAAACAATTATTATTATTAAATATATGTTTATAGGGCAGTGAATTTGGAGTCATTAGAACATCAAATAGAATGCTTTGTGGTATTTGTTCTAGCCCTCTACACTCTGAGTTCAAATCCTGATAAACTTAACATTGCTTATCATCCTTTCGAGGCCAATACCAGTCAAGTACTGGTGGTTGATTTTTTCCTATATATTTCTTTCTTTATTCCTTTCTTTCACTCTTACTCTCTATGGAAGAAATCAGCTGTGTTTAGATCTGAGGAGGAGATGAGCCTTTCCAAGTTTAAAATGTCCAAGGCAAGCTGTATGTCACTACTGTGCCTCTACAACTCCATTAGGAATGAGTTATTGTGAATCCATACATACATATGCAGATGTATATTATATACAGAGTATCTCAATAGTCACTGTTTATTTTGAATAGCAATAAGAGCACCAAAATAATTAGTAACTTTTGAGACACCCTTTAAAGTGGACATGCAGTAAAGTGGTTGGTGATAGGAAGGGCATCCAGTTGTAAAAATCTTGCCAAACAAAGGGTTGGGAAGACCTTCGGTTATGTCAAAGATATGATAACCTCTCCTGTGCTCTCAGTGGAATGTGAGACCGTACATAAGCGAGACACAGATCCCTGGCCTGTCTGGAAGAGCAGTAGCTCCGCTTCAGTACTGACTTCGTCTATGTAGACATGTCCAACCCTTGCTAGCAGGGAATGCAGACATTAAAACAACGATAATATGTGTGTATATGGGTGCGTGTTTGTGAAGGAATAAGCAAATGTGAACAAAGAGAAAGAATATATTGAGAAAATTAGGTTAGAATTTGGTAAGTAGATGTGTGTGTTGTGTGGAATAATAAAACTGTTCAACATTTTAGGAAGGAAAATTTGAATAAACTTTTATAATATAAAGTTCATAAAATTGAGCACACAGCATTTTAAACTAGTATTTGATAGTAGCAAATATATGGAATGAGTGAGTGGATGGATGAG
Organism: Eledone cirrhosa; assembly: GCA_964016885.1. Taxonomy (NCBI): domain Eukaryota; kingdom Metazoa; phylum Mollusca; class Cephalopoda; order Octopoda; family Eledonidae; genus Eledone; species Eledone cirrhosa. The sequence goes on from OZ024742.1 coordinate 245,307,711, forward strand.
AATAAAAGAGTATTATTTTCTTTTATTCCTTTATTGGTTTCAGCCACCAGATTTACGGCTATGCTGGGGCACCAACTTAAGAAAACTAATAGAAATGAAATGAAATGAAATTTACAGCTGACACCTACGTAAGTTTAGCTGGCTTCTTATAAGGTTGCATCTCATAAGAGATTTTTGGTGTTTTAATGATTATGAAAAGTACTGTAAAAGGAAGCATCATGTACAAGGACACAACCTGCTACCTAGTCCAAGAATTGAACACATGAACTTATGATCATGAAATAAACACCTTACCCTCTAACCTACACCCTTTCACACCACCTCAAGAGGGTATAGTCAATTAAAATAATGCTAGTACCTTGTCTGGAACTTATTTTATCAATCTCTACTTATTGAATAACTAAGTCTTTCTTACCATAAAGAGATATAACATGTGAAGTAAATACCTCAATGTATTTTTGTTTGATGCACCACTTTATTGGTAATCCTTTCTCAATACACACACACACACACACACATACGAGGTTGTTGTTGTTGTTGTTTAGCCCCAAACAAATCTTGATCTAACAGACATAACAATAATCAAAAGCATTCTAGTCAGGACTACTTTGTTTTGACTGTATAAGGCCAACTTATTCCTCCCCCAAAATGTCCCAGAAAACCAGAAAATCAACCTTCATTTTATAAATACAAGATCATAATCTGGGTTACTGACAATAGGATGCCTCATGAAACGACCATCAAACAACTCTTACAAAACTGTTTCTCAGAGTTATAAATATTTTCAAAGGTAACAAAAAGTAAATAATTATTGAAATATATGAATAAAAATGTCTTGTGATCAAGTGAAACAGGTCAATAAGGTGTCAAAAAACATGACAGTGACAGACCAAGTGGAAATACATATAACATAGACTTGCCTATATAAATTCCAGGTCTGAAGCAGATAAATTTTAGAAAACTAAAAGTAGTGCCTTATTTCGGTAAACTAACATGATTTGCTTCAGGAAAGTAAATGAACATCTTCATTGTTGGTTAAACATGCATTGTTAACCCTTTAGCATTTAAACTGTCCATATCTGGGCAGAATTCTCCCACCTTATTTTGTTCAAACCGGCTGTAACTGGCCACTCATACTGATGTTAACATATTGTTCTCAAAATAAATAATATCAAAATCTCATCAATATTATGTGAGATAATTATGTAAGGTAAATCCTTTACCACAAAAATATAATAGTATATATAGAGTAATGTAAATACCAAAGGGTTAAACCTGTGTTGTAGCAGCTTATAGTAACTAACATACTTTCAAAATTCAAATTTTCTCAATGCTTCATAGTGTATCACTGCCATGACCACCTTACAGAGTGGACTGGTTACTTTTTGTTGTGGAACAAGTATGGCCACTTTAGAAGGTGCACTGGGTACTTTTAGTCATGGCACCAGTACAGGCACCTTACAGATTGGACTGGTTACTTTTTGTCATGGCACCAGTACAACCACCTTAGAGGGTGGACTGGATACTTTTTGATATGGCACCAGTACAAGCACCTTACAGGATCAACTGGTGACTTTTGATGTGTCACCAATAAGTAGTTTGTCTCACTTTTGTGTAATGGTAATGCAGCCATCTAGCATATGACAGATGTGAGTTCAATTCCCTCAGGCAACAATCCACTTTTTCCATATATAGGAGTGTATATACCCAACATGTTAAACTATTTTATAGTTAAGTTTGCATTGGAGCAGTTTACAATAAGCTAATATACTTTCAAATTTTAAAATGTTTCTTATTATCATTACCCTAACAGAATGAAGTCCCAGGGGAGTCACATAGTAACAAAAATAGTTATAAGTGACCAGTAACATGTGGTGAACTTTGAATTAGCTGTAAACATATGTATCATCACACACGTGCGTTTGTGTGTGTGTATATATATATATATATATATATATATATATATATATATATATATATCATCATCACCATTTAACACCTATTTTTCACGCTTGTATGGATTAGACAGGAAGTGACCATGTCTTCATTATCATTCATTTCATCATTTCATTTTACGTCCACTTTTCCCTGCTTGCAAGGGTGGGACGGGAACTGATTCTGGCTTGATTTCTACAGCTGGATGCCCTTCCTAACACCAACCTCATTTACAGTGAGTGCTGGGTGCTTTTTTGCCATGGCACCTCCACGACCACTTTGCAGTGGAATGATAGGGACCCCAGTCCCTATCATCTCATTTCTACAGCTGAGTAAACTGGAGCAATGTGAAATAAAGTGTCTTGCTCAAGAAAACAACACATCACCCGGTCTGAGAATTGAACTCACAACCTTTAGATTGCAAGGCCAATGCTCTAACCACTAAGCCATGTGCCTCTTGTTCATATGATCTGCTTTTGGTTTGGTTTTCTATGGCTGGAGGCTCTTCCTAATGCCAACCACTTTACAGAGTGGACTGGTGCATTTTGATGTGTCACCAGCATGATCACCTTACAGGGTGTACTGGGTACTTTTTGCAGTGGCACCTGTATGGACACCTTATTGGGTGGACAGAGTGCTTTTTATCATGTTATGTCACCACTTTTGAGGTTGGTCTGGGGGCTTTTGTTGTGGCACCCGTATGACCCCTTTACAGGTTCGACAGTACTTTTTGTTGTAGCACCAGCTCTGTTGCTTTACAGGGTGGACTGAGTGGTTTTTGTCATGGCATTATCACTGAAGGAGAAAAAGCAACATGTCATAGGCGTCTGTGTGTGTGTATATGTATATATATATATAGATATATATAAATATAGCTTATCAACACAAAGTGTGTAGCAGTAGAGGGTTGGACGCCATGCTTTCTAGCATAGTTACGTCCCTTTACGGTCAGAGTTCAAATCCCATCAAGGTTAACTTTGCCTTTCATCCTTACGGGGTTGATAAAATAAAGTACCAATAATGCACTGGGTAATTGCTGGCCTTGTGCCAAAAAGTAGAAACAATTATATATATATAGTGACAATAAGAAGTCAGATTTGCAGCTTGTTATGAAACTTTATTGTATATTACAACTGTTTTGATATCGATAGAGTTTGATCAGGTGATTGGATCCCGACTCTTAATCGACACTTCTTCAGATATGCAAGTTTACATGGGTGGCCCCATCCAAACTGGATGGGACCACCAAACTCGAGCTGATCAATATCAAAACAATTGTAATATGCAATAAAGTTTCATAACAAGCTGCAAACCTGACTTCTTATTGTCACTATATATATATACATTCTGCAAACCACAGCTGCCTTAAACCTGGAGCACAACCCAACGAGAGATGAACCCCATAACAGCATCCTGTGCTTTGACCAGCGTTGCTGCTAGTAACCACAAGCTATAACTGTAATAACAGTCAATCGCCAGAGATAATAGCAGAGAAAATCAGATTAAAAAATTACTCCTAGAGACAGAACAAAGTGGCTAGAAAGGCCTACGATGAAATGAACCCAGTATCTCCCAAATACTATGTAAATGCATTACCTTCATGCTAGGGGACAACTGACACCTTTTCCCATTTAGTTTAGGATGCTATACTATAGAGTTTGGGGCTGAAGGATAGTCAGAAGCAAACAAACCTTATGAGTTATTGACGCACTAGCAGTTTGGAATATGAAAATATTCAAATGTGAGAATCCCAAATGCAGAAAATAACTGTAATAGCAGTTGATCACTATAGATAATAGCTGAAAAAATTGGTTAATATATGATGTGTGCATGTGAGTAGATATCAACATTATCAATATCATTTTACATCTGTTTCCCATGCTTGTACACACACACACACACACACACACACACACACACACACACACACACACACACACACACACATATGAAAATGGCTAAATTAGCATATAACCATATTATCCATGCTAATCTGAGGATTAGAGTATGATGTAAAAATAAATGATGTTTAAAGAAATAACATATCTCCATTTTATTATCCCACTGCTATCCATAGTTCCAGAATAAACTGAAATTAATACCAAAATTTAGCGTATCTGCTGGCTTTACTGAACTGATAATTTTATGAAACATTAGTTTGAAAGCAATATATATAATGAAGAATATACAAGACCAGCTCACTTATTGGATGGTAGCACATTTTTCTATGCACGTTTTATAAAAAGTATAATATATATATATAGGGTTTGCAGTACTCTATGCATGGGAAGAAGCAGAGAGGGTAGAAGAAGGTAGAAACCTGACTGCACAGCCAAGTAGTTTTGGCTTGGTTCAGCAAGCCTTTTTAGTATATCCTTGAAAAAACCTTACACCATTTCGACGTCATTGCTGTTATACACATTTCAATGGTATTAATTATGCAATAGATGCAACCTCATCAGACAAGTATTATATAATTTTTTCATATATATATATATTAACATAATATAAAATACCATATATAAGAAGAAATATTAGAAATGATATTCTATACAACTATCATATGGCATCATAAGACTGGATATTTTAGTAAAACAAAAATATAAACCACTCCCAAAATATTTTTACCACACAAACATGGAATTCAATTCAAAAAGAGATTTATTCATTTATTATACACTATGGTGAAAACCTCTATGTGAGCACTGCTAATCATAGCAACCAAACCCCATTTAACCCTTTTGATACTAAAAGCAACATGAAATGAAGCACCTTGTTCAAGAATGCAATGTGCTGCCTGGTCCAGGGTTGAACCCACAATCTTATGATTCTGAGTTTAACACTCTAACCACTAGGCCATCTGCCTTCACAGAAGAGTAAAAGAATAAGAAAAACTCCTTTTTCATTCCATTTTTGCTTGAATTATCTCTGTGGATTGGCAGTATCGGTAGAGGGTCGGACACCATACTTTCCAGCATAGTTACGTCCCTTTACGATCTAAGTTCAAATCCCGCCGAGGTTGACTTTGCCTTTCATCCTTACGGGGTCGATAGAATAAAGTACCAGTAATGCATTGGATAATTGCTGGCCTTGTGCCTAAAGTAGAAACAATTATCTCTAGTTTGCAGCTTCATCCTTATTCATTATTACTTAAAATATACATAACTAGGCCAGTTGAGCGAATCTTCTGTGATCTAGACTGATAAAATAACAAGCAACATGCTAGGTGAGGGTTATAGAGATGTTTTAAAACATTTTTCAAAAAAATATAATAATTTTGATTAATTTTAAGACAGACAGGACTATATATGTATAAAATGTGAAAGAAATCTATTCAAAACTTAAACAAGGAAATAACTAATAATATGTAATTAGATAAATCCTTTAAAAAATACATGAAAATACAAACTATATTATTTGTAAAAGGCTTAAGAGATTAATTACTATGAGGAAAGATTAAACATTTGTGGAGAAAAAAAAATCAGATTTAGGTGGCTTGTTAATAGTAATGTTAAGAAACACATTGTATTCTTAGCCTTTAAATAGACTAGATAAAAAAAAAGAACAATAAAAAAAAATTGTCTTTTTAAAATCTTAATTTAGACATTGAAATTATCCCCTTTCATGAAGTTAATCATGTAATAACAGTTTTTAATTTAGACACAATGCCTGCAATTAGAGGAGAGAAGAATAAGTCAGTTATGTTGACTCCAGAGCTTAAATAGTAGTTTATTTTATTGACCCCTCCAGATGATTGACAAGTAAAGTTGACCTAAATGCGATTCAAGATCAGAATGAAAAAAAAAGATGGAACAACTAGAACAAACACTGCAACGCTCTACCAGTTCTGCTACTCTATCACTGTAAATCCTGTAACAATGATTTCTAATATTTTAGTGATTTCTATTGTAAAGGAAAGGCTTCAGCTGAGTATCATCATGAGTACAATTATGATTATCACTGTTTAATGTCTATTTTCCATGTTAACATGGGTTGGATAGGTTATCATGTTTGGAAGTCTGACTGGTCAGGGTGGCCATATCTTGCTCCATATGTCCTGTTTTGGACTTGGTTTCTACAGCTGGATACCACTCACAATACCAACCACTTTATGGCATGTACTGAGAGCATTTCATCATGACTACAGCACAGTATAGGGTGGACTTGGTGCTTTTCAGCATGACTCCAGTATTACCACTTTACAGGGTGGACTGAGTGTATTTTACTGTGGTACTAGCATTGCCTTATTACAACTCTAAGGTAGTAAGATGAAAGGGCAATAAATTACATGCTGCTTGCCAAGGGGAGGGTGCCATCCCACCATGGGGGTTGTGTTGGGTTGTGGTGGCGGCCCTAAAGAAAGTGAGTTACATCTGGCAGTATATTGTGGGGCATGGCCAACTTTTCATGCTGGCATGAGGGAGTCAAGGAAGATAAATCAGGGTGGGAAGGAAGAAACACTATATTGATGGAGGAGCACATCTTTCCAGGTTAGCATGGGTTGGATGGGGAAAGGGGTTAAGGATGTGAGTGGAAGGAGATTAAAGATATTGGTGAAAGGAGAGGATAATTTGAGGAGGAGGGGATTAAGTTGGGGAAGATGGGTGAAAAAGTTAAGCTGGAATGGGTACATTTTTACTGGTACATTTTTATATTAACCCCAGGAGTATGTAAAACAAAGTCCACCATAGCAAGGTTTAAATTCAGAATATAGTGGTATGAGACAAAATACTTCAAGACAAATCCATACCACTTACAGTTTTTTGTATATGAGATAATTAAGGGCTCACTTACAGTTGATGTTGAAATTAATTGAAAGTCACTAAATTAATGCACATATGAAGATATGTAATTTGGCAGTGATCCTGGCAGCACCTGACTATGACTAAAACTCTTAAATTAATCACTATATAGACATACAGAGGTAAGATATAATTTGGCAGTCATCTCCCTGCAACACCTGCATATAACTACAGTCATTAGATTAATGAACGTATAGATAGACATATGGAGGTATGATGTAATTTGGCAGTGATCATACCTGTCTATTACTAAATTCAGCTAACTAATCTAGGAGAGGAAGCGAAATCTATTGCACATTTATATAAATAAAACACTTTATAGGTTGGCAACTGTTTTCAGGCTAATTACAAATGGTGTTTACTTCATTATTATCACTACAATTTTGTGGTAGGAATGAAATAGATAGCTGGACATTAAAGAGTAATGACTGCTAATCGACAAGGGTTGACCTGCTAAATGCAGCAGCCAAATATCTCTCAAATCACAAAAGTGAAAGACAATGCCTATGTCATTAATATTTTCATTAGCATATTTTTAGTGAAAGATACTGCCTATGCCTTAACCTTTTCCTTACCATATATCTAGTGAAAGACACTGCCTATCATTTTTCAAATAGTTTTCAAAATCATAGACTTTGTAGCAACTGGGTCAAATAACTTATTCATTATTAAGTTAGTGTTTGGAGCATAACTTAACAAAGGTGCTTACATAAAATTATGATGGAAGAATTAAGTATAATAACAGCGAATGTATGTATATTTATTTATTTATATATTTGTTGCTCTGATGTCTCTATACATATGCCTGAGTATTTGTGTTCTGTTGCTCATGCACACTAACATTACACATTCAACAGAGTATGACCAATTCAAATCATCCAAGCCTACATTTCTGTAAATCAATAATATCTTATTTTATATAAGAATCAAATAAAATCCTAATATTAGGCAGTGAACTGGCAGAGTCATTAGAGAAACAGATGAACCCTTTAGTATTTCCATTACTTTATATTTACTATTGTATTTTTGCAGTAAAGGCTTTATCATCATCATCATCATCATCACCGTTTTACGTCCGTTCTTCCACGCTAGCATGGGTTAGACAGGTTGTCCTGTTGTGGGCAGTGTCTGGTCGGCTGACCATGCCTTGCTCATACAGGAACTGATCTGGCTTGATTTCTACAGCTGGATGCCCTTCCTAACACCAACCTCATTTACAGTGAGTGCTGGGTGCTTTTTCGTGGCGCCTACACGTCCACTTTACAGTGTGGGCTGGGTGCTTTTTTGCCGTGGCACCTCCACGACCACCTTGCGGTGGGGGGGGGGGGGGGGGGGGGGCATATTGTTTATCTCACATAATATCAAATCTATGAGATTTTGATATTATTTATTTTGAGAACAATACCTTAACATCAGTATGAGTGGCTGGTTGGGGCCATTTTGAACAGAAAGAAGTGAGAGAATTCTGGTTGGATATGGCTGGTTTAAATGCTAATGGGTTAAAAGCCTCAACATTTGCTCTGGCTCTTTGTGCTCTGAGTTCAAATCCTGCTGAAGTTAATTTGGCCTTTTATTTTTTTGGAGTCAATAAACAAACTAACAGCTCATAGGATGGTAGATAGGAGGTATTGTTATGAGTTACATAGGATACATTGCAGTATCCATCTCACCCCTGTCTATTCTGAGTTCAAATCCCACCCCCTGTCATGGAAGACCAGTGATACTTCTGTTAAAAATTGTGACTGATACATAATATGAGAAAGACTAATGGAACATTGTTTCCTTGGTCTCATCTGATGATTCATTCATTTCCTTTTTTATCCAGTATTCAGATATTCTAAACTTACTCTTGACAATAACATGGAGTTTTGCTTTTCTTTTTTTTTCTACTTCAAATGGGAGGGGGGGGGGGGGGACACAATTGAATCATATGATAATAATTTCTTGCTGAAATGTTCTGGTGACCAGGGGTGGAGAACTTGCAGCCTTCTGAAGTTACCTACAATGTTTGTAGGTAAACATTTACATTGGAGTATATTTTTGCTGATTTCATTTGGTTTAACATCTATCTTTTCAACTAATTATGACTCATAGAAAAAAGAAACACTTAAATATTTATTTTGTAAAAACAAAAACAAAAAAAGTAACTGAAGTTTCGGGAGACAATGGTTTTTCAAAATGTCATTTGGTGTCAGTGGGCCTTCCAGCATAAAAAGGTTCCCCACTCCTGCCTGAGTTAGACCAACTTTTCTTAAGACAGACAGTCTGTAGTCAAGCAGATGATATTTATTTTAGCTATTTACATGTATAGATAACATGGAACTATTTCTAGAACTGAACTTCTGTTTTCTGAGATCACCTGTGGATTATCATACTTCTGTCAAACATAGGTTCTAGTTGTAGTAGTAGCAGTAGTATTAGTAGTAGTGGTGATGGTGGAGGTAGTGGCAGTAATGACAGAAGAGGCATAATAATAATTGTTTCTACTTTTGGCACAAGGCCAGCAGTTTGAAGGGTAGGGGAAAGTTGATTAAATCAACCTCAGTGCATTACTGGTACATTATTTTATCGACCCTGTAAAAATGAATGGTAAACCTAACCTTGCAGGATTTGAACTCATTTTATTTGATACTCTAACAATTCTGCCAAGAAGAAGGGGGGGGGGGGGGGGAGAAGGAGGAGGAGGGGGAGGAGAAGGAGGAGGAGGAGGAGGAGGAGAAGAGGAGGCAGAAGAAGCCTAATCTTTTGTATTGTTTTGAGAAAGGTTCGTGAAAGATGCATTGCTGTCAAGTTCCCAATATGATTAGGAAGGAATGAACCATCATTGTTTTCGATGATGAGTGTTCCAATTGTTTGGTCAATGGAACAGCCTGATTGTGAAATTAATGAGTAATAGCTGAGCTTTTCACAGACATGAATACCCTTAATGTAATTCTCAAAGAGATTTAGCATGATATATGTGACAAAACTGGATGTAGCCCATCTGATAGGTTCCCAAACAGTTTTCTCTACCCAGTTCAACCCTTTAGCATTGAAACTGGCCGTATTCGGCCAAAATTCTCTCATCTCTTTCTATTCAAACTGGCTGTAACTGGCCGCTTATATTGATGTTAAGGTATTGTTCTCAAAATAAATAATGTCAAAATTTCATAAACTCGATATTATGTGAGATAATTATGTGAGTTAAAGCCGTTACCGTGAAAATGCAATACTAAATATAATAATATATATAGAGCAATGTAAATGCTGAAGGTTTAAAACACTAGGCATGGATTGACCTGAGGCTATGGTAAATGATACTTGCTGAGGATACCAACTCCCTGACCATTCAGCCATGTTGCACCCACCAATGTAGTTACCAGACAATGCTATATATAATAAAGTCTTTATTATTTGAAATTTATTTGCTTTTATTATGAAAAGCTGCCACTATAGCTTCAGTGGAGCTATATAAATAATAAAGCTGATAACAAACGGTGATTTATTAGATTATTGTTTTATGAATAATGTCTCCAGAGTGAAGATTATATTACAATGGATTATGGGAGTTTCTCTGCTGCACAGTTAAATATTAAATCTGCAGACAATGCTTTTGCCATTTTGTCTGCAGGCTGCAGCTGAAACATTCACAAATTTGTGTGTTTGTGTGTATAAGCATGTTTTTATGGGAAAACATAACTCTTTCAAAATACAATATGTTTAAACAAATGAAACTCTTGTCAAATACATACACACACACATCAACATCATTTTACATGTCTTTTTTTTTTGTTTTGTTTTTCTCCAGGCCATTAGGTCACCACTTGATACAGTAGAGCAGTGGGTCATTATCTCCTTTTGATCCATGATCTTGTGATCTAGGCTCTTGACTTTTTCTCACGCTTTCCTTGGACTTCCTCTTCAACACAACAGTTCATTCTTTTGAGAACCACAATTGGCAGAGTCGTTAGGGCTATCAGATTAAATGCCTTAGCATTTGTTCCTCCCACTATGTTCTGAGTTCAAATCTCACTCAGCCCAACTATGCCTTTAAGGTCGATAAATAAAGTACCAGTTTAGTACCTTTTTTTTTTTTTTTTTTTTTAATTAGTTATGACTTTTGTAGATATATGAATGAACTTGTTATATTGAACATTTATGTGCAGGTTTGTAAACCCTATTAAAACTGATGTTTAACAAAGATATTTTGGGGGAAATCAGACCTTAGTATTTATCACATTTGCCTTTTATTGGTTTATAAGTATGAAACATGGCTTCGTGGTTAGAGCATTGGGCTTGCAATCGAAAGGTTGTGAGTTCAATTCTCAGACCAGGTGATGTGTTGTTTCCTTGAGCAAGACACTTTATTTCACATTGCTCCAGTTCACTCAGCTGTATAAATGAGATGATAGGACTGGGGTCCCTGTCATTCCACTGCAAAGTGGTCGTGGAGGTGCCATGGCAAAAAAGCACCCAGCCCAAACTGTAAAGTGGACGTGTAGGCACCACGGAAAAAAAGCACCCACCACTCACTGAAAATGAGGTTGGTGTTAGGAAGGGTGTAGAAATCAAGCCAGAATCAGTTCCCGTCCCACCCTTGCAAGCAGGGAAAAGCAGACGTAAAATGATGATGATGATGTTGTTGAAACATGTCATGTCTATCTCATGTGGATTATGGCTCTGATACTTATGTTGTTTCTTGTCTGTGTGTCATTTACAAATGGATGAGACTATTTATAGTAGTTATTCAAGATCACAAATTATATGTAAACTAAAAATTCAAAAATAACTTTCTTTACCCCTAAGTATGACAATCAACTTCTGAGGTTCATTCTCTCTCTAAGAAATCAGCTATATTCAGACCAGGCGAGGGATGCCCCATGACACTCAGTGTATTAGGATGGTACCCTTACAATTCTATCAAAAGTTAAGAACCTTTGCCATGACCTTGTTTTATATCAAACACCAGAACTGGGGGGAATATCTTTATATTATACAAACATAGCCTCAATTGCTTCCTTCCTGAATCATTGGTCACTCACTCACTACAGTAGTTATTTCCTGGCTATGTCAACAGTAGCTTTCTCTCCACATAATATATAATAATACATATCAACGAACAAAATCCTTTGAAGATAAAGAGGGGGCACTCAGATAGAAAATTTCAAAATGGGAAAACTGCAAACAGGAAGAACAAACAGAACAGGAAGTTTCATTAGATTAACACATATTTTGACATGGAAATGAGGGAAAACCATAATTTTCTCTTTAAGATTTCCTCATTCTTTCCATAATCAAATTAAGCCACTTTACACATATATTTCTTCTTTTCAAATTCATACATTAGTTGCGATGTATTTACACATTCTGGGGGTATAATGTTAAGACTGCAAACCACTTTTGTGAAATCATCAGCATCATCCTCATCATTGTCCTTCCTCCATGCCAGCATGAGTTTGATGGGTTATCATATTTAAAGACGAGACAGGTCAGAACAACCTAATCTTGCTCATACACTCCATATTGGACATTATACCTGGATGCCCTTCCTTATGTCAACCACCTGACAGGGCATACTGGGTGTTGTTTTTTTGTGGCACTACCACAACCACTTTACAGAGTGTACTGTGTGTGCTGTTTCATGACACCAACACTAACACTTTATAGCATACACTAGATTCATTTCATAATGGCACGACAAAAAGCACCCTGTCCACACTGTAAAGTGGATGTGAAAAAGACACGACAAAAAGCACACAGTCCACACTGTAAAGTGGACGTGTAAAAGACACGACAAAATGCACCCAGTCCACACTGTAAAGTGGATGTGAAAAAGACATGGCAAACAGCACCCAGTCCACACTGTGAAGTGGATGTGTAAAAGACACAACAAAAAGCACCCAGTCCACACTGTAAAGTGGACGTGTAAAAGACACGACAAAATGCACCCAGTCCACACTGTAAAGTGGATGTGAAAAAGACATGACAAAAAGCACCCAGTCCACACTGTAAAGTGGATGTGAAAAAGACGACAAAAAGCACCCAGTCCACACTGTAAAGTGGACATGTAAAAGACACGACAAAAAGCACCCAGTCCACACTGTAAAGTGGACGTGAAAAAGACACGACAAAAAGCAACCAGTCCACACTGTAAAGTGGACGTGTAAAAGACACAACAAAAAGCACCCAGTCCACACTGTAAAGTGGACGTGTAAAAGACACGACAAAATGCACCCAGTCCACACTGTAAAGTGGACGTGTAAAAGACACGACAAAAAGCACCCAGTCCACACTGTAAAGTGGACGTGTAAAAGACACAACAAAAAGCACCCAGTCCACACTGTAAAGTGGACGTGTAAAAGACACGACAAAATGCACCCAGTCCACACTGTAAAGTGGATGTGAAAAAGACATGACAAAAAGCACCCAGTCCACACTGTAAAGTGGATGTGAAAAAGACGACAAAAAGCACCCAGTCCATACTGTAAAGTGGATGTGAAAAAGACGACAAAAAGCACCCAGTCCACACTGTAGAGTGGACGTGTAAAAGACGACAAAAAGCACCCAGTCCACACTGTAGAGTGGACGTGTAAAAGACGACAAAAAGCACCCAGTCCACACTGTAAAGTGGACGTGTAAAAGACACGACAAAATGCACCCAGTCCACACTGTAAAGTGGATGTGAAAAAGACATGACAAAAAGCACCCAGTCCACACTGTAAAGTGGATGTGAAAAAGACGACAAAAAGCACCCAGTCCACACTGTAAAGTGGACATGTAAAAGACACGACAAAAAGCACCCAGTCCACACTGTAAAGTGGACGTGAAAAAGACACGACAAAAAGCAACCAGTCCACACTGTAAAGTGGACGTGTAAAAGACACAACAAAAAGCACCCAGTCCACACTGTAAAGTGGACGTGTAAAAGACACGACAAAATGCACCCAGTCCACACTGTAAAGTGGACGTGTAAAAGACACGACAAAAAGCACCCAGTCCACACTGTAAAGTGGACGTGTAAAAGACACAACAAAAAGCACCCAGTCCACACTGTAAAGTGGACGTGTAAAAGACACGACAAAATGCACCCAGTCCACACTGTAAAGTGGATGTGAAAAAGACATGACAAAAAGCACCCAGTCCACACTGTAAAGTGGATGTGAAAAAGACGACAAAAAGCACCCAGTCCATACTGTAAAGTGGATGTGAAAAAGACGACAAAAAGCACCCAGTCCACACTGTAGAGTGGACGTGTAAAAGACGACAAAAAGCACCCAGTCCACACTGTAAAGTGGATGTGAAAAAGACACGACAAAAAGCACACAGTCCACACTGTAAAGTGGACGTGTAAAAGACACGACAAAATGCACCCAGTCCACACTGTAAAGTGGATGTGAAAAAGACATGGCAAACAGCACCCAGTCCACACTGTGAAGTGGATGTGTAAAAGACACAACAAAAAGCACCCAGTCCACACTGTAAAGTGGACGTGTAAAAGACACGACAAAATGCACCCAGTCCACACTGTAAAGTGGATGTGAAAAAGACATGACAAAAAGCACCCAGTCCACACTGTAAAGTGGATGTGAAAAAGACGACAAAAAGCACCCAGTCCACACTGTAAAGTGGACATGTAAAAGACACGACAAAAAGCACCCAGTCCACACTGTAAAGTGGACGTGAAAAAGACACGACAAAAAGCAACCAGTCCACACTGTAAAGTGGACGTGTAAAAGACACAACAAAAAGCACCCAGTCCACACTGTAAAGTGGACGTGTAAAAGACACGACAAAATGCACCCAGTCCACACTGTAAAGTGGACGTGTAAAAGACACGACAAAAAGCACCCAGTCCACACTGTAAAGTGGACGTGTAAAAGACACAACAAAAAGCACCCAGTCCACACTGTAAAGTGGACGTGTAAAAGACACGACAAAATGCACCCAGTCCACACTGTAAAGTGGATGTGAAAAAGACATGACAAAAAGCACCCAGTCCACACTGTAAAGTGGATGTGAAAAAGACGACAAAAAGCACCCAGTCCATACTGTAAAGTGGATGTGAAAAAGACGACAAAAAGCACCCAGTCCACACTGTAGAGTGGACGTGTAAAAGACGACAAAAAGCACCCAGTCCACACTGTAAAGTGGATGTGAAAAAGACATGGCAAAAAGCACCCAGTCCACACTGTAAAGTGGATGTGAAAAAGACGACAAAAAGCACCCAGTCCACACTGTAAAGTGGATGTGAAAAAGACACGACAAAAAGCACCCAGTCCACACTGTAAAGTGGACGTGTAAAAGACACGACAAAAAGCACCCAGTCCACACTGTAAAGTGGACGTGTAAAAGACACGACAAAAAGCACCCAGTCCACACTGTAAAGTGGACGTGTAAAAGACACGACAAAATGCACCCAGTCCACACTGTAAAGTGGATGTGAAAAAGACGACAAACAGCACCCAGTCCACACTGTAAAGTGGATGTGAAAAAGACAACAA
>OZ024742.1:245330427-245355427 GCA_964016885.1 Eledone cirrhosa
CAAACCCAGGCAAAGTGTTTTTGTGAAAGATCAGCAGTTGCCCATGCAAACCAGTCTTCCTTCTTTCTGCCATCAATGTTGTCTAAGGAAAGGGCAAAAGATGATACAGCCGACATTGCAACTCATTTCTACAGTTCTACAGCTTAGTTAACTGGAGCAAAATCAAATAAAGTGTCTCCCCTGAAGGACACAACTCATTACCTGGTCCAGGAATTGAACTCACATGCCTTCACATGCATATAGATACACACACATATATATATATATATATATATATATATATATATATATATATATATATATATATATATATATATATATTAGAGTGTCAACTGGTAGAGACTGTGCTATATTGAAATGCACCCAGTAGATACTGTAAAGTGTTTGGCATTAGGAAGAGCATACAGCTGTAGAAACCCCCATGCCAGACTAGAAGTTATGAGTAAGCTGTGGTCATCTGATGTGTCACATTTCAGAACATGACAACCCATCCAAACCATGCCAATTTCTAATGTGGATGTATAATAGTGATGATAGTGATGATATTAGAAAGGGTGTTTAAAAGAAATTGGTCAAACTGAGGCTATAGTAGAAGATACTAGCTGGAGATGCCACACAGTAAGACAGAATCTCAAACCATGAGGCTGCAAAGCAAACCACTTAACCACACAGCCATGCTATATATGCAACATATATAGACATATTCATATACATATATGCATACATTCACAAGCATACATATATTATACATGTATGTGCATGTGTGCAAAAAGTGTATGGCTTAGTGGTTAAGATGTTCAGCTTATGACAGTAAGGTTGTGAATTTAATTCATGTTAGTGTACTGTATCCTTGAGCAAGACACTTTATTTCACATTGCTGTAGAAATGAGTTGTGAAGTCACTGGTGCCAAGCTGTATCAGCATTTGTCTTTCAAAAATGAGTTGTACCAGTAATTCAAAGGGCCAGCCTTGTCACAGTTACTGTGTCACACTGAATCTCCCTGGGAATTATGTTAAAAGTGCATGTGTCAGTGGAATGTTCAGTCACTGCAGGTTAAATTCTGAACAAGTTGTTCTACTGATCAAATCAACTGAAACACTCCTTGTCAGAACCAATGGAGGCCCAACAACAACATATACATATGTGTGTTAGAAAGATGAAGTGGTTAATAAGTTTTGTTATTAACTCTTAACAAGGATGGGGGATTGGCAATATCGGTAGAGTGTCGGACAACATACTTTGACGTATTTTCTACCATCTGAGTTCAAATCCTGCCGATGATTGCTTTACCTTTCATCCTTATGGGGTTGATAAAATAAAGTATCAGTAATGCACTGGGATCAATTTAATCGACTTTCCCCTCCTCCAAAAATTGTTGGCCTTGTGTCTAAATCAGAAAACATTATTAACTGTTAACATCTTGGATCACATAAAAACATATTAGCAAATGAAATTCTGTTATTAACTCTTAACATCCTGGACAACATGGCATCACATTAGCAAATGAAGTGGTCAATATGTTCAGTTATTATCGCTTAAGATCCTGGACCACATAAAACCACATTACCAAAAAATTCTTTTAAAGTACAAAATGGCACTATGACTGTATCACATTAAAAATTTAAGAGAAAATCCTTACTAAGATACAGCAAATTTTTTACTAAAATACTGTTTTTAGATATTTTCTGCTAAATTTTTACAGGATGCTAAGAGATATTACTGCAAATTTTCACAACAATCTGTCCACTACTAAATATATTATAAACATTTGAATTAACGAATCTGTTTTTAGATATTTTCTCCTAAATCTTTACAGGATGTCAAGAGATAATATTGCCAATTTTCACAACAATCTGTCCATTAGTAAAGATCCTATCATCATCATCATCATTTTACGTCCGCTTTTTCCCTACTTGCAAGGGTGGGATGGGAACTGATTCTGGCTTGATTTCTACAGCTGGATGCCCTTCCTAACACCAACCTCATTTACAGTGAGTGCTGGGTGCCTTTTTGCCGTGGCGCCTCCACAACCACTTTGCAGTGGAATGATATGGACCCCAGTCCCTATCATCTCATTTCTACAGCTGAGTAAACTGGAGCAATGTGAAATAAAGTTTCTTGCTCAAGGAAACAACACATCACCCGGTCTGAGAATTGAACTCACAACCTTTCGATTGCAAGGCCAATGCTCTAACCACTAAGCCATGTGCCTCCTATAAACATTTGAATTAATAAACCTGCTTTATGTTGTTTTCTGCTAAATCGTTACAGGATATTAAAAATAATACCACATAATATAAACCACTAAACAACTTTATAACAATAATTGTTTCTACTTTAGGCACAAGGCCAGCAATTACCCAGTTCATTACTGGTACTTTATTTTATCGACCCCGTAAGGATGAAAGGCAAAGTTAACCTCGACGGGATTTGAACTCAGTCCGTAAAGGGACGTAACTATGCTGCAAAGCATGGCGTCCGACCCTCTACCGATACTGCCAATCCACCTTTATAACAATAATAGACTTGTTTTTTTACTCAAACACAAGGTCTGCTTTTTGAATGGAAGAAACATATCTGATTGAATCAACCACAATATATTACTGGTACTAAACTTACCCTGTGTCTTCCTCATAGCATTCACACTTGAAAAAATTGGAAAGGGACGTATGCTCAGTATTTATTTTGGCATATATCCTACCATCACTGCCAACTCAATTTCCTCATTTTAAGAAATAGCAGTACTATTGGTAAAAGGTAAATAATACTAGGTTTGTCTATCTTCACCACTCCCAATCCATGCCATATATTCTTTAACTCTTTCCTCACCAACCTGCTCAGTCTTACGTCTGGTTCTATGAAATAAAACCATCAATTTTAACAGATTCCTATTTAAGCTGAAACCTGATATAAGAATCTTTTAAGTTATATAACAAATAATACCTTAACAATGAAATATTTAATAAATTTTGTAAATTCTTTCTATCTTTCCATTAATTAAATGAAATGCAATATATCTCATTAGAAATATGTCACAAACAAGTTAAATTTGATAGAGAGAGGGAGATGATGATAACAGACAGACAGACATTTAACCCTTTTGTTACTGTATTTCTCAGGAAACACTCTATTTCAGTTAATTACTGAAGAATTTTCAGAGATTTACAAAATATTTAATTATTGCATTACTAAGACTGTAAATTGCCATACAATTCTCATACAAAATTATGTTGGGAGATAATAATTTAAATAGGAACCCTTTAAAGGAGGAGGGGGGGGGGCATGACTAGAATTGGTTTTGGCTGGGTCGATAATGAAAGGGTTAAGATTATCATTATCATTATCATCATTTTATGTCAGCTTTTCCATAGTTGCATTAGCAGAATATGGAATACTAAGTTGAATAATGGTCTTACTGGTCTCAGTAACATCATACACACACACACATATAATAATGATGAAAATGATTGTGTACAGTGCTCAGGTGCACAACTCATCAAAGTTGCATGTATAGTACATAGAATAATGTACAAATGACAGGAAAGTGAACAGTATATGAGTCATGACATATACACAGACACATGTGTGCGTGTGTATGGAGGGGGAATATCAGGTGTAGTGCTGGCCAATTTCGGGAAGCATATACATACATGTGTATATGTGTGTGGATATGTGTGTGTGGATATGTGTGTGTGTGGATGTGTGTGTGTGGATATGTGTGTGTGTGTGTGGATATGTGTGGATATGTGTTTGATACAGCACTCCTTTAAAAAACAAAAACAAAGCATTGGGTCAATTGACAGAATATAAATCAATAAACTATATATTGGACTGAAAGTACTGAAGTACTGGGGCTGCTTTGACAGAGTAAAAACACACCTGAACACTGCTCCAGTATGGTCACAACTTATAGGGTGGAACAGGTAAAAGAATAAAAGAGCATATATATATTTAGAGGAAAAGCAAAGGCTTTTAGGAATTTAACCCTTTAACATTTAAACCCTTATCTATAATTACAAGCACACATACATGCACAAAAAAACACATACATATGTACAAATATGCACACAAGCACACACATGCACAGATTTATATGTAGAGTGAAAATCATAGATATTTATAAATCATAGATATAAATAATTTAAAATAAACAAAATCAATCATTTTAACCCTTTAGCATTTAAACCGGCCATATCTGGCCAGAATTCTCTCACCACTTTCTGTTCAAACCATCCATAACCAGCCACCCATACTTATGTTAAGGTATTGTTCTCAAAATAAGTAATATCAAAATCTTATAGATTCAATATTATATGAGATAATTATGTGAGGTAAAGACTTTACCATGATGAAAATACAATAGTAAATATAGAGTAATGTAAATGCTAAAGGGTTAAAACATCTTTTTTTTATTCTATGTATGTTTCAGTAACATGAGGCAGTAATCTATAATCGATAATTTTGAGTAATCAATTAATTTCCCTCATCCCTCCATGATGCTGGTTATTTTTCCATGTTTTGGATCTTACCTCCTGGTCCTTACTTTGGATTTATTTGATCTGCATGATTATAAATCATAACACCAAAAGCTTCCCAGCATTTTATTTAGTCAAAACTAAGTAATGTTCATTTATAAATCTTTATAGAAATGTGTGTGCTTGTGTGTGTGTGTGTGTGTTGTGATATGTGTATGTGTATATATTTACCTGTATATGTGTGTTTGTGAGTATGTGTATTGTGTTATATGCATGTGTGTGTGTGTGTGTGTGTCAACAAAAGGTGAGGTGAAAATACCTGGTGAGAGTGCTTTTGCTTGCTTCTCATCACCTGAATACCTCTAAAGGGAGTTTTGATCATGAAATTTCAAGGGTAGCCTTAGTTGATTGAAGTTTCTTTCCCTCTCGCCTAATTGAGTCAGCAACACACACATACACACTCTCTCTTTCATCATCATCATCACAATCATCACCGTTTAATGTCCATTTTTCCACACTAGCATGGGTTAGACGAATTGTCCCATTTGAGACAAGTCAGATCAGGTAACCATATCTTGCTCATACAGAACTGTTTCTGGTTGATTTCTATGGCTAGATGCTCTTCCTAATGCCGAACACATTAACAGTGTGGACTGGGTGCTTTTTATTGTGTTTGTGTGTGTATATATATATATATATATATATACGTGTATAAATGCATTTCATATGTTGTATACAAAAATATATACTCACATATACACGCGCACACACGCGCGCACACACACACACACACACACACACACACACACACACACACACACACACACACACACACACACACACACACACACACACACACATTCACATTCACAATTGGAATCTCAAAATATTATTGTCATGGGCAATTGGAAGGCAGCTACAGTAGAGGAAGACCAAGGCAGATCGATGAAGACCTGGTCAGAAAAAGAAAGCAGCAAGTGGAAGAAGGCTGTGATAGAGGAAGACTGTGGCAGACCTGGGCAGAACTAGTGAGAGATGATCTCAAAGTACTAGACCTCATAGAGAAAAAAATGAAAGAACCTGATGAGTAAAAGAGTGAAAGAAAGCTTTATTGGAAAACACCCATCCAACCCATGCAAGAATGGTAAATCTGAAGTATGATGATGATGACAGTGATGGTGATGATGATGATGATGATGATGATGATGATGATGATGATAGAGGGATATAGCTGAGAGCATGGGGAAAGAAAATAAGAAAAATAGAGTAAGTTTTTTTTTTAAATATTACAATAGAATAAATTTCTTACCAAGCGCTGTTGTTGTCCAGGGTTCAACCATTTGTAGACAGAAAGAAATGCAACCAGAAATAAGAACAGGTACCAAATAAAGACCAGCATGTAGGGTTTTAAAATAGAGTCCCTTCTGTATACAGCATGGGGGAGGGCATACAAAAAACAACTGGTTGGGTCTTGATAGAAGCAACAGTAGGTTAGGTGATAGCAGATTTTGTGAATTGCTAATGAAAAGAAATACTGCTACTGCTGGAAGTAGCAGTAGTAGACTTGTTATGAAGTGAGTGTGTAGCCTAGGAGCTACAGAAGAGGGGTGGAGGGAAGAAGATTCTTCAGGCAGTGGTGCTACCCCACACACCCAACAGACAAAAATATGACAACATGAAAAACGGAGTGTGTGTAGGTGAGAGAGATGGGGCATTTGATGTGCCTACATGTGTGATATATAATTTGTGTGTGTGTGTGTGTGTGTGTGTGTGTGTGTGTGTATGTATGTGTGTGTGTGTGTGTGTTTATATATATATATATACATAAGTTAAAAGTATGTCTCAACCCTGCAGGCTCATCAGGCTGGTACTTATCCCAGTCTCCATGGTGTGAGGCGACTGAGAGTACAAGACTCCCTACTGGACAGGATGCCAACACACACACATACATATATACACACATTCATACATATATACACACACACATTTCTACATATATATATATATATATATATATATATATATATATATATATATGTATATATACATACACATATACATATGTATACAACCCAATATATATATATATACATTTATACACACACACACATATATATATATATATATATAACGAAGGAGTTGTGGTAAGGAACCAGATGGACCATAACGTACCAGAGTACTCAATACTTAGGGTAGTAGAGTGGGTAATAGGAGAAAGTATGACCCCGACGGTAGAGCTCAAGCTGTTTCGACCGCTATTTCTGGACTAAAGTAAAAGTTTTTTTAGTCTGGACTAAAAAAACTCTTACTTTAGTCCAGAAATAGCCGTCGAAACGGCTTGAGCTCTGCCATCTGGGCCATACTTTCTCCTATATATATATATATATATATATATACATACATATATATATATCATCATCATCATTTAATGTCCATTTTCCATGCTAGCATGGGTAGGACGTGCTGTACTGTTGTGAAAGATCCAGGTCAGCGGGCCATGTTTTGCTCACACAGAACTGATTATAATCTAGTGTGTATCCTATTTTTTATAATTAGTATGTGGAAAGAGGTGACTAAAGGAGTTGTCATCAAGGAAGGCATCCAGTTGTAAAACATTGCCTCAAAATATCCCATTCAACCCATGCCTGTATGGAAAAGTGGATGTATCATGATGATCATCATCATTCTATATCATCTGCTCTCCATGCTGGCATGAATTGGGCAGGTCATCACAGTTGGAGATAAGACATGGTTGAATAGCTACATCTTGCTCATACAATGCGTTTTATTGACAGGGTTTTTATAGCTGGATACCCTTCCCAATGCCAATCACTTCACTGAAAGTATTTGGTGCTTTTCATTGTGGCACCAGCACCACTACTTTGCAGGGTCTACTAGATGCATTTCATAGTGGCACCTGCATGATCATTTTACAGTATACTGGATGCATTTTACCATGCTACTAGCATTACCACTTTACATGGTTTCGATATTGGGCTGACTAATTTCAATAAATAGGTGGCATGAGATATGCACCCAGTACACTCTGTAAAATGGTTGGTGACAGAAAAGGCTTCCAATTGTAGAAACTATTCCAAAATTGGGTTGAAAGAATTCTCCGGTTGTCACTGGCATAACAACCTCTCTAGTGTTAGTGACATGATAGAACATACCGAGTACACACTAAAAGGTGGTGGGTGACAGGAAGGGCATCTAGCCATAGAAAACTTGCTGAACAAAGGGCTGAGAGGACTCTTCAGTTGTTTCGAAGACATGGTAGGTTCTCTATGGCTGGAGCTATGATAAAATGCACCCAGTACAATATGTAGAAAGATATATAAGCAAGATCTCTGTACATGTGTATTTATAAATATATATTTGTGTGTGTGTGCATACATAAGTATACACACACACACGTACATATATATATATATATATATATATATATTGATGATAATGATGATGATGATACATATACATGTATGTGTGTGTGGATGGATGTATTTGTATTTATGCTTCTGAGTGGCAGATTAGCAGTAGACAAATGGATAGACAGAGAGCAATAAACAGCTGGGTAGATATAGAAATACAGATATAAAGAAATATAATAAAGAGTCAGTAGCCAGAGTTAAGTAAATAAGGAGTCAGTAGCCAGAGTTAAGTAAATGTAGGAGAAAGGCTGATTTTATATATCTATACACACACACGCACACATACATATATATATATATATACATGCACATCAACACACGCGTGAGTGCGTGTATTAGTTTAATACTGGAAGCCTATGGAAACTCATAGATTCCGATGGTCTAGTTCTTGTAGCCAAATCTGTTGCAGAATTAGAGAAGAAATTTCCAGAACTGGAAGCCAAATTTGGAATAAAGAGGTCTTAAAGGTGAGAAAGGAAAACAGGACTCTGTAAACTAAGGGTACACAAGAGATGTAGTGAGATTTCAGACAGGCTAACAAAGTAGGTTTCATGCGTGATCATTAAGCAGGAGTAGTAAGCAGCATGAGCTCACAGGAAACAAGCTCTATCAAATGCTCATAGAGCTCACCCATCCCTATCCTGCATACTTCCCCCACTCTACCTCATTATCTAAGTATCCCACCTCAATTCCACCCCACCTTGCACATCCAACAACTCCTGCTAGTAGGACCCCCTCCCCCCCAATACAAAGACTTGTTGAACTCCTTCCAGCATAGAAAAGCAGTGCTCAACTTCATGTCTTCATCCCCCTCCTCATCCATGTCAACATACAAAAATGGATACACCCCCCCCCCCCTAATTCAACACATGCTATGACGGAAAACTGGACATGCCCTACTTTGTACCTCAATAAGAAAGACATCACCAGGGAGGCCATACCAGAACAAATATGGGATGTATGAACTAGACGTGGTCTCCTGTCCAGCCTAGTCTCAGAGTATGACAGCCCATCTGATCCCTGAGAGCATGGAAAATAGATGTTTAATGATGGTGAGGATGTACTCCATCCCTCCTGTGTTCCACACCCCTGATGCACATCTCTTATTAACTCATGCATGAATGGAAAACCAGACATACTCCACACCTGCTCTCCTGCAGTGTTGGTGCCACAACAAGAACACCCAGTCCACCCTGTAAAGTGGTCATGCTAGTATCATGACAAAAAAAAGCATCCAGTCTACTTTCTAAAATGGTAGTGGTGGTGCTACAAAAAATAGCTCCTAGTACATACTGTAATGTTGTTGGCATTAGAAAGGGTACCCAGCCATAAAAACCAAGCTAAAATCAGATCCGTATGAGTAAAACATAGTTATCTGGCCTGGCTAGACTCATAACTTGACAATCTGTCTAACCCAAGCAAGTATAGAAAATAGATGTCAAACCCTAACCCTAACTATAATTTTACATAAGAATATGTGTTAAGTTATGTTCCATACACCAATAATGAGAAATATAGTTATATTACTAAATCCTTTTAAATTGTTAACTATTTACAAAACTATTTGAAAATCATAGGCAGTCTCTCGTTAGTAATATGGTAATGAAAGGGTTAAGTAAAGGTGTTAAGCTAAATGGAAGATAGAAAAAGTGACGTGGAATGGAGGGGAGGAGATAAAAAGATTGGGAAAGAAACAGAGAGTAGCAGTAATTATTTTAACATGCAGTTGACCCCTGCTTATGTAGTTAATTCTAAAACTAATTTTGCGCATGGGTTAATGGTTAGAATGTTGAACTTATAATCACAATGCTGTCGGTTGATTCCTGGGCAAGGTGCGGTGTTGTGTTCTTGAGCAAAACATTTCATTTCACGTTGCTCCAGTACTCTCAGCTGATAGTGACTATCAGCACTAACTGGGAGTTAGCCTTGCAATAGACTGGCATCCTGTCTAGAGGAAGTATTGTACTCTCAGTCTCTTAACGCCAAGAAAACCAGGGATGGGCACTGGCCTTTTTTAATTTACATTTTGTGTTAGACACTACATGTCCTTACATGGTAAATGATAGTTAAAAGACTTAAAACTGTTGAAAATAGCCATTACAAATGCTTCTCAGATTCAGAGAATATCAAAAACTGGGTAATGACACCTGCCATAAAGATTTGTGTAATTCTAAAATTTCCTTTACCCTTTCAATACTAAACTGCATGAAACTGGTGCTGGTTTTACATTACAAAACTGTTTGTTTTGAAGTGTTTATATTTATCTAAAAAAATTTTAAAACTTCTATCATTATTTTATGTAAGAACCTTTAAGTTTCATTCCAAATACCAACTTAATAATGAAAAAGTTGGTTATAATACTAAATCCCTCCAAATTCATATTTTCAAAATGATTAGAAAACCATAGGCAGTGTTTTTCATTAGAAACAGTAACAAAAGAATTAAAATAAACTCTGGGAGGTAAGTAAATTGATAGATAGGACCAGAGCCAGTTGTTAGAACTAACTAACTTATCTGGCAGTAGTAAGGAGGAGGAGGGAGGGGAGGAATGGCTACATTTACCTTTCTTTAGTTGGGGGAGGGCCACGATACAAAATGGTGTCAGGCAAATATAAACAACAATTCAGATCTATAGTTCACTCTTAACTTCCTATACCACATGAAACAGCACTAGTAAGACATTCTAGAAAAATACAAAACAGCACTATGACTGCAACGCATCAAAAGTTAGTCTTTCATTTAGTTTACTGCAAATGTTTACAACAATCTTTCTACTAGTAAATATACTACAAACATTTAAATTGATGGAGTAAATTTATTCAAAAGCAAAAAACAAATCTTATTTAGTAAAAAAAAGAGGAATCAAAAGGAAAGAAAGAATAGGAAAATATAGAAAGAAAGAAGGAAAAGAACGGGAAAGGGAGGGGATGGCAAGAGCTCTGGTGCTGCAGAAGAGATTGGAGGGGTGAAGGGGAGGAGGATTGGGCTTTGGGCCTAGGGCAAGAGGGCAGAAGTGCTGCGCCCCGCTGACAAGACAGCAAAAGCATTCCCCTGGACGATGGTCAGTGACACCCGCTGCAACAGCCAGCCAACCTTGTGGGGCTCTCCCTCCTCAGACAGGCCGCCGACGCTCCGATCTTGCGGAGAAGTTCGGCAGTACGGGGTTCAAGTATGCCTGAGATCTCAATGGTGACCGGTGTGAAGAGGAAGCGGCTGGACAAACCCTGGTACTTGTTTATTTTATGTTCTTCTGTGATGCCGGGGTTTGTGGACAAAGCGACTAAGTTGGAGGCAGAGAACATGTCGCAGCAGGTGGCGTCCCAGAAACAAATGATATGAAATCTTATTAACAAGATCTTCTTAAAAAATACAAAACAGTACTACGACTGCATCACATTAAAAATTAAAGTCTTTAATTTACTGCATATTTTCAGAATGATCTGTCCTCAGTAAAGATACTATAAACATTTGAATTAACAGACACTTTTTTAGATATTTTCAGCTAAATCATTACAGCATGTTATAATATACTGTAAATTTTCAAAACAATCTCGCCATTAGTAAAGACACTATAACCATTTGAGTTAATAAACCTGAAATATTTTCCACTAATTCATTTAATGGTGTTAAGAGTTAATATTAAACAATTATAAACAATTCAGATCTATAGTGAATAGGTGCGCAAATGGAGCTATAATTGGCCTAAACACCAGCAAACTGACTGACAAGCACAGATAAAACAAACAAACACATAATTGAACAAATAAATAAATAAATGAATGAAAATAAAGAGCATTTATTGGTTGGTTAAGGACCATGCCACTTCACAAAATGGCAAATTGAAAACAAGACACATTCTGCTTCTTAGAACCTGCACTAAACATGAATGAGATTAACAAGGATCATGTTGCTTAAAAACCAAACTTAACTATAGCCTGCTCTTAACATTGAACCAACTACAAGTTGCTTAACTATTTTCATTACTATGTTTCTTAAGAAACAATGTAATCAAGAATTTAGAGGGATTTAGTAAAATAACAAACTTTCTCACTATTTATCTGGTGTTTGGAACATAACTTAAAAAAGCTTCTTATATAGAATTATAATAGGTTTTTAGATAAATATAAACACTTTAAAACAAAGGTGCCATGATAAAATGCACCCAGTACACTCTGTAAAGTGGTAGAGTTGGTGCAAATGTTCCCTGCATACTCTGTAAGGTGGTTGGTGTTTGGGAGGGTACCCAACTGAAAAAATAACATGTTAAAATATGGAGTGTGTGAGCAAGCGGTAGCTCCCACAGCTTGTCTAGCCTCCAAAATGTGACAGCCAATTCAACCTTTGCCCGCATGGAAAGCAGACATGAAATGAGGATGATGATGATAACAAGAGCCATTTTGAGGCAATTTTCTATCAAAAGGGTCAGAAACAGTGCAATAGCAAGACGTTGCTTAACCCTATACCATATTTCTATTGCAATATACTGCTTATATTTTCCAAATAAATTTGAAGATAGTTAAAATTTGCAGAGATTTAGTAAAATAACTTTGTTGTTAGTAAACTGATGTTTGAAAGATATTCTGAGATAAAATGATGTTAGACAGTTTTTAATCTAAGTATGAACATTTAAAATGGGTGGTTTCATATGATAAAACTTGAGACAATCGCAGACGAGTCTGTATCATAAGGGTTAACTACAAGTTGCCTAAAAACACAGCATCAACTATAGTTTGCCCCAATCAGAGCATTAAAGACAACCAAACACTAATTATAAGACAACACTATCCCGAACATGTTCAAATCACTGTATTGACTTCATTTTGCACAAAACATTGCAAGCCCTGGAGTCTACTGAAAACACACTTGGAAACCGGCTTCGCATTGAACTGCACTTGGCAACCAGTTTCATGCTCGGTAGTACCTGGGAGACTGCTCTATACACAACCACTTAGGAACCTGTTCTATAGGTTGACTGGGAAATTTTCCCCAGAAAATTCCACCCCAGAAGTTCCACCATTGAAAATTTAACCTCAAAAAAATTCCTCCCTACAAAATTTTCACAAAACAACCAATTAAACATCTGCAGAGACAGCTTGAATTGGAAATAATTAAGTATAGCTACTCACAAGGATCAAGAATCCCAACAAACTAGAGAAGGACCCTATGTGGTTACTTAACTTGCTAGAAATAGCAGCCAAATTTTACTCAAATTATACCAAATGGTTTTAAAAATAGAAAAAAGTAGATGTTGAATAATGTGGTCCTAAATATATCATGTCAAAATAAAAGATGGAATGGTAATGGCTTGACATGTTGATATATTAGCCTGCCAGATTAGGGTGGAACCAAAAACTAAGCAGCAACAACATCTAGCTGCAAATGACCAACTCTCTCTCTCTCTCTCTCTCTCTTCAGAACATATTTCTTAGATCCAGTGGACCAAGTGATTGTTTTATAAAGATTGTTATCTTCTGTTAAGAAAAAAGGAATTTATTCAGTTGTAAATTTACAGCAGCAAATGAAAACAAAACAAAAAGGAACAAAAATATGAACAAACCTAAAACAAATAAAAATAAGTGGTTTGTTGTTATTATATGATAGGTTGTACAATAACAAGAACATATGGCATGATAGTTTATATCATGCTGTAAGTATGATAATACTTAAGAAGTATTTAGTAGAAGGTTACCAAAACCCCTATGGCAAAATAAAAGAATATGGTGAGATGTGATCCCACCACCACCACTACCCATGTGAGATGTTAGTACTAACTTGGTATGTGCTGAAACTAGCCAACCCTTTCCGAGCAGGGAGAACAGACAGACATTAAAGGATAATCTTTACAGTAGGATAAATAACAGAACCATCAGGAATATTATTCTGTTTTCATAAGATATGTTATCAAAGTAGTATGCTGTCAACCAGCTTAACTATGGAACAAAATCGAAGACATAATTGTAATCTTTAACTCTTAACGTCCACATGTAATCTTTAACTCTTAACATACCATATGAAACCGTATTAGCAAAAGAATCTTGAAAATACAAAACAGCACTAAGATCTCATTAAAAAATTATTGTTTTAATCTAATACTGCAATTTTTCATACTGATCTGTCAACTAGTAAAGATACTATAATCATTTGAATTTACAAACCTGTTTTTAGATATCCTATACTAAATCATTACTGGTGGTTAAGAGTTTAACATAATGAAATACTTTCTGAAATTGAAAATAATTGACTAAAGTACAAAGTATATCAATAATAGATTTTCTATTGGGAATAATAGATTTTCTATAAGTCCATTGATATACAAATATATATTTTATATAGAAATGACTTCTACACGACAAGTATTGTTTCTAGTATTGTAGAAGTCATTACTATATATAAAATAAAGATGCCTATACTCTACCATCGTATTAAGTACCTTCTTTAACTGTAGTCACCTCTCGATACACATCCAGAATCCACCAATAATTATATATGTATATATATATATATATTATAAAATAACAAGAGGCTGGACTGGTGTAAATCCACTTGAGGGCGGCCGACTGAGGTAGAAGCTGCTAAATAGTCGGTCGTCCTCTTGTCTCTGATTTTCAGCCCCATGGATTTTATCTGTTATATTCCTTTGTTATATTTTGAATGCCTGATGATGTCACCGGATTCATACTGGACCCGGTCATTGAAATGATCATAGTATAATAAACCTTTCAAGGATTTACATCAGTCCAGCCTCCTGTTATTTTATAATAATTAACTCCGTACTCACACCACCAACTACACAAACGAAGACGGGTGAGTTGAATTACGTTGAGTGCTTTCCATAATATTACATTGAGATTGACCATATGGAATGACCAGTTCTATCCAGTGGTGAACCAACAAACCTAAATAAATATATATATATATATATATTAGTAGTACAGATTAAAGTTTAATCTGTACTAATAATAAATATTTGCTCTAGGGCTTTATATATATATATATATATATATATATATATATATATTCATTATCATCATCATCATCATCGTTTAACGTCCATCTTCCACGCTTGCATGGGTTTGGACGGGAGTTTTCCCACTTGAGGCAAGAGTGGTTGTCTTGCTCGTATAGGACTGTCTGGCAGGTTTTCTACAGCTGGATGCCCTTCCTAACACCAACCACGTTTACAGTGTGGACTGGGAGGTTTTTACTGTGTTACCTACACGGCCACATTACAGCGTGGACTGCGTGTTTTTTTGTCGTGACACCTACACAACCTCATTTGTTTCGGACTGGATGTTGTGGTACCAACATAACATAACTTTAGATTCAAAGGGGTGGTGTGGATGGGTGGGGGTATATATAATACTTATATATATATATATAATCCTTTTCGAGCCCTCTTCAGATTTTGGTCTTCATAATTATTATTACTATATATATATATATATATATATATATATAAATATATATATATATATATAGTTGTTATATAGTAAGGTATATTATTGGTTGTGCAAAATGGTCCAATAAATTTTTGTTAGCAATATTAAGTTCTCCACGCTTTATTCCATTCAAAGGAACAGCTAGATGATGTAAAACGGAGTATTAGTATCAAAATGAAAATCCGAAGGCAAGGTAAAATTTCCAAGCATTTGATTGGAAATTTTACCTTGCCTTCGGATTTTCATTTTGATATATATATATATATATATATATATATATATACCTCCCATGGGTACAAGCTGAAGCATATAGACAATATGCCCCCACACCCCCCACTGCAAGGTGGTCGTGGAGGTGCCACGGCAAAAAAGCACCCAGCCCACACTATAAAGTGGACGTGTAGGCGCCACGAAAAAGCATCCAGCACTCACTGTAAATGAGGTTGGTGTTAGGAAGGGCATCCAGCTGTAGAAATCAAGCCAAATCAGTTCCTGTATGAGCAAGGCATGGTCAGCCGACCAGACACTGCCTACAACAGGACAACCCGTCTAACCCATGCTAGCGTGGAAGAACGGACGTAAAACGGTGATGATGATGATGATGATGATGATGATGATGATATACACATACATAAATAGTGAAACAGCATGTTGTGGGAGGTGACAGGTTGGTAGGCAGCATGTGGGAGTTGACAGGCACCATGAGCAACATGTGGGAAGTTAAGACCAAAAGTGTGTACATGAGATCTCCAATGACATTCGTGTTACTAACAGATCCAGAAAATCCACCACAGGGAAATAACAAATAAGAGAGTCACTCTCTAGTTAGGTAGCAATTGACTGCAGGGGTATGATGTTCAGGGAGCAGCCTGCAAACAGTATGACTAAAAAATGTGGAGAATAACAAATAAATGATAAATGTAAAGTGAATTTAACAGTTTTTGTGCATGGTTTTTTTTGTAATTTTTGTACGTCTTCTTCGCCACCCACTTATTCCTGAGAGTTGTGGGGGTAGAGTCTTCAAACACTCCTTCCAGCTGGTCCTGTCAGAAGCAGTCTCCAACTGATCCAGCTGATCCTCAAGCATGATCAGCCAAGCTCATGGATGTTATCCAACCATCTTGCTCAGAGTTTACCTCCTGGGTCTCTTGCCAGTTGGTTTTGTATGTGTTTTTAAATGACAAAATGACTTGCTCAATGATCCAATTTCTACAATCTGGTGGTGTTTTACTACTTCTGATAACTTGCTGTCGTTATTTTCTCAAATATTATTTGCTAAATGCTAGGGCGGTGAATTGGCAGTATCGGTAGAGGGCCGGACGCCATGCTTTGACGTATAGAGTTACGGCCCTTGCCATTCTGAGTTCAAATCCCGCCGAGGTTAACTTTGCCTTTCATCCTTACGGGGTCGATAAAATAAAGTACCAGTCATCTACTGGGTAATTGCTGGCTTTGTGCCAAAAGTAGAAACAATTATTTGCTAAATGGACAATATAGGAACGATTTTGTAATTAATATTTTATGTAAACAAATTACATGCAATATTTAAAAAGTGTTTTTTATGAAATTGTCTATTAAATACGATTCAGTGTAATAAGCTAAAACAGTAATTAGTAATATCTGAAGGACGTTCCACTCACAGTAATTGATTTTGAATATAAATTTACAGCCAGTAAGGTTATTAAAAATATATATTTTTATTTTTCTAAACAAAAAAACTAGTATCTGTCCAGGACATGTTTACATTTTCAGACAGATATTTTTATCAAGTCATGATTGTGTAATCTACTTGATATAAATAGTTGCAATGCATAATTATTAGTCTTTTTGACTGCTCCAGACTTGTTTGAACAATATGAACTTTATTCAAAATCTAACCCATAACAAACAAGTTATTTATTTATTTAGAATGAGAAGTTTACTGAAAATGTCATCTGTTATGGTGCTGTATCATAATGCAGAGAAGTATATACAGGAGGGGGTATCAAAACTGAAGGGGAAAATAAATTAATATTCTATGCAACACACACATCATCATCATCATCATCATCATCATCACCGTTTTACGTCCGTTCTTCCATGCTAGCATGGGTTAGACGGGTTGTCCTGTTGTGGGCAGTGTCTGGTCGGCTGACCATGCCTTGCTCATACAGGAACTGATTTTGGCTTGATTTCTACAGCTGGATGCCCTTCCTAACACCAACCTCATTTACAGTGAGTGCTGGGTGCTTTTTTTCCGTGGCACGTACACGTCCACTTTACAGTGTGTGGGCTGGGTGCTTTTTTGCTGTGGCACCTCCACGACCACTTTGCAGTGGGAGGGTGTGGGAGCATATTGTCTATATGCTTCAGCTTGTACCCATGGGGGGTCAGGTCTTCTGTATTACTGCGCGCCGCCAGAGGTCATGGTCGTGTGTCATCGTCTTTGAGAGGTGTAATTGGGTAAGGTCGGCTTTTATCACCTCATCCCAGGTCTTCTTGGGTCTCCCCACTCCGCGGTTTCCATTGACTTCTAGTGCTCTGCACCTTTTTATGCAGCTGTCATCCTTCATACGCATCACATGTCCTTACCAACGTAACTGCCTCTCCTGCACACAGCATTTGATTCCTCTTATGCTCAGTCTCTCTGTCAATTCATTTATGCTTTGCCGTTCGCGTATATTACTATTACACATCCATCGGAGCATGCAGGCTTCGTTTCTTTCTAATCTATGTAAGTCTTCCACCTTCAGTGCCCAGGTCTCACTACCATGTAACATTGCTATTCGTATACACGCATCATACAGTCTGCCTTTCATTTTGAGGGAAAAGCCTTTTGCAGCTAGCAGTGGCAGTAGTTCCCTGAACTTCTTCTATCCCATTCTTACCCTAGTTATTGTACTTTCTGAACACCCACCTCCGCTGCTAATTCGGTCACCTAGGTAGCAGAAACTGTCTACTGTTTCTACAGAGCCCTCCCAGAGATTGGTGGTACTTGTTTCCTGTGGCTGTTTGCTGCTTGCTGTCCCAGCACAGCTGCTACATGTGAAGCTTACATTCTTAATTAAGCTTCCTGAGATCCCACTACATCTCTTGTGTACCCATTGTTTGCATTTGGGGCAGAGAATGGAGTTCCTACCTACACCTTTCCTACATACTGAGCAAGGCCATTTCCTTGAGGGGATATGGGTTCGGTTTTCAAGTCTACTTACAAGGACCGTAGTCTTTGTCAGGTTGACTTTGAGACCCTTTCTTTCTAGTCCCTGCTTCCAAGTTTGGAATTTCTTCTCTAGTTCTACTATAGATTCAGCTATAAGTGCGAGGTCATCTGCATACAGGAGTTCCCATGGGCATCCGGTCTTAAACTCCTCCGTTATTGCCTGCAGGACTATGATGAACAGGAGAGGGCTAAGAACAGAGCCCTGGTGGACACCAACCTGTACGCTAAATTCCTCGATATACTCATTGCTAATCCTAACTTTGCTGACTGCTCCCCTATACATGGCTTGTACAGCTTTCACAAGCCATTCATCTACTCCTAGTTTTCTAAGAGCCCATCAGATAATAGCACATGGAACTCTGTCAAAGGCTTTCTTGAGATCAACGAATGCCAGGTAGAGTGGCTTACTTTTAGCTAGGTACTTTTCCTGTAACTGCCTCACAAGGAAGAGGACATCAGTGGTGCCTCTTCCTGGTACAAACCCAAATTGCATCTCATCTAGTTTCACCCGGTCCCTAATCAACTGTGCTATAACTCTTTCTGTTACTTTCATGACCTGGTCCATCAGCTTTATACCTCTATAGTTTCCTCTATCTAGTGCATCACCTTTACCTTTGTAACAGTTGACAATGATGCTACTGCACCAACCTTTTGGTATGACACCTTCTAGTATTACCTGGTTAACAATACGTGTGGTTATAGTGTGACCTACAGACCCAGATGCCTTCAGCATCTCGGCAGCTATACCCGATGGACCAGTTGCCTTCCCCATCTTCATATCTTTGATTGCCTTACTTACTACACTGCTGCTGACTTGTACTGCTGGCCCCTCTATAGGGTCTACTTGGGGTAGGGTCTCTTCTTCCCATGCATTCTCCTCATTTAGTAATCTATCATAATGGCTCTTCCATGCATCTTTCTTCTCAGCACTTGTGAGAGCAAGTTCACCTTTATCATTCCGGATACACTTCTCTCCAATGACATCACAATTCTCTCTGACACACTGCCTCACAATCTTGAACACCTTCTGTTTCTGGTCCTCACGTTGCAAAACATGCTTGAATTTTCTATCCTCTGCTTCCCTCCTAGCTAAGTATACTTGTCGCCTAGCTTCCCTCTTGGTCTCTATGTAATGTACCCAGCTTCCCCCGTTCTTCCATTCTTTCCATGCCTGTCTCTTGGCCTTAACTGCCTCCTCTACCTTATTGTTCCACCACCAAGTCACTCTCCTCCAGCCACAGATCTCATCCGTCGCCTCTAGTAAGTTATTTTTTAGGAACTCCCAGTGCTCTTCTACATTCTACATTGAATGTCTCTATCTGTTCTTCTTTACTGTCGTAGGCGTTGAGTAAAATATCTTTAAATCTGTTACTGGCTGAGGGGTCTTTCAGCTTCCAGATCTTTCTTCTCCAGATGTTGGCCTCTGTTTCCAGGTTCATTTAGTTCTGACCGTGAGGTCACTGACAACTAAGCTATGTTGGGAGGTACATTCCTCACTAGGGAAGGCTTTTGTGTTTACGACCGTCCATCTGTCACGTCCTCTGATGAGGATAAAATCTATCTGACTAGAATGCTCCCCTGATCTATAGGTGATCAGGTGGTTGTCGGGTTTTTTGAAGTTTGTGTTACATATCGACATGTCATTGGCGTTGCAGAATTCTAGAAGTCTGAATCCTTCTTCATTTCTTGTGCCAACTCCATGGCCTCCATGGACTCTATTGAAGCCGTCACAGTGTTTACCTACGTGTCTGTTAAAATCACCTGCAATGATTAGGAAGTCATTGTCGTTTGTTAGAGCAGTAGTGTGCATTAGGGACTCATAAAACCTATCCTTAAGTTCGTCTGACAACCCCGATTGGGGTGCTTAAGCTGATATTATTGTGGTAATTGTTTTATTCAGGACTAGTCTGAGTTTAATGATTCTTGCATTTACCCTGTTCACTGAGATTACTTTATCTACCCACTTGTCAGCTAGTAGAATACCTACACCACCCATCCCATCGTCATTTCCCACCCAGAAAAATTTGTAGCACTGACTTTTTCCTACAAGGACTCTAGCAGACTCTCCTCTCCATCTAGTCTCTTGCATACAGCATACATTAATTTACTTTCGCTCTAGCATCTCTACGATTTCTCCTGTTCTTCCTTTCATTGTGCTTACATTGATGGTACCAACTCGGAGTTTTGGGCATTTGTCAACATTCGTGAGGAAGGGTCGATTTTTGCAGGGGTGTGTGTGTGCTTCCTGTCTCTGAATTGAAACTTCACATGGGTGCTTGGTAGCTCGCGGATTCATATTCATTTTCATTTATTAATTCAGGGTTGCTCCATTTATTTTCAGCTCATCCATACATAATGGTAGGAAAATTCAAGGCTAGAAGAACAGTGGTGGTGGTGGTAATAATGGCAGAGTATGTTGGGCTGGGACGGGTGAGGAGAGAGGTAGGTAGTAGTAGAAATGGCAGGGTTTGTTGGGGTTGGTAGTGGGTGAGGGGGGCATGCTGAGGTTTGATTGGTCGAATAGGCTATGGTGGTGGAAGGGAAATTGTGAGGTAGGTAGCCAAATCATGGCCTGTAGCATCTCATGGCAAAATAAACCGATAGGAGTAGATGACTTTGAAGAGAAAGCGAACTGATAAATAAAACAACACTAATAATAGTGTAAGAGAGAGGAGGCGAGTATATGACTTCGTAGAGAGGCAGCATGGTAGAGAAAATGAGGGTAAAAATAAATGTGTTGTGGAAGCTAGTGAAGTGATAAATACAGCAATAATTGTGTGAGCAGAACATTTGCAATTGGGGAATAGAAGGATACCTGAAAGATTGTATGGATGGATGGCTGGAACGTGGTTAAGCAGCTCTAGTGATTCATTTTAGCCTTTCAGAGTCAAGTGTGTCTTATCTCTTCAAGAACTTCAAGATGAGTGAGGAAGGAATGGGTGAGAGGGAAAGGGAGGTAATAGGTGGCTTAGAGATAGATAGAGAGAGGGTAGCCCTCATAGAGAGATAGAGAGATAGATAGGGGGTAGCCATCATTGAGAGAGAGAGGGGGGAGAGTCGCCATCATGGCAAAATAAACCGATAGGAGTAAATACAACAACACTAATAATAGTGTAAGAGAGAGGAAGAGAGTAGATGACTTCGTAGGTAGCCAAATCATGGCCTGTAACATCTCATGGCAAAATAAACCGATAAGAGTAGATGACTTTGAAGAGAAAGCGAAGTAATAAATAAAACAACACTAATAATAGTGTAAGAGAGAGGAGGCGAGTATATGACTTCGTAGAGAGGCATATATATAGCTCTGATACTATGGATATGTGGTCAGAATGTCTAAGGGAAGGATCACTGGACAGATTTTAACCTTTTAGCATTTAAACTGGCCATACCCATGCCAGAATTCTCTCACTTCTTACTGTTCAAACTGGACATATTGGCCCCCATACTTATGTTAAGGTATTGTTCTCAAAATAAATAATATCAAAATCTCATAGATTCGATATTATGTGAGAATTATGTGAGGTAAAGCCATTACCATGAAATATAATAGTATATATAGAGTAGTGTAAATGCTAAAGGGTTAAGGACAAAACTAACCAGCAGGAGACCCAGGGATACACCCCCAAGTTTGGCTCGTTTTGGGTTGAGATCCAGCCAGATCGATTGGAGACAGTTATGACAGGTCCCACTGGAAGGCATGCTTGAGGACTCTGCCCTAACCCTACTAGGCATAAGTAGGCATTAAAAAGGAAGAATATACATATATATAGATTGAAAATAGAATTAGAAGTTTTCACTATATTTTGACAACAGAAAATAGTCTAATAACAGGATATATGAACTCCTATAACAGAAAAAAAAATAGGCATTAACACATATTATGCGTCCTTTCTTCGCAATTTAAGGGTTTGGCAATACTTGGTTTTAGTGTCCTAAATTATCATCATCGACATTCAATTATTAGCTCCACCCACTACACGATACGTCACGAAGGTAAATCTTTCGAAAAAATTTTAAACTGTATATCGCAACAATATATTGTTTAAAGAAATTTTTTTTCTGTTGTTAAAAACTGTAAATCTGTTAAAAAAAAATATGTATTTCGCAGCAATTTTTTTTGTTAAAAACT
This sequence comes from Eledone cirrhosa, assembly GCA_964016885.1. NCBI lineage: Eukaryota > Metazoa > Mollusca > Cephalopoda > Octopoda > Eledonidae > Eledone > Eledone cirrhosa. The sequence goes on from OZ024742.1 coordinate 245,353,102, forward strand.
GTAAATAAATATTCATGTAAAAATGAAGCATAGTGTTTCGGTTAAATACATTTTTTTTTTAACAGATTTACAGTTTTAAACAACAGAAAAAAAATTTCTTTAAATAATAGAATGTCGATGATGATAATTTAGGACACTAAAACTAAGTATCGCCAAGGGTTTTATTTCTTTTGATGGAAAACAGTGACCATACTGCAGAATCGATTTCATAAAATGGTACTGTATGATCGTTAAATGTAGAAGGATGATGAAATTGTAAATTAGACAAAAGTATTAGAACAGAGGGAAATAACTCACCGAAAGCGATAGTTTTGGGGCCCCATGGACCATATTTTTCAAGTTAGAGAGTTGAAACCTTGTCTATTTGCTTCCTTGGCACTTTTTACATAGGTGTGTAAATGTTCATGTCAGTCCGACCACGTCTACTACCATTTAACTGTGCACAACTGAATTTCAACCACCGCCCATTTCACAAATATATATTAGATAGATATATATATATCATCATCATCATCATCATCATTTTATGTCCGCTTTTCCCTGCTTAGAAATAACAACACAATCGGTACAGTATATGGAAGGTATATATTAGGTTAACGCTTGATATAGCAGGAAGAGGGTATATATATATATATATATATATATATATATATATATATATATATATATATATCATCATCATCATCACAGTTTTACGTCCGTTCTTCCACGCTAGCATGGGTAAGACGGGTTGTCCTGTTGTGGGCAGTGTCTGGTCGGCTGACCATGCCTTGCTCATACAGGAACTGATTTGGCTTGATTTCTACAGCTGGATGCCCTTCCTAACACCAACCTCATTTACAGTGAGTGCTCGGTGCTTTTTCCGTGGCGCCTACACGTCCACTTTACAGTGTGGGCTGGGTGCTTTTTTGCCGTGGCACCTCCACGACCACCTTGCAATGGGGGGTGTGGGGGCATATTGTCTAAAGTGTTAAGTATTTCCGTAGAAAAGCTAAAGGAAAGAAGAGTGCTCCATGTATAGTACAGAGCTATTTAATTATGTAATAAACAACACAATATAATTATTCCATTACCCAAGGTTTCACAAAGTTAGACGATTCTAACAGAAACGGTAATGGAATAATTATATTGTGTTGTTTATTACATAATTATATATATATTACAAAAGACCAGACTTCCCACAGGCACAGGTCATTGAACCAAAGCATATAAATTGTATGCACCACCACCCCCAACCCAGCCCCCATACACCTCCCATGAGGATAGGCTGAAGTATACATCCAGTGAAGTCTCCAGCCCGCACTGTAAAGTGGTCGTGTAGGCGTCACAACAAAAAGCACCCACTGTAAATGAGGTTGACACTAGAAAGGGCATCCAGCTGTATGTATGTATATATATATATATATATATATATATATATATATATATATACTTGAATTTTCAAATATATATATATATATATACTTGAATTTTCAAATCTCAAATTTTAACTCTTCGTATTATTAATTTTTCTTAATATTAATCAACATTTGAAAAGATGGCTTTTGCAGACCCATCGAAACCGGTCATTTTTTATACCCTTTATTATTTCCTTACCTTATAAAATTATGTTTTTTCACAAAAAAGTATTCTGTCTCTTATATATTCCATGTGCCATTACCAACCTCAATTTTCTCTATAACCTTCGTTTTGTGTAGAAAATTACACTTTTCATATATACTAACCTACACAAATCCGGAAAATGGCACTGGAACAAGACAACACAACTTCAAACTCCAATATAAATGAGGAAATCCTGAAAATCCTAAAAGAGATAAATGGAAAACTCACAATTCTGACAAAAAAACAGGATATACCCCAAACCACCACACCGACTGACAACCAAATTTATTTAAACGTTCAAAACGTATGCAACTCCATCGAAAAACTTATGAATACCAACACAGAACAAACGACATTGCTCCATATCAAAAACCAAATGGGACACCTCTGGAAAAAACATCTAAAAACCAGAAAATTCACTTTCTGGAATATGATAAAAAACCTCAACAAAGCTGGAATTTACCAAAAATGGATTAACTCAACACCGATAGTTTTACCACGTAAATTCCAAATAAAGCATATTACAAACGAACCTGAACCAGAAAGAAAACTCCGTGAACAAATGTCACTCAACAGGATAAACATGGAAATAGAACTCCTAAAATTAAGGGCCACCTCAAACGAGCAAGAGTATAAGGATACTGATAAAAATATGGAGGAAGAATGCACTAAAAAGGCCGAGGGAACAACCCTACAAAATTTAATCAAATCGTGGAAACAGGAC
>OZ024742.1:245360427-245399624 GCA_964016885.1 Eledone cirrhosa
TTCACTTAATCTACTCTGTAAAGTGGTAGTGCTGATGCCATGATAAAATGTACCTAATCCATTCTGGGAAATGGTAGTGCTGATGATGAAAGCATTGCCTCAGATATCTGTTGTATGAGCCATTACACCTCATGGGGAGTCCTTCCTCAAGTGTGATGCCCTCCTTCCAATTTGGCAGAGGAAAATGGCAGTCCAGGGTCTGAGAGCAATGGAAATTTTGATGGCACCAGGCAGTCAGAGGACCAAAAACACTGGAAGTTTTGACGGCAACTAGCAATCTGAGGACTGAAAACAATGGATGTTTTGATGGCAGCAAGCAGTCTGAGGACTGAGAACAATGGTATTTTGTTATCTTTCGCTCAACTGTGCTATCTAAAGTCTATCCCAAGCCTGGAGGCTCATCAGGCCAGTGATCCTGGTTCCCATGGTGTTAAGCAATTGATACAAGACTTCCCCCTGGACCAAACACGAGTCCATTGCGGGGTTAAACACCAGCTACTGCTGGTACTCATTTTCAGCTGAGTATACTGGATGAATGTGAAATAAAGTGTTTTGCTCAAGAACACAACGTAGCAGCCTGTCCAGGAATCGAACCCATGACATTATGATCATAGGTACAACCCACATACCACTTGGTCATGTGCCTCCATCTATTGTGCTATGGATAGCAGTAATTTAAAGGAAAATGAAACCTGCTTTAGATGAGCAATGAAAACATGCCTCTGACACTCAACACTCTGGTAGTCAGTCTCAACCAATTCTAAGAACTAGTCTGCCTCTGCTCACATGAAATAAATTCCTTCAAATGTTTGAAGGCTCCTTAAGAGTAGCAGTTAGAGTTAAGAATGATGTGTACAAAGTTCAGAGGGCTGTTACTTCTGCTGGCAACAAAAGTATTCTCTATCTAAATAAAGGGTAGATTGTATGATATTTGTGTATATTCTAGGGAAAGTGACAATAAAAACGCCTGTTACTGCATGTAGTAAATAAAATAGACAAGAAACTGTGGTTCAAAGCAGCTAGAGTTAAGAATGATGTGTACAAAGTTCAGAGGGCTGTTACCTCTGCTGGCAACAAAAATATTCTCTATCTAAATAAAGGGTAGATTGTATGATATTTGTGTATATTCTGGGGAAAGTGACAATAAAAACGCCTGTTACTGCATGTAGTAAATAAAATAGACAAGAAACTGTGGTTCAAAGGCAATTGCAGAATGAAAATGTAGATCCTTAAAAAGATTATCATATAAAAAATAAAGAGGAATTTAGAATTCCTCTTTTAGTGTCCCTCTTCTCCCATCAAAATATTTTGGTTATGAAAAAAGATTAATGAGAGCCGGAAATAGAGCCCACCTGGAAACCAAATGTTTTTTTGTTTTATTTTGCTTTTTTATTTATTTATTTATTCATTCATTTATTTTGTTCTATTACCTGGAACCAACTTCAGTTAATCTATCTTCTTCAGACTGCCATTGAAGAGAAGTTGGCCATCTCTCAAGTGCCTTTTTACTATATTATTATTTCAGACCTGGGGGTATATTTCCTGCTGAACAGCCGCAAAAGAATAACTAAGCCTTTTCCATAAGCAAGAATAATATTCAATAGGGTCTTACAGAGACCATTAAATGAGAAAGAGAAAAGGGAGAGAGGGGAGAGAATGTGAGAGAGTGAAAAAGGAGGGAATAACTATTTAGTAATCTAAATATTAAATAATGAAGCCAGGTCAAAAAGAAAGCAATATATAATGTTCTACAGACAAGCACTCTAACTACTTAACTCTTCATATCCTGTACCACATGAGACCACATTAGCAAGACATTCTCAAAATACTACAAACATTTGAATTAACAAGCTTGTTTTTAGAGATTTTCTGCTGAATCATTACAGGATATTAAGAGGTAATTAAACAACAGTTTTCTTGTACTCATTAAGACTATTACATTATATTTTGAACAGTTTAGTAATATGATGCTAGAACCAGAGGCAGTTTCAAGCAGTTTGGTATCAAAAAGAGTTAATCTTAACCCTTTATATACCAAACTGCCTGAAACTGCTCCTGGTGTTTAAATACAAAAATGTTCCTTTAACATATTCAACATAATATCATGTAAGAACTTTTTGTTAAGTTTTGCTCCAAACATCAGCTTAATAATGAAAACGTTAGTTATTCTTCCAAATTCTTGATTAATTTCAAAATTAATTGAAACAGAGGCTGCATATTTCACTAAAAATATGGTAATGAAATGGTTAAGATAACCTTCAGTAGACAAGTCAAACATCAGCTTAATAATAAAAAAGTTAGTTATTTTATCAAATTCTTGATTAATTTTAAAATTAATTGAAACCTAGAGGCAATGAAAGGGTTAATTTACATGAGTTAGACAAGTCTGTTCAAAGGCATATGTCAACATAGTAACTCTAGAGATGTGTGGCTGGTATAATAACTTCAGTATGTGCTCACTTGAACAACTGTTTCAGATAAGATTCCCTACTTAATCATCATAATATATGGAGTATGTGTGAAGATGTGCACACACACTCACACACATACATGCATGCATGCATACATACATACATGCATGCATGCATACATGCATACATACATACATACATACACATACACACACATATGCCTACAAATTTATATGTACGTGTACTTCGCAAATAAATATTAAGACAAAATTCATTCATACATATATACTGTACACACACTCACATTTATATGTATATATGTATGCATTACACATACATATATTCATATACACACACATATATATATGTATGCATGGCTCATAAATAGATTTTAAAAAGAGAACATACAAGCCAATAAGGGCATATATACATACACTGCTCAACCTGCTAGAAATAGTAACCAAATTGCCTTCAAAGCATACACTGTCATCCTAAAAAAAACAATGTGGTCATAGATACCACTATTTGACAGGATGGTCACGGCTGGAATTACTTTCATAAGTTTTCTCAATCAAGGTTGACCTGGGGCTAAACAACAACAATACAACTACATACTCATACAGATTACAACCAATGTAGAGAATATTCACACACATATACATACACTCACGTTTATATGTATGCACACACTTCTCATTAAATAGATTTTTAAGAGAACAAACACACGTACATGCACAGACACATACATACAACAATAAATACACATATACACCCACAGACATATTAATCACAAACTATAAGGCATAGGAAGCAATATAATTGTTTCTATTTTTGGCACAAGGCCAGCAATTACCCAGTACATTACTGGTACTTTATTTTATCGACCCCGTAAGGATGAAAAACAAAGTTAACCCTGGCGGGATTTGAACTCAGATCATAAAGAGCCGTAACTCTATACTGCAAAGCATGGTGTCCGACTCACTACTGATACTGCCAATCTACCATGATAGGCATGGAAAATAAAAGGTTGTAGTTACAATGTCAAAGGAAAGAATGGCTGGAAAGAAGAAGAAGAAAAAGAAGAAAAAGAAGAAAAAGAAGAAAAAGAAGAAGAAGAAGAAGAAGAAGAAGAAGAAGAAGGGGGAGAAGGAGGAGGGGGTGGAGAAGAAGAAAGTCATGTATGCCAGAATAGAAGTTGGAATAAGAAGGTAAGTTAAATTAATTAATCCTTATAATTTATTTTATTTACTATTGACCAGACCCCATGGAAATTTCATGGTTTAATTAGAAATAATACCATAAGTATTAAAGACCAATATGACATTGTTAATGTTTTATTTGAATTATATATATATATATATATATATATATATATATATATATATATATATATATATATATATATATATATAAAGAGAGAGAGAGAGAAATAATATAATCATCTGAGATTTTTAAAAACATTTTCAGCATCTCCACTTCTCTCTCTCCTTCTTTCACACATAGCCAGACACACACACCATCCACTTTCCATGAAGACTTGTTACAGCATGAGATTAAAAATAAAAACAATTTGACGTTGCTGCTACTACCATTGCAGTTCTCTCTTTCCCTCCCTCTTTCTTTTTTCTTTCCTTACTCACTCTCACCATTCCCTTTCTAGCATGACTGACGTTTTACACAAACTATACAACAGCTTTTTTATAAGAGATGTTAGTGTGCGCTCTCAAATTCATTTCAAATACACTACCTTATTATTGTGAATCCTAACAGACTACCCTCCAAGCTACACACCTTCACATTTATAGGAGAATAAACAGTTTACAGCCAATAATAACCACAGTCCAAGGAAACTACATGTAATTTTTGGCTAAAATATTTAGGAATTCTAGTTCTCCCCATCACATATAAGAAGGAATCAATTGACAATATCTCAGACCACATTTGCTTATCGAGTGGAGTGGAACTCATGCAATTGGAGTAAGGAAACAATACTTCCATTGGTCTTTCTATTGTTGATACTATCTACCAGTTGCAACGCCTGGCAGAAAGAGCAATGTGAAATAAAGTGTCTTGCTCAAGGACATAATGCATTGCCCAGTCTGGGAATCGAACTCGCAACCTCATGACTACAAATCCAACTCTCTAACCACTAAGCCATGCACCTTGGAGTCCTGGAGTATCTAACAGTATTGTTTTTTTAACAAATTAAAACAGAATTATCTGCAACATAAAACCATTCTTTCATTTTCTTCAACTGTTTTGATACTAAACTGCCTGAAACCAACCATGGTTCTATGGTACTAATCTGTGTGTTTTAGAGTGTTTCTTTAATATATTTATTTTAAATTCTCACCATTATTCTATGTAAAAAAAGTGTTTCAAACACCAGATAAATAATGTGAAAGTTAATTATATTATTAAATCCCTCCATTTTCTTGATTATTTTCAAAATGATTTGAAAATAATAAGCAGTTATAGGTGTCTTTCATTAGAAATATAGTAACGATGGAATTAAATCTTAACATTCTTTAATGATTTAGCAAAAAATACTAATTAATTCAAATATTTATAGTATCTTTACTAGTGAACAGATCATTATAAAAATACACAGAATTAGAACAAATGCTTGCTGTGTTTTTATGCAGTAGAGGATGTTAAAAGTTTACATTGTCAACACATTCCATTTCATTATTCTTTACACCTGTTCATTGGAAATTTGTGAAATTAAATATGTCCTGTTTTTTCTTGTTATATTCTATTCATTATTTTTTTTTTTTTTTTTTTTTGTAACCGGATACATCTTTTTCAATGCAGACATTTTTTCGAAGGCTTATCCAAATTCATCCTTCCTGTAATTAACAATTGGTGTCATGTATCCAAAATATAATCACCCTTTTTACCAACAGCAATTTCCGTGCCTTTTAGTACACAACACAACAACGTACATAGACGAATGTGTGTGTCTCTGTTTGTGTGTATGTGTGTGTAATTATGGCTATCTGTGTATCCTTGTAAAGGCACATGTCTTAGTGGTTAGGGTCACTACAAGGGCATGAGTTCAATTTCCTAGCATACATTGTATCAATGAGTGTGACAATTTATTTTATGTTGCTCCAGTCCACTCAATGGAACCAATAATTCAAAAAGCCAGCCTTGTCACTGTTTCACCTAAAATCTCAATAAGTCTGTGGAATGCTTAGTCACATTAATTTAGGGAGCAGACTGTTCTGTTGTTCAAACAACTGGCACATTTTTTGTCAGAATTGATGGAGGTAACAACATACACAAGCACACAACCAAATCTGTTTGTGTGTTTACTTATGGCTACATGCCTATCTTTATTCCTTAACCTTTTTCATGACTATGTTTCTTATGACATACACCATACTTTAATTAATTAACTCTTAATGACCTGTGCCATACAAAACTACATTAACCCCCAAGCATTTAAACTAGCCATATCCGGCCAGAATTCTCTTACCTCTTTCTGTTCAAACCGGCCATAGCTGGCCACTTATACTGATGTTAAAGTATTGTTCTCAAAATAAATAATATCAAAATCTCATAGATTCAATATTATGTGAGATAAAGCCTTTCTGCAAAAATACAATAGTATATATAGAGTAATGTAAATGCTAAAGGGTTAAAGACATTCTTGAAAAATACAAACATCACTATAACTGCATCACATTTAAATTTAGTTTTTGATACTGCAAATTTTCAATTCCACTGCTCTCCAGCTATTTCATTATGCTTTTTGGGTGAAAGTCCTATTTCCTTCTTTTCCAGTGTTACCTATTGCACATATACTCTTGTCTTTTCACAAGTCGCATGAAGATAGTCAAACAAGTAGGGAATATAAGCTCCCAGAGATGGAAAAAAGTGGGACTTGAACATAATGTTTTTACTGTAAAACTATACAATATATAGAATTGGTTTATTTCCTAGTAGGATTGTAAGATATGGTTCATTTGATTTTATACAAAAAGAATGTTAATTGCAATTAAATTTTAACATATTGTAATGATTTAGCAGAAAATGTCTAAAAACAGATTTGTTAATTCAAATATTTGTAATAACTTTACCAGTGAACAGATTGTTGTGAAAAGTTGCAGTATCAGAGTAAAGACTTTTCATGTGATGCCATCTTAGTCATATTTTGTACCTTTTTAAGAACGTCATACTAATGTGGTCTCATTTGGTACAGGATGTTAAGAGTTAAACGGCAATTTCAAATACAACATTTTATGATAGAAAAAATATTCTTAGAGGAAGAAAGAGGTCAAAAGAATCTGAAAGCAAAAGCATGGTAAATGAAAAATACATTACTCAGAGATGTTGTTTGCATAAATAGAACAATAGTAAAGTTTGCATATTTAACCCGTTAACATTTACATTACTCTATATATACTATTATATTTTCATGGTAAAGGCTTTACCTCACATAATTATCTCACATAATATTGAATCTATGAGATTTTGATATTATTTAGGTTAAGAAAAATACCTTAACATCACTATGAATGGCCAATTACAGTCGGTTTGAACAGAAAGAGGTGAGAGAATTCTGGCCAGATATGGCCAGTTTAAATGCTAAAGGGTTAACCCTTTTGTGACCATATTTCTGAAGAAAAACACTGCCTATTATTTTCAAATAATTTTGAAAATAATCAAGCATTTGGAGGGATTTAATATATTTAACTTTCTCATTATTTATCTGCTGTTTGGAATACAGCTTAACAGAGGTTCTTACATAAATTAAGATGGGTGGTTTTTACATAAATATAAACACTTTAAAATATACTGTTTTGTATCACAGAATTAGGGGCAGTTTCAGGCAGTTCGATAACAAAGTGATAAATGCAAGGAGCATTAAAAATTTTAATCGAAATGATTATGTGGTGAGGAAAAAACAATAATAGTGAATGGTTATATGTATGAATTTCTAGGAAGTTAATAAATATTAAATATTATAATAATATTGCTGAAACAAAAATAAATATTGATATCATAAAACAAAATTTGTTTTCACTCTAACATAGCGAATACGTAATTTAATATATTTAACTTTTGTGTATTTAGCATTTGTGTATAAAATATAATAATAACATTATGATGATATTATTAATATTTGATTCGTTTGCAAGCAAACATGAATTGTGAGGCTGTTTTTTAATTTTCAACAAAGCCAGCCGTAAAATCGTTCAGTATTCAAATTAGGCTAATCAGCCGATGTATACTTTAGAGAATACTATATATTCTCAAAATTTCTAGTGTATAGCAGAAAAGGGAGAAATACACAATCTTGATAAGGGGCAATAACCCTGAAACAATTGTAGATTGTTTTTCTCAATGCTACCGCTGGAACAAAAGGATGAATTAGTCATCTAGAACACAGTGTAATTAGGCTGTTTGTTTGCAAATGAATCAAATATTAATAATATTATTATATTATTATTATTCACTCAAAAATAATTGTTTCTACTCTAGGCACAAGGCCAGTAATTACCCCAGTGTATTACTGGTACTTTATTTTATTGACCCCGTAAGGATGAAAGGCAAAGTTAACCACGGCGGGATTTGAACTCAGAACGTAAAGGGATGTAACTCTATACTCCAAAGCATGTTGTCTGACACTCTACCGATACTGCCAATAATATCAAAGAAACTGTCTGGAAAATGTTGCCTACTTGAGATAGTGAATAGATAATTATTTTTAATTTAGGCACAAGGCCAGCATTTATAGGTGAGGGGATATCATTTATATCAACCTCAGTACTTTACTGGTACTTTACTTTATTGACACTAAAAGACAAAATAAAGAACTGGAAGAAATACCACAAAGTACTTCATCCAATGCCAATCCAGCACCCTGTAGTGAGCAATTAATGAATATGGTTTTAGTCTGCATCTTAGAGATAGTATAAGGACTTGATCTATGGAATACTAGAAAAACAACCACTTCAATTTCATAATAGATAACAGAAGTATTTATGTCTGGGTAGCCATGTTGATGAACAGTTGAAATAGCAATTTTAACATAGAAAAAGGTTATAACTATCACACACGAACACGGGGAAGATGTTACTCTCTGAACTTTTTTGAGACATAATTACATTTTTTTAAAGCTTTTGATACCAAACTGCCAGAAACCACCCCTCTTTCAACAACATCAAACTCTGTTTTAAAGTGTTTGTTCATCTAAAAAATTTCTATCATAATTCTATGTAAGAAATTCTATTAAGTTAGGCTTCAAACACCAACATAATAACACGAATGTAAGTTATATTGCTAAATCCCCCCAAATCCTTAACTATTTTCAAAATTATTTGAAAATCATAGGCAGTGTCTTTCATTAGGAATACGGTAATAAAATGGTTAAGAAAACCTTCAGTAAATAAGTCACAGATGTGATTAGTAGCAACTTAAGTTATCACTGTTTTGCCCCAGATCAGGGATGTAACCATACGTTACAAAGCATATTGTCCAATGCTCTACTGATACTGCCAATTCACCACCCATTTTTGATTAGTTTCAAAATTATTAGAGAGGACACATTATATAACATAGTCTTACATAATACCTAATGCTCATGGTGGCAAATTGGCAGAGTCATCAGAATGCTGACTAGAGTGCTTTAAGGTATATGTTCTGGCTCTGTGCTCTCTCACTTCAAATCCCACAAAGGTCAACTTTGCCTTTCATTCTTTTGAGGGCAATAAAAAAAAGTCCCAATTCAGTACTGGAGTTTATTCTTCTTCTATATCTCTTTCTCACTTCCTCTCTCTCACTTTTTATCCTTCTCTGGAAGGAATCTGCTGTGTTCAGACCTGAGGAGGTATGGGCTCCACCAAGCTTAAAATGCCTAAGAAATGCCATATGCCACTACAGCACCGCTACGACACCATCAGGAGTTAAGGCGACCATACCACCAATCTTTCTTCATTCATCCATTTCATTAGATGCACTCTTGCATAATATCCAGTTGTCTTCTTTCTCTACCTAAACTGTCACATAAGTTCATTCATCTCCAATTTCATAAAGTGCTCCCCTGCATCTATTGCCTCAATGTGTTACTGCCATATGTTATTTTTTCTTATACATGCATTATATAGTTCATTTCACTATTCCTAGAGAATCTCTTTGTCAGCTGAAACATAGTCTACTAAATTTCTTCTCCTAACTCCACAACATAGATCAGATACTAATGCTATAGCTTTGTCTACTTGAAGTAATACTCTGATCACTTAAAATAGAAAAGGAATATCCATCTATATACACATGATGATGATGATGATGATGATGCACACCAAATTCCTCAGAGCCATCTATAGTATTCAGGCCATGTTTATTTGTATTATTGTACCAGGATTGGCAGTATCGGTAGAGAGTCGGACGCCATGCTTTCCAGCATAGTTACGTCCCTTTACGGTCTAAGTTCAAATCCCGCCGAGGTTAACTTTGCCTTTCATCCTTACAGGGTCGATAAAATAAAGTACCAGTAATGAACTGGGTAATTGCTGGCCTTGTGCCAAAAGTAGAAACAATTATTGTACCAGTGCCTGTGGCATATTTCAACTGTTAATTTCCTATGTCAGCTTAAACCCTACAACATCTCCAATGTCCCCAGTAATTGCATTGTCTATACATCTTTAATCTACCTATTAATCACATTGTTTATACAATATTGACTTCCTCTCTATCTCTTCCCTGCATATCATAAGAAGCAATAAAAGAGTTTGACACCCAGAAAGACATATTATAACACATTGTTGCAAAAAAAGACCTCATGATGAGTGTGAAGCATGGCATGGGTCCTGCTAATTTAGAAAGGAAAATAGCCTTAAAGCATTTGTTGTTATCTACCTTTTCCAGAAATACCGATGGTAGTCATTTCACTGATGCAATTCCCAATCACTTAACCTAAGTGCACACATATTTTTATAGTTTGATTTGGAGGAATGTATTGTGGCCATAGTCTTCATAGGCCCTCAGAGACTGGTGAAATTGGTGTTGTTAATGTCCCTGTTAAACAGCAAAGCAGTGGCAGGAAAACATAGGCAAAAAGGAATTTCAGAAGGAAGACATTGAGGGAAGAAAGGACTAGAAAAAAGATAGTACATTAACATATATTTTGAACCCCTTCATTTGGAATATTTCAACCCTCTTATTGCAGTGTAAGGTGTGGGAATGTGTGTGTGGAGGGGTGACAGAATTGCTAGGGCATCAGACAAATACTTTATAGTATTTGTTTCAGTTCTTTACATTCTGAGTTCAAATCCTGCTGAGGGCATCTTTGCCTTTCATCTTTTCAGGGTTGATAAAATAAAGTAGTGGTGAAGTTTTTGTTTTGCTTTTTTTTATCAACAAACAAGATCCCAGACCTCATTTGCTTACTGGGTGAGATGCACCTCATCAAATTGGACCAAGAAAACAATATTTCCATTGATCTTTCTATTGCTGATACTATCTACTGGTCACAACTCCTGGCAGAAGGAGAAACATGAAATAAAGTGCCTTGCTCAAGAATATAATGCATCACTCGGTCCAGGAATCAAACTCGCAACCTTATGATTGTAAATCGAATCAAATTCTCTAACTACTAAGCCACCCACCTTCAAAAATTGGTGAAGTACTGGGGCAGATTTAATCAATTTTCCCTTTGCTTAAATTTCCTGTCATTGTGCCTAAATTAGAAACCATTATTGCAGTGTAGAGGGTTTTTATGGTTATGGGGTTAAGATCATAAGTTCAGATCTTACAACGGCCAATTTATTGTGTTCCCAATCAAAGTACATGACTCTACTTTTTGCAGTTTCCTGACTTAACTTGCAGGCTCTGCTCTTCCTAACTGAGTGATTAGGAAGCAGTAAAATTAATAGTCCCAATAAACCATGTCAACCATGATGGAACAGAAAAAATGGATGGAAAAACAGTAAAAAAACAAACAAAAAACAAAAACAATACCCAACTATCATCTACATAGGTGAGTGTTTTATTGACGTTTTCTGTTTATATCTGAGCTGATATTGTTTTGAATATGAAGCTTTTCAAGTGTATACTCTTTACCTACTCACTAAAGCCTTGGATTTAAAGTTAACTGTGTTATTTGTCACTGCTTATCTGTATTACTTGTTGATGAAAATAAAATCATTGTCCTTGGAGAGCTTCTATATGATTGCTTGATCTGCTAAAAATAGCAACCAAACCTCTTTCAAATCATAACTTTCTGTCATCATCATTATCATTATATGCCTGCTTTTCCATGCTGGCATGAGTTGGATGAGTTGTTTGTTACAGACCAAACCAATACCTAATTGGAGGTATATTGTCCTCCTAGACAAATCAGTCGACTACAAACAGATATGTTTCATTTAGATATGGCTTCTACAGCTTGATACTCCTTCTAAGATGAATAGAGGATACTGGATGCATTTCATTGTGTCACCAACAATAGAGAAGCTGTTTTTGTTATGACAAAAAATAAAAAGGATAATGAAATGTAATTACTTAATAATAAGAAAAAATTGGCCAATTGCTACAAGTAGGTTAAATGGTAAAACTATCAGAACTTTTTTCAGGTTTGTAGAGTGTTAACGAATATAGTTTGTTATTGCACCATCAATATTGATAAAAAAAAATGATAAAAAAAAGGAACAAAAAAACAAAGCAATTAGATAGAAACCTAATCCACTCTCCTCTAGACTACTTTTATCTTAACTATTTGATTACTATATTTCTAATGAAAGACACTGCCTATGATTTTCAAAACATTTGAAAAATAATCCAGAATTTTCAGGGATTTAGAAATATAACTTTCTTATTATTAACGCTTTTGATATCAACCTGGCTCTCATTACGAAACAAAACCACCCATTTTAAAGGGTTCCTATATAAATTAAAATCTTCCAACATAATTTTAGCAAATGGTTTAAAATTCTATGTTGATTAATTAAAATAAGACTGTGTTTCATTAGAAATATGGTCATGAAAGGATTAATTTGGTGTTTAGAACATAACTTAAAGATTCTTACATCAAATTATAATTGTTTCTACTTTTGGCACAAGGCCAGCAATTATCCCACTGGTACTTTATTTTATCGACCCCATGAGGATGAACGGCAAAGTTAAATTCGGCAGGATTTGAACTCAGACTGCAAAGGGACGTAACTCTATGCTGCAAAGCATGGCGCCCGACCCTAGGTTTTTAGATAAATATAAATACTTTAAAGTAAACAATTTTGTAATAATGATAATGAAAATTATTGTGTACAGTGCTCAGGTGCACTACAACTCATCAAAGGTGCATGCATAATACAAAGAATAATTGTTTCTACTTTAGGCACAAGGCCAGCAATTATCCAGTACATTACTGGTATTTTATTTTATCGACCCCGTAAGGATGAAAGGCAAAGTTAACCTTGGCGGATTTGAACTCAGAACGTAAAGGGACATAACTATGCTGGAAAGCATGGCGTCTGACCCTCCACCGCCCATAATACAAAGAATAATGTACAAAAGTCAGGAAAGTGAACAGTGTATGAATCATGATATACACAGACACACACATGAATTCATGTGTATGGAAGGGGAATATCAGGTGTAGTGTTGTTGAATTTCAGGAAACATGGAAATTTTGAAGGATGCAGTGTCTCAACATCTAACAACTGATGCAGGTACTTTGTTCCATGCTTCAGCAACTCTGAGCGTGAGAAAATGTTTCAGAAAGTCATGAGAGCTGTACTGTTTCCTGATTTTATAAGCATGTCCACAGGTGTTATCCATATGGAATTCAAAAAGGTACCCAGAGTTGTTGTTGGAAATATGGTTAATAATCTTGCCAGATGTCAGAGCTTTAATGTATCTATGCCCAGGGAAGCAAGGCATTCAATGTGTGGTAGAAGCCTGGTGGAGGGTATTTGTTTGGTTGAACGTTTCTCAAACGTTTCCATGAGATCAATATTCTGAGAAAGATAGAGGGTCCAGACTGGTGAGACAAATTGTAAGTGTGGACGTACCATAGCTATATACCACTATAAATAGATAGCTTGAGAGTGGCTGACAAATGTTTTACTGAGTGATGCTATAAAACCCTCGGTCTTGTTGACAATTTTAGATATGTACTTTGTCCAACACAAATCACTGTTGACAATAATGCCTAGGTCACATTCACAAGAAGACTTCTTGAGATTGGTGTTGTGGAGGGAGTATGTGAAAGCTAGGTTTTTTCCTTTCAAAATGCATGGTAGACACTTGTCCACAACCAGCTTGAATTGCCAGTCTGTAATCCATTGCTGAATTGTGTCCAGGTCTGATTGCAGGAAAGATCTATAGCATACAGAATCTGTCCTTTTTATCTCAAGGTACAGCTTAATGTTGTCTGATATTTCAGCACTGTGGCATCTTTCAAGTTGGCATCTATGTCATTAATATATGCAACAAACAAAAGGGGACAAAGAACACATCCCTGTGGTACACCAAATGTCATCTCATAGGATGAAAAAGAACCGTGACTACCTCTTTTCGATTGAGAATATATAGTCTTGAGCTATAAGTCTTTTGTGTGGTACATAATTAAAAGTTTTAGCAAAGTCAAGATAAATAACATCCACACATAAGCCGCCATTAGTGATTCGGGTAATGTCTTCAGGAAACTCAATGAGCTGACCACAGCAGCTGGAGTTTGGGAAATCCAAATTGCGAGGGACAGATAAGGCTGTGAGAGTTCCAGAAGTTCCAGAGTGTTTCTCTGACACAGGACTCCATCAGTTCAGTGATGCAGCTAGTAAGACTGACTGGACAATAGTTGATAGGCGATGAGTGATCACCTTTTTTGAACAGAGGAATGACACTGGGAGTTTTCCACTACACTGGGGTATCACCATTTTTAAGGCAGAATTGGAAGAAGAGAGAAAGCTGGTGCAGAAGAAAGTACCCATCACGTTTGAGAAGCAGGTGTGTAACACCATCAAGACCATAAGGGGCATAGTCGCGCTTATTCTTGAGGTGGTGTTGCAACATTGCAGGTGTAAATTCCATAGTTGGTATAGAACTTGATGTCAGAGGTGGTGGAGATAGTACATTTTGATTTTCAACAGTAAAAATACCTGCATAGTATTCAGCAATAAGTTCTGTGCATTCTCTGGGATTATCAGTACTCCAGCCTATGTAGGGATTGCGAAGAGGACCAACTCATCTGTGCTTTGAATGTACATATTTCCAGAATACTTTGCTGTCAGGGCTGGTTGTTATACGCTATTCAAATTCAAGCACTGCTATTTTTGCCACCTGCATCAGATGGTTAGACGATCTATTGCACTTTTTTCTATTAAACTCTGATCTATGTAGTCTGTATTCCCATTCAGCATCACAACGTTCTTTCCTGGCAAATCGGACTACTGCAGTCTCCCAAATTGCACTTTTGGGGTGTTTTTTGTGCTTACATGGTACTGATACTGCACATGCTGTCTATATTGAGTTCAGGATGTCCTGAAGTATAGTGTTCACATCTCCAGAAACTTAA
Organism: Eledone cirrhosa; assembly: GCA_964016885.1. Lineage (NCBI taxonomy): Eukaryota > Metazoa > Mollusca > Cephalopoda > Octopoda > Eledonidae > Eledone > Eledone cirrhosa. The sequence goes on from OZ024742.1 coordinate 245,375,362, forward strand.
AAGCCAGTTTGGGTGTTGTAGCTCAGTGCTACAAGAATTCCAGTCTGCTTTATACTAGTCAAAGCAAGCAGTTTGGAGATGGTTGTAGTTTTTGTTACTGCCCATAAGAAACAGATTGGCAATAATCATAGCATGGTCAGAGTCACCTAAAGGTTCCTCAGTAGAGACACTGATAACCATTTCAGGAGTAGTAGTAAAGAGCAGATCCAAAGTGTTGTTACCTCTTGTAGAAGAGGTGACTACTTGGGACCAATTTGAATCCAGCACTAGCTCAAGGAAATCATTTGCACTTTGCGGCCAACAAAAGGCTTCCCAACCAATCTCAGGTTAATTGAAGTTGCCTGCAATGGGCAGTTTCATATGGTTTGGTATCAAAAGGGTTAAATAGGATTACAAAATTGTAAAAAGATAAAACATGATATTTTATGCTGAGAAAATGACAAAAGTAGTAGATGAATAATGAAATGCAAGAAGAATTTGTGAAAAATACCTTCCCATTACTGTAATAACTAGAATATAACACAAGAACTATCCTATACTATTACCTTATGTTACCAATTGAGAACAATAGAGAGGTTTGTATAATATTACATAATTCCTTATTCAGTTATGTTACAATAGATATACAAGTACTGAGGTATTTATTTTTAGTGTCACTGTCCTGTACTGGTGGATAGGTGTTGTGTAATATGACGAATTGTCCGTTAATTCAATCCTATATTATTTTCTTTGTGGGGTTCATTTTTTTAGATATAAGATATATTCTAAGAAATTTGATATGGATCACATAAAAAGAAAAATGTGTTTCGTTGTATAATGGAAGTGATATTCAATACTATCCTATTTTCATTTCCCTATATTTACATCAATTGTTCAAAGCCTATGTTATCATTTAAGTCAGAGGTCCCTATATTGGTCAATATCGATCCCTAAGAATCAATGGAACTTCCCAGGATTTTTATTTAACTTTTGGGCTAAAACCTGACATTTGTATAAAAAAATGAAAATACATAAAATAATACAATAAAATACAGCTTGCATATACAGGTTTCTGATTTATATATGTCTATTTTATATTCCCTTTATCTATTTTTTTAGTACATGGCTGAAGTTAATGGAGGGAGGGTATGGATTCCATGAGAAGGGGCATCAATTGTCTAAAAAGTTTAGAGATCCTTGATTTGAATTAAATTTTGAAGATCAATTTCAATTACCAAACCACCTGAAACTGCCCCTGGTTTTACAATGTAATGCTGTTTATTTTAAAGTGTTTAGAGTTATCTAAAATCTTTCTATAATTTTATGTAATAACATTTGTTAAGTTATGTTCCAAATAATGAGAAATTTAGTTATATTACTAAATCTTTACAATTTCTTGAGTGTTTTGAAAATGATTTGAAAATCATAGACAGTGTCTTTCATTAGAAATGTGGTAAGGAAAGGGTTAAATATGAAATAGATGACAAATATAAAGACTGAAACAGTTTATAAAATTACTGAATGGCAACTACAAAGTTACTTCACTGTTTTCTAAAGTAAGATATTACAATTGGTGGCTTCACTAATTCAATAATTACATTTGAGAGATAATTAAATTACAAACAGTATGTTGGTCATTACTAGGCTCTAACAAGGATGTTATTCTGATGTGGTGAATTAGCAGAATTGTACAATCGACAGAAGAAATGCATTGAAGTATTGGGTTGGTCAAACAGTCTGTTCGGTTTTCTTAGTGAAAATGAGAGACAGTTTTAAACCCAAAGTAATTTATTTAATCAATGATATATTTGCCATTTCGTTCCAGCACCTTCTGCCATCTTCTAGGTAGATCCATTATTTCATCTCTTTACTGGCGTTGAACCCTTCCAAATGCATTTTCATATCTTTTGAAGAATTGAAGTTCTGTCCATTCAAAGAATTTTGAAGAGACGGAAACAGGTGAAATCTGAAGGAGCAAGGTTGGGAAAATATGGAAAGTGAGGAAAAACTTCCCTGTCAAGCCCTAGAAACTTCTGCCACATCTCCAAAGAAGTGTGTGGTCTGGCATTGTCTTGATGAAAGACAATACTTTTTCAATTGGCAAATAATGGATGCTTCTGGTGGATTGCTGTGTTTAATTTATCCAGCTGTTCACAGTACATATCCGAATTGATGGTCTTGTTTGTGGGAAGAAACTTGTAAAAAACGACACCTTTTAAATCACACCAAATTGAAAGCATAATCTTCTTTGGGTGAAATCCTGCTTTGGAGGTTGTTTGAGGTGGTTCTTGGCACTTCTTCCATGATCATTTTTGCTTCATATTGTTAGAGACAATCCATTTTTTGTCATCAGTTACCATTTTCTTCAAAATGGGATCATTTTCTTCAAGTTTAAACAAGAAATTGCAGATGGAAATCCATAGTGCAAAGTTGGGTTCATTCAATTCATGGGAAACATCAAGACTGCTGACATAACCAAGTATATACAGATGGTTTTCAACACTTGATTTGGATATCTGGAGAATATCTGTGATCTCCCTGGTTATAAGACAGGAGTTGGTGTTGACTAACTCCTTCACTTGGTCGCTGCTAACCACAGTTGGCCATTCAGAGCAATGTGCATCTTCAATTGAAAAATTTCCCGATTGAAATCTTGAATACACATTCTGGCATACACATTCTATAACATCATCCTCTTTGTACATAACACATATGTTCCAGCAACTTTCTGATGCTTTCTTACCTTTTTTAAAATAAAAAAGCATGATGTGTTGATAATTTTCATTACCACATTTCTAATGAAATATAAGGCCTATGATTTTCAATTAATTTTTTAAATAACCAAAAATTTGGAAGCGTTCAGTAATATAACTAACTTTTTTATTAAGTTGCTGTTTAGGTGAAAAACTTCATTTTTTCAGCTTTTTAGGGCTTTTTTGAGGTGTTACATCTAGCCGATTTTCCCGAAATTTCAAGGCATATTATGCACATAATAAAAATTCATTTTCTTGATCCCCTAGGTGAAAACCTGCATTTTTCCTGCTTCATCGAGGAAAATCTTAAAGATTATCCAGCCATCAGAGTATTCGATTTATTTTCTTTACATATTGTCCAGGCATGCAGTTTTTCCACGATTAGGTCTGTTGGCAGCCCGCGTTCCAAAATACCTTAACCCATGCAACGCCGGGTACCACTGCTAGTAACTTATAAAAAAGCCCTTACATAAAATTATGAGCAACACAAAAACTTTAAAACAGAGGGTTTTTCATTGTAGCAGGTTTGTACCAGAAAGGGTTAATCAAAAGTCTAGATGGTAGATACATACTTGACCAAGTAATGTTACACATGCACAACCACACACAGAATGGAACGGAATGGATATCTGTCAATTTAAAACAACAGAACAGCCTGCTTATGCAATTAACGAGCAAGTGGCTGAGCATTCCTCAAACATATAAATCTCAAGGACATTCAGCACGACACAGTGTACAAGGCTGGCCCTTTAAATTACAAGTACAGTTCATCATCAAATGGACTTCTACTGTGTTTCATTCACAAGATGTGGGTTGACGCAAGACCATGTTAAATGACATTTGCTAAAGATGCCATGTAATGGGATTAAACCTGGGATCTAATGATAACAAAGCTAATTCCTGAACCACATACACCCATACATGTCTGTGCATAAATAGTTAAAACTTTCACTAGGCTGATTTGAGAGAAAGAAAGAGAGAGAGAGAGCATTATAATGAGAGATAGCAGAAGAATCAACTCCAGTACTTGATTGACACTTTATTTATCAAACTTGAAAGGATAAAGGGCAAAGTGTAGTGAGCCAGAACAAACACCAATGTAATAATAATAATTGTTTCTACTTTTGGCACAAGGCCAGCAATTATTCCAGTGTATTACTGGTACTTTATTTTATTGACCCCGTAAGGATGAAAGGCAAAGTTAACCTCAGCAGGATTAGAAATAATAATAATAATTGTTTCTACTTTTGGCACAAGGCCAGCAATTATCCAGTGCATTACTGGTACTTTATTTTATCGACCCCGTAAGGATGAAAGGCAAAGTTGACCTCGGCGGGGTTTGAACTCAGAATTGGAAAGGGCCGTAACTCTATGCATCTAAGCATGGTGTCCGACTCTCTACTGATACTGCCAATGAAATTATTGTGTACAGTACTCAGGTGCACTACAACTCATCAAAGGTGTATGTATAATACAAAGAATAATGCACAAATGTCAGGGAAGTGAACAGTGAATGAGTCATGGTATACATGTGTGCATGTGTATGGAGGGGGAGTATTAGGTGTAGTGTTGGCGAATCTCAGGAAGCATGGAGGTTTTAAAGGATGCAGATAACAATTGATGCAGGTAGTTTGTTCCATGCTTCAGCAACTTTGAGCGTGAAAAAATGTTTCCGAAAGTCATGGGAGCTGTGCTGTTTTCTGACTTTGTTGGCATGCCCACGTATGTTAGACACATGGAAATCAAAAAGGTACTCAGGGTTGTTGTTGGCAAGATGGTTAATAATTTTGTGGGTGTTTACCAAGTCAGTTGCCAAACGTCGGAGCTTCAATGTATCCATGCCCAGGGAAGCAAGGCATTCAGAGTACGGTAGATGCCTGATGGAGGGTATTCGCTTGGTTGCACGTCTCTGAACAGTTTCCAGGCGGTCAATGTTCTGAGCAAGATAGGGGTTCCAGACTGGTGATGTAAATTCTAAGTGTGACCGCACCATAGCTATATACAGCTTTAAATAGATAGCTGGAGAGCAGCTGACAAAGGTCTTGCTGAGTGATGCTAAGACACCCTCGGCCCTCTTGACAATTTTAGAGATGTGCTTCGTCCAATGCAAATCGCTGCTGACAGTAATGCCTAGGTCACATTCACAAGAAGACTTCTTGATTTTAGTGTTGTGGAGGGAGTATATGGACACTGGGTTTTTACTCCCAAAATGCATGGTGGTACACTTGTCCACAGCCAGCTTCAGTTGCCAGTCTGTAATCCATTGTTGAATTGTGTCCAGGTCTGATGGCAGGAAAGATTTATAACATACTGAATCTCTCCTTTTTATCTCAAGGCACAGCTTGATGTCATCTGCATATTTCAGTACTGTGGCATTCTTTAAGTTGGCATCTATGTCATTAATATATGCCACAAACAAAAGGGGGCCAAGAACAGATCCCTGTGGTACACCAGATGACATCTTATATGGTGAGGAATGCTGTCCTAGAACCGTGACTACCTCTCTTCGACTGAGAATGAAGGACTTCAACAAGTTAAAAAGATCATCCTTCACACCCATTGCAGAGAGTTTTGCCATAAGTCTTTTGTGTGGCACAGAATTGAAAGCTTTAGCAAAGTCAAGGTAAACAACATCCACCCATGAGCCGCCATCAGTGATCCGGGTGATGTCTTCAAGAAACTCAATAAGTTGATCACAGCAGCCAGAGTTAGGGATAAATCCAAATTGCGAGGGCCGGATAATACTGTGAGAGTTCCAGAAGTTCCAAAGCGTTTCTCTGACACAGGATTCCATCAATTTGGCAATGCAGCTAGTAAGACTGACTGGACGATAGTTCACAGGTGATGTGCGGTCACCCTTTTTGAACAATTCAGCTAACTGGAAGACATATAAAGTGAATAGAAGCAAAAATACGCACATATGCACACGAGGTCCAAAAAGAGGAGCCGAACTCCCACTGTCATCACCTGTCTTTCTCACCCTCCTCATCCCTCACTATTATGAGTAAATAGGGCACCTTGCCATGGCTGCCCCATGGCCCCGGTGGACAGAAGGGAGCAGGTGTTTCCCCAGAGGATGGTGCGGGAGATGCACTGGAAGAGCCATTCCATGTCGCGAGGCTCACACCTGCAGCTAGCCAGCTCAGCACCTATGGTGGTGAGTAAGGAGGTAGCCCAAGGGCCAAGGATACCAGAAGTCTCCACTGCTAGGGGCTCAACTGCAAACCTGTCGGAGAATGACTGATACTTTGAGAGTTTACTCTCCTCAGCCTGAAATGCAGCAGAGCCTGGGTTAGTCGCAAACTGCACCAGGTTGCTGCTGGAGAATGTGGCGCTGCATATGGCATCCCAAGCAAAGAAAAATTACAATTGGATATCCTGATGACTCAAAGTTATAGAGCAAAGAAGAATTACAATTGGATATCCTAATGACTCAAAGTTATAGAGCAAAGAAGAATTACAATTGGATATCCTAATGACTCAAAGTTATAGAGCAAAGAAGAATTACAATTGGATATCCTAATGACTCAAAGTTATAGAGCAAAGAAGAATTACAATTGGATATCCTAATGACTCAAAGTTATAGAGCAAAGAAGAATTACAATTGGATATCCTAATGACTCAAAGTTATAGAGCAAAGAAGAATTACAATTGGATATCCTAATGACTCAAAGTTATAGAGCAAAGAAGAATTACAATTGGATATCCTAATGACTCAAAGTTATAGAGCAAAGAAGAATTACAATTGGATATCCTAATGACTCAAAGTTATAGAGCAAAGAAGAATTACAATTGGATATCCTAATGACTCAAAGTTATAGAGCAAAGAAAAATTACAGTTGAAAGTTAAACTTTCCTTACAAAATATTTTCTAGAAAACCAATCCAGAAATAATGACATGGAAAACTTTATAAAATCTGTTAAAGATTTCTTCACTGTGGTGTTCAGTCATTGTGTGTGTCTGTGTGAATGTATGTGTATGAATGTATGCAGGAATGTGTGTATGTGTGTGTATGCATGTATGTAAGTGAATGTAATCAGGTGTGTGTGTGTGAAAGAAAGAGAAAGAGAGAGAGTCTATGTACGAATGTATGCAAAAATATGTGAATGTGTGTGTTGTGTGAATATGAATGTGTTGATTGTGTGTGTGTGCACGCTTGTGAATGAATTCATGTGTGTGTATGTGAATGTATTCATATGTATGTAAACGGATGTGTGTATGAATATATTTGTGTGTGTATATATATATATTCATGAATGTGTGGGGTGAGTTTGTACATGAATATATAGGTATGAGTGTGTGTGAATACATAAGTGTGTGTGTGTGTAAATGTATGAGAGTGTGTGCATGCATGTGTGTGAATATTTGGGAGTATGTGTGCATGAATGTGTGAGTGTATGTGTGAGGTATGTGTGTGTATGTGTGTGAATGAGACTTGGCTATTCCTGCTTAGGTGTGTGTGGGTGCATGCATGAATGTATGAGTGAATGTGTGAGTATGTGTGAGAATGTGTGAGTATGTGTGTGTGTAGATGTGTATGCGTGTATTTAGGTGTGTATGAATGTGTATGTGTGTAAATGTGTAAGTGTGAATGTGTATGAATGTGTGAGTATGTAGGATGTGTCTGTATGTATGTGTGTGTGAATATGTGAGCATGTGTGTAAATATGTATGTGTGTGTGTATGAGTGTGTGTGTGTGTGTGTGCGTACTACTATCTCTTCATTGTAGAATGGGTGTGGCTAATCTACAAAATGACAGTCAGTTATTTCATACTTAACATACCCCCTATGTCTGTGGATATCTCTATGTATGTGTGTCTCTGTGTGTCTCTGTGTGTCTCTGTGTGTCTCTGTGACTGTAGAATTATTACTGGTCCAGGGTTCAATTCCATGGTGAGACACCTTGAGCAACTATTTTTAATTGTTTGTTTTTTTAAATTATAATTTTGGGTGCACACACTGTGTCATACTGACTGAAATTAAGACTACAACCTACCTGAAACTCACCTAAGTCCCACAATGAAAAGGTGTTTATTTTAAAGTATCTATCTTTAAATTTAAATATTTTGTTAGAATTTTTTTGTGAGAACCTTTTTTAAGTTAGGTTCAAAATAACCAAGTTAATAATTGTTTCTACTTTTGGCACTAGGCCACCAATTTGAAGGAAAGGAGGAAGTCAATTAAATTGACCCCAGTGCATTATAAGCTCAAGGGTTAAAATCCTGAACTAAGTGGCATGTTGCATTCTTGAGCAAGATGCCTCATTTTGTGTTGCTTTTCATGATAGGACTAGAGCCCCTACCATTAAACCACCCAATAAATCTGCAATGAAATGCAACCTCATAGGAGGCCAGCTCTAGCTGCATAGGTGTGTGCTGTAAATTTAATTTAATTTTTTTTATTTTAGATTTTTAGCATCCTAAAAGATAGAGAATAGATTTAGGAAACTAAAGCCTAGAATCATTTCATCAAATATAAATTGATTTTTAAAATTATTTTTTATTGCTAGTCCTTTCTTTCTTTATTCAAACAAAAAGATATTGTTTTGAATATATTAGAAACTCACAGCAACCATAGTGATATATCATGTTTGTTTGTATATTTATTTATACATCTATCTGTCTGTAACTCTTAAAAAATTAACACATACAAACATACAATGCATTTTCTCTATCAGACAGGTTGCTGCCATAAGTTCACTTTCCAATCACAAGGTCCTGGGTTCTAACTCTACATTTGTCCCTGTAAATAGTTATTTCTCAAAAGGTTATTTATACATTTAATCTTGTATATCATTTGTACATATATGCTGAACATTTATGTAATTATATCCCAAAATAAATCAAAATATCATTTTTATCTTAAACCATAACATGTCAGTAATCAACATAAACAATAGGGTTTCTCCCATACAAACCTTTTATTTATTATAACAAAAATTTCCCAGTTTATATGATTGTCTATATATCCAGTAATCCTCGGGGATTGTCTGGCTGCTTCCTCTTCGCATCAGTTGCCGTTGAGACCTCAGGCGTACTTCGACTCCATATCGGAATATCAGTGGCCCATCTGAGGAAGGAGACCCGTGAGGTGGGGTGGCTGTTGCAGCGGGTGTCGCTGGCCATTGTCCACAGCAGGGCTTTCACGGTCTTGCCCGTGGGGCACAGCCCCTTTACTGCCGCACCCTAGGCCCAGAGCCAATCACCCCCTTCCATTCTTCTGTGACACTAGAGTCCTTGCCATCTCTCCCTTTTCCATATTTTTTTTCTTTTTCTTTTTTTCTTTATATTTTCCTATTTTACATTCCAGTCTTCTCAATCTAAATTTTCTTTTTTGAAAACAAAAAAAAAGGTTTCATTTCTACCGTGGCATACTAATCCAGAACTACAGAAATTAAATATGTTCGACAATATTGCCATTATTATTGATTTTAATTTAAACAAAAAGGCTAGTAAATTTGGGAGAAAGTCAAAGGTGATAAAATCAACCCCCAGTACTTGATTGGTTTTTCATTTTATCAACCCCAGATGTATGAAAGTCCAAGCTGAACTCAGAATGTAGAGAGCCAGAACAAATACTGCAATGAGATTTTATCTGACACTATACCAATTCTACCTGATAGCACAGTCCTATAAGTAATAAACCAATACACAATGGTCTCAAATATGTGGCCTTCAAATTACTTTTCTATGGCCCACATTAGAACAATTTTCATGACTAATATTTTCCTAAAACTTGGTTATTTCTCCCTCACCCCTTCTATTCTCTTCCAATTTACTAATGAAATACAATATAATAGAAAAAAACAGAATTTATCAAAAAAAATAAAAAAGGAAAATTTGAAACAAAAAATATGTCCCCCTACATTTTGTACTAATTCACATATCCCACTTTCTATCATATGTGTATTTATTTTGATAAAAAATAATATATAGAACAGCCTTTGAATTGGTTTGCGAAATAGCATTATAACTGGTGGAAATCACACCTCCTCCTCACATCCCCTTTGACCCACACTCCCAAGATAATATGGCTCTCTTGAATCCTGCAGTCTGAGACCCCTGTATTAACACATTAACAGAGGAAGGGAGATAACAAGTAAAATCTGAACAATAAGAAGAATTGTTCTCATCTGCTGTTAACATATGTAATCCTACTAGGTGACTTTATATTGATTACAAAAGGTATTACTGCAACAACAACTTACTACTGCTGCAGGAAGACTACCCCACTATCTACCTACTTACCTAACTATGTACCTCCCTGGCTATCTATCTATCTACTGATGTACCTATCTATGTACACCCCTATCTATCTACCTGGGGTATTATTAACACAATGGGGAAGAATTTTACACTGTAAACATCTGTCTAAATGAAATAACTTGGAAGAAGAAGAAGAAGAAGAAGAAGAAGAAGAAGAAGAAGAAGGAGGAGGAGGACGTAGGGGAGGGATGGGATGATGATGATGATGAGGATGAGGAGGAAAACTGCAAAGTTGAACAAGGCAAGCTAGCAGGTGTAGGATAATGAAAATAATATCCTGTTAGGTATTTATTACACACAGCTTTGAATGTTCAAATGTAACAGAGATTATGGCACTAACACTTTCTCTCAATTCACTCTAAACTACACCACATTAAATTGAAAATAAATAGAAATCTATATTCAGCCATTATATCTCAATGAAACTGCAAGAGGGATTTTATAAATAATAATAATGAAATTATTGTGTACAGTGCTCAGGTGCACTACAACTCATCAAAGGTGCATGTATAGTACATAGAATAATGTACAAATGTCAGGAAAGTGAACAGTATATGAGTCATGATATACATGTGTGCATGTGTATGGAGGGCGGATATCAGGTGTAGTGTTGGTGAATTTCAGGAAGCATGGAGGTTTTAAAGGATGCAGTGTCTCAGCAGCTAACAACTGATGCAGGTAGTTTGTTCCATGATTCAGCAACTCTGAGCATGAAAAAATGTTTCCGAAAGTCATGGGAGCTGTGCTGTTTTCTAACTTTGTAGGCATGCCCATGTGTGTTAGACACATGGAATTCAAAAAGGTGCCCGGGATTGTTGTTGGCAAGATGGTTAACAATTTTGTGGGGGTTTACCAAGTCAGTTGCCAGACGTCGGAGCTTCTCTAAGCCAGTGGTTTCTAAACTGTTTTTCTTTTTTCTTTACTCATAATCACACTTTAGAACCAGTATAAGTATTGATATTGTTAAGTTTCTATCTTACAAAGCTGTTTATACAAAAACAAAACACTATTAAAGGGAACAAAAAAGAAAGGGAGATGTCGAGGGACAGACGCTACACACCAGTCTAGGCGGCGTCTCAGCTGTGCCCCCCACGGACAAATGGCAAAGGCGCTACTACCAAGAATGGTCAAAGACACCTGCTGCAATAGATACCCCACTTCACAGGGGTGCCTCCTCAAGCGAGCTGGTGTCTTTCCGATTTTATGGTGGAAATCAACAGAGTGGGGACCAAGGACACCAGAGATCTAGACAGGCACAAAGAGAAAGTTTCTATCTCAGTAATGAAATAATTAATAATTTGAGTAAATCCTCAAAATTCTTCATTAATTAATTGAAATAGAGCATATTTCAAAGGGTTAAGTGTAGAATGTGCACGGAGGCAAGCTGCAGATAGAGAGGATGTTGAACTGGGTCTGGGGAGTAGTGTAAATTGGAGGTAGTTGCTTCTGACAGGTCCCTCTGGATGTCGTGCTTGAGGACTCTGCCCCCACAACCTTCACAAGAAGAAGAAGAAGAAGAAGAAGAAGAAGAAGGAGGAGGAGGAGGAGGAGGAGGCTACAATTATTACTGATACTATCAAATATTAATCAATCCATAAAATAGATCAGTGGCTCATCAGCATGGCAGCAATATTTATACAGTAGTTCTTAACCCAATAATGGCCACATAACCAATATGTACGAAAAATAAGATTGATTTATTTTTTACAGCTTGTTTAAAGGTTAAATTTTTCATGTAAAATATTCAATTTTCACACACACACACATTCATACACACATACACATACACAATGTTGGGTTGCAGATTTATTGGTATATAAAAACAAACATTCACTGGTGTAGTGATTCTATACATGTATTTATTATATGCATTTTGGTTGACTATTATTACAGTTTCATTCAAGGGTTGTGGATTGGGTGTGTCAGTAGAGGGTTGGACACCATACTTTCCAGTATAGAGTTACGTTCCTTTACGATCTGAGTTCAAATCCCGCCGAGGTTAACTTTGCCTTTCATCCTTACGGGGTTGATAAAATAAAGTACCAGTAATGTACTGGGGTGATTACTGGCCTTGTGCCAAAAGTAGAAACAACTATTACAGTTTTATTGAATGAAACACCTAACCATTCATGTGTGTGTGTGTGTGTGTGTGTGTGTGTGTGTGTGTGTGTGTGTGCGCGCGCGCGCGCGCGTGTGTGTCTGTGTGTGTGCATCCCACACCTTAGTAATTCAATAAAGTAAATACAAGACAGGAAAAACATAAGTACTGGGGTAGATGTAGTCTACTAAATCAAGGGAAGGGGGTGTCCCAGCATGGCAGCAGTATCTATATATATAAAACTGAGGATGTCTGTCTGTGTGTGTGTGAGTTTGAATCCCTAAAACTAGAGAAGCACACAACCGACTGTTTTCAAACTTTTCACATGTAATACTTATGTTTCAGGGAGTATTCTGAACAAAAAAGATTTCAAATTTTCAATGCCCTAGGGACCGCATTAGGAGATTTAGCGATCTCTCTCTATAATTCTTAGTCTTTCTCTTTTTAGATAGATACATACATATAACGTTGCGCCCTTATAATATCTGTCTGTATGTCTGGCTGTCTGCTGCCTCCGGTTATTCTGCAACCCTTGCTCATGACAAATCTCACACTCATTCCCCAAACAGTTGGTAAGTGCACACAACTTCTTCCTCATGTTTTAAGCCACTGTGTTGCTTACTTACGCACCACCAGACCCTTACTCCTTTGCCAGCCGTGGTTGTGGCAATACTAAGCTTAGCTAAGGCGGTTATATATTTCACAATACCTTATCCCGTGCAACGCCGAGTACCACTGCTAGTATTGAATAAAACCAATAAAAGAATATAATAATAAAAGTGTTTGTCATTAGGAATATGGTGACAAAAGGATTAAATATATTTGTAAAGTGCAATTAGACTGTGTACACCATTTTCATTTTGATTGGTTGATTTTTCAATTAACTATTTAAGGCAATTAAAGCCATTGTATTTTGGGGGTATTAATTAGCTCAATCTCTCTGTTGCTACTAACGAAACTTTCAGAGTCCATCAAGGTCATTTGCTATTTCTTTTTATCCATTGTTTTATAGCTGAGTTGGCAATTTCTATAATTTGTTCCTGTTACAAACTAGACTATATACAGCATCCATATATGATATATTCTGGCGTATAACACTTTCATGATCATATTTCTAATGAAACATATATATTATACACCAGGTCCAAACACAAAATAACCAAACTCCCACTGTCACTGCCTCCATCTCTCCCCATCTCTCACTATAATGAGCAAATGGAGGCCCATGCGCTGGCTGCACCGTGGCCTCGGCAGACAGAATGGAGAAGGTGTTTCCCTGGAGAATGGTGAAGGAGACGTGCTGGAAGAGCCATTCCACATAATAATAATAATAATAATAATAATAATAATAATAAAAATAATAATAATAAAAATAATGAAGGAGGGGACAATAGACCAGGGGATGTCCAAGGAGGAAATAACATCAAGGAGAAAGAGCAGCCTTCAGGAAAAATCCCTTCATAGTACCTTCTTTGAGAAAACTGAATTCAGAGATCCACAGACATGGAACTGGTTGAAAAGAGGAGACCTTAAAAAGGCTACAGAAGGAATGTTAATGGCTGCGCAGGAGCAGGCCCTCAAAATGAAGTGGTTGAAACACCATATTTTCAAGGAGGAGGCTAGCCCACTGTGCAGGATCTGTGGAGAGAGAGAGGAGACTGTGGCTCACATTGTATCCGAGTGTAAACACCTAGCCCAGACTCACTATAAGGGCTGGAGACATGATGTGATGGGCAGGGTGATCCACTGGCACCTATGCAAAGTAAACAATTTACCACATTCTGAGAAGTGGTATGAGCATAAGCCAGAGTCGGTGATAGAAAACGATCAGGTGAAGGTGCTGTGGGATTTTAGGATACAGACGGACAAGAAACTGGAACACAATAGACCTGACCTGGTGGTTGTGGACAAAGAAAAAAGATTGTGCCTGATTGTGGATGTGGCCTGCTCATTCGACACGAGAGTGCAAGAGAAGGAGAGGGAGAAAATTAACCAATACCAGGACTTAAAGTGGGAGGTAAAAAGGATTTGGAACTGCCATGAAGTCAAAGTGATCCCGATTGTCATAGGCGCACTAGGGACTATCTCAAAATGTTTCCAGGGATGGTTAAAGAAAATTGGCCCCTTCACGCTTTTTGGAACGCTTCAAAAGGCATGCTTGCTGGGAACAGCAAGAACCCCCCAATACATCCTGAATATCTGAGGCTGCAGGTAGTGGCTTGATATTCATTTCAACAAACTTTCCAGTTAACTAACATCAATGACTGAGACTCAAAGAATAATAATAATAATAATAATAATTGTTTCTACTTTTGGCACAAGGCCAGCAATTACCCAATGCATTACTGGTACTTTATTCTATCGACCCCGGAAGGATGAAAGGCAAAGAATAATAATAATAATAATGAAATTATTGTGTACAATGCTCAGGTGCACTACAATCAAAGGTGCATGTATAGTACATAGAATAATGTACAAATGTCAGGAAAATGAACAGTGTACGAGTCCTGAAATACATGTGTGCGTGTGTATGGGGGGGGGGGGGATATTAGGTATAGTGTTGGCGAATCTCAGGAAGCATGGAGGTTTTAAAGGATGCAGATAACAATTGATGCATGTAGTTTGTTCCATGCTTCAGCAACTTTGAGCGTGAAAAAATGTTTCCGAAAGTCATGGGAGCTGTGCTGTTTTCTGACTTTGTGGGGATACCCACGTGTGTTAGACACATGGAATTCAAAAAGCTGCCCAGGGTTGTTGTTGGCAAAATGGTTAATAATTTTGTGGGTGTTTACCAAGTCAGTTGCCAGACGTCGGAGCTTCAATGTATCCATGCCCAGGGAAGTAAGGCGTTCAGAGTATGGTAGATGCCTGATGGAGGGTATTCGCTTGGTTGCACGTCTCTGAACAGTTTCCAGGCGGTCAATGTTCTGAGCAAGATAGGGGTTCCAGACTGGTGATGTAAATTCTAAGTGTGACCGCACCATAGCTATATACAGCTTTAAATAGATAGCTGGAGAGCAGCTGACAAAGTTCTTGCTGAGTGATGCTAAGACACCCTTGGCCTTCTTGACAGTTTTAGAGACGTGCTTCATCCAACGCAGATCGCTGCTGACAGTAATGCCCAGGTTAGGTTCACAAGAAGACTTCTTGATTTTAGTGTTGTGGAGGGAGTATGTGGACACTGGGTTTTTACTCCCAAAATGCATGGTGGTACACTTGTCCACAGCCAGCTTCAGTTGCCAGTCTGTAATCCATTGTTGAATTGTGTCCAGGTCTGATGGCAGGAAAGATTTATAACATACTGAATCTGTCCTTTTTATCTCAAGGCACAGCTTGATGTCATCTGCATATTTCAGTACTGTGGCATTCTTTAAGTTGGCATCTATGTCATTAATATATGCCACAAACAAAAGGGGGCCAAGAACAGATCCCTGTGGTACACCAGATGACATCTTATATGGTGAGGAATGCTGTCCTAGAACCGTGACTACCTCTCTTCGACTGAGAATGAAGGACTTCAACCAGTTAAAAAGATCATCCTTCACACCCATTGCAGAGAGTTTTGCCATAAGTCTTTTATGTGGCACAGAATTGAAAGCTTTAGCAAAGTCTAGGTAAACAACATCCACCCATGAGCCGCCATCAGTGATCCGGGTGATGTCTTCAAGAAACTCAATAAGTTGATCACAGCAGCTGGAGTTAGGGATAAATTCAAATTGCGACAGCTGGATAAGACTGTGAGCGTTCCAGAAGTTCCATAGTGTTTCTCTGACACAGGATTCCATCAGTTTGGCAATGCAGCTAGTAAGACTGACTGGACAATAGTTGACAGTGATGTGCGATCACCCTTTTTGAACAGAGGAATGACACTGGCAGTTTTCCACTGTTCTGGAGTAGCCTCGTTGTTCAGACAGAATTGGAAGAAGCATGATAGCTGGTGCAGAAGGAAGTACCCACCACGTCTGAGAAGCAGGTACGTAACACCATCAAGACCAGGAGAGGCATGGTTGCGTTTATTTTTAAGGTGGTGTTGCAGCATTGCAGGTGTAAATTCCATAGTTGTAATAGAATCCGATATCAGAGGTGGTGGAGACGGTACACTCTGGTTTTCAACAGTGAAAATGCCTGCATAGCATTCAGCAATGAGTCCTGCGCATTCCTCGGGGTCGTCAGTAACCTGGCTTGTGTGGGGATTGCGAAAAGGACCAACTGGAGAGTGAGGCCTCTTTGAGTGAACATACTTCCAAAACACCTTACTGTCAGGGTTGGTTGCTATGCGCTGCTCAAATTCAAGCACTGCCTTTTTTGTCACCTGCTTGAGATGGTTTATTTCGCTTTTTCCTATTGATATCTGATTTATGCAGTTTGTACTCATGTTCCACATTACAACGTTCTTTCCTGGCAAGATGAACTGCTGCAGTTTCCCAAGTTCCGCTTTTGGGATGTTTTTTCTGCTTACGTGGCACCGATGTTGCCCATATTGAGTTTAGGATGCTCTGGAGTACAGTGTTGACATCTCCAGAGTCATAAAACTCAAGCCAGTTTGGACGTTGCAGCTCGGTGCAGTAACAGTTCTAGTCTGCTTTATTCCAGTCAAAGTGAGCAGTTTGGAGATGGTTGTGGTTTTTGTTATTGCCATGAGGGATAGATTGGCAATGATCATAGCATGATCAGAGTCACCTAAAGGTTCCTCAGTAGTAACACTAATAACTGTTTCAGGAGTAGTGGTGAAGAGTAGATCCAAAGTGTTGTCACCTCTTGTTGGGGAGGTGACTACTTGGGACCAATTCAAGTCCATCACTAGCTCAAGGAAATCATTTGCACTTTGCAGCCAACGAAAGGTTTCTAAGTCAATCTCAGGGTGATTGAAATACCCTGCAATAAAAACATAAGTGGCTGTTTTCCTGGCAGCAGCTCTGAGGATATCACAAAGTTGAGTGTCCTGATGGTAATTTGGGGGACAGTAAATGACTCCAAGTAGCAGTGTTGACATGGTCATACGTATATCGCAGAAAAATACTCCTTGCTGCGATTGGTTCAAATCAACACAAGAAATTGCTGAAAAATTTGACCGAACGTAGACCATTACACCACCACCACCACCACGATTAATACGGACGGTCTTTATGAAACAAGTTGTAGCCAGTTATGCTGAAAACCTCATCACAGAGTATGGAGTGTGCCCATGTTTCCGTGACTGTAATGAAGTCAGGATCAATAATCTTGACGTAAGAGTCAAATAGATGTATCTTATTGCATAGACTACATGCATTTAAGGACAACAATTTGTACATTTATTTCAGTCTATGATTATGTGCAGGGGATGGCAGGTTGTTCTGATTTAGTTTCCCAGAGTTTTTTCATCTGGCTTAATCTCTAAAGAATTTGAAAGGATTTATTAAAATTATTAATTATTTCATTATTAAGATGATATTTGTAATATAGATTAACAAAAGGTTCTTATATCAAATTATGTTGGATGGTTTCAATTTAAATATGAACCCATAAAAATAGATGGTTTTGTTTCATAGAATCAAAAGTATTTGGTGAGAGGGCTTTTTTAGGTGGGGGGTATCAAAAGATGCAACTTTTTTTTACACCAAAGGTATGAAAATAATTACTCTTTCTAACATAGGCACAAGGCCATAAATTTGCAATGAGGGCCAAGCTGATTTACCCCAGTACTTAACTGGTATTTAATTTTATTGACCCTCGAAGGAAGAAAGACAAAGTTGATTTTAAATCAGAATATAAAGGACCATGACTAAATGTCACACAGTAGTTTATCCATGATTCTGATAAAATGCCCCGACATTCAATAATGGTCCTTTAAATTTGGGGTTCAAATCTTGTGGAGCTCAACTTTGCTTTCCTTCCTTCCAGCTTCAATTAACTTATGTACTAGTTAAGTACAAATATAAATAATATATATTTTTCACGCTCAGAGTTGCTGAAGCATGGAACAAACTAACTGCATCAGTTGTTAGCTGCCACGACACTGCATCCTTTAAAACCTCCATGCTTACTGTAATTCGCCAACGCTACACCTGATATCCCCCTCCATAAACACGCACACATTTATATTATGACTCATACACTGTTCACTTTCCTGACATTTGTACATTATTCTATGTGCTATACATGCACCTTTAATTTGATATAAGAACTTTTTAAGTTATGTTTAATATCTTAATAATAAAATAATAATTTTAATAAATCCCTCCAAATTCTTCAATGATTAATCCATTAGAAATATCGTAAAGAACAGGTTAATTATTTTTCTCAAACTGTTTTCTTCAAAATAGGACTGCATCTTATATTCCGGAAAACAAAAACAAAAATAGACACTGCGTTAGATAATTTTCCTATTACCAACCTCTAATTGCGAAATGAGACTGGTCATTATTTTTAGCTTTTATATGTGTGTATATATATATATATATATACATATGTGTGTGTGTGTGTGCAAGCTAAAAATATATACAGACACAAGTCAACAGGGGATTGGATGACGTAGTTGAGAGGTTGGTGAAGTTAGTGGTTTATATCCTGTCAATGGGACTACATTGTGACAACAACCATCACATACATTTTATAGCCAAGTTAGTATTAACATATTTAATTCAGTGAACTTTAAAAAAGCTAACTAGAAACAATTATGCAATGAGGAAAATCCAGTATTAGTCATTGACTAATATTGTTTTAATTATGCCAGGAAAGATGAAAGAATGACTAAATAAATGTACAAAAATATACAATTGTTGGTGTAAAAAATTAGAATTGTTTAGAGTATAAATTAGAGACACCGTCTGGATGAAAAAACAATAGTTAAGTTAGTTTTTATATATTTAATTCATTCATGATCATATTAGGAATAAAATACACTGTATTTCAATTAAGATGATATTTATAATATAACATAAGGCTCTTATGATAAATGATATTGCAAGGATTTAATTTAAATAAGAACCTTTTAAAATAGGTGGTTTTGTTTGGGTTGGTATCTATACTATTTCTCTTTCTCTGGAAGAATTTGGCAGCGTTTTCAGATCTAGAGATGGATGAACTACCCCAGGCTTAAAAAAACCAAGATACAATGTATATCGCACCTAGTACCCCATAATTAAACCAGGTGTTTAAAAGAATGATTTAAGCGAGATCCACTGCTATTTCTATCAGATTGGGCAACTACATAAAGGTTTCTTCTTTGATTTAATAGTTTTAAGAATAGGCACCAAGATAATTACACCAGTGCTTAGAAAATGTTTTGAGCGTTAGGCTTACAATCACTAGGTTGTGAGTTCGATTGTCGGAGAGGGATTTGTGTTGTGTTCTTGAGCAAGACACTTTATTTCACATTACTCCAGTTCACTCAGCTGAAGAAATGAGTTGTGATGTCACTGGTGCCAAGCTGTATCAGCATATGTCTTTCCCTTGGACAACATCGGTGGTGTGGAGAGGGAAGATTGTTATGCATGGGTGACTATAAATGTTTGAATTAACAAACATGTTTTTAGATATTTTCTGCTAAATCATACAAGATGTTAAGAGTTAAGATGGTGCTTAAAGAATAGCTTAACAAAGGTGCTTATATAAAATTATGATGGAAGATTTTTAGATAAACATGAACTCTTTAAAATATACAGCTTAGTTAGAAAATAGAATAGCTTTCACCGTATTTTTGACTAAAGGAATTTTAGCCTGATAATGGGGTTTAGAACCCTCAGATAAATGGAAAAAGATAAGTATTGACTTACGTCAATACTTATCTTTTTCCATTTATCTGAGGGTTCTAAACCCCATTATCAGGCTAAAATTCCTTTAGTCAAAAATACGGTGAAAGCTATTCTATTTTCTAATTTCAAATCTGCTCACTGTTTCAAAACATACATACAGCTTAGTATTGTAGGACCTGAGGTGGTTTCAGGCAGTTTGGTATCAAAATGTTTAAGAAAATATTTTTACTCTTGCAGTAAAACAAAGATAGAAATACATATAAAAATGAGAAAATTCATCACTAGAACAGTCGTTAAAACAACCAAATGCTGTCAATGACTGCGATGGGCAAAAATGCCTCAGAGGACTGAGATCAGTGGCTGAGAGTACAAGACTCCTCCTTGGACAGGAAACCAGTCCATCGCAGGGTTAAACCACTAGCTATTGCTGGTTCTCATTTTCAGTTGAGTATAGTGGAACAACGTGGGATGATGTGTTTTTCTCAAGAACACAACACACAACCTAGTTCGGGAATTGAATCCACAGCATTATGATCATAAGTCCAACACTGTTACCACAAGGCCACGTGCCTCCACAGAAATATATATATTACAGAATTCTTCAGTAATAACCTGCTTCCAAAATATGCTTACACTGAAAAACTGTGCCAAGATAAATCAAGCTGTCTGTCATTAAAGAAGAGTGTATTTGAAATGATATAGGCATACTTGCCCCTTAGTGGTAGTAGACAGAAAAGCAGCATGTAAGTATTATTATGACAGACTTCTATAGAAAAATAATGGAATAAATGGGACAAGTAGTATGCACTCAATGAGACCATTAATAGGGGATTAGGCAGGAGATTGTGAGTAGTGTAACCAAATCTACGATGTCTGGAAAAGCTGTAAGACTCTCAGGAACAGTTGCTAAGATGTTGAAAGTAACAGTGTGAGTTAGAATAATCTTTATCACATCCCCTGACTATAAAAATTGTACAGGAAATTTTTATTCCTAATAAATGGCAATGCAGCAAACTCTGTTATTAGTTACTGCAAAGGCAAGGAAAGAAAAGTATAGTAGGGAGAAGAAATCACAAAGGGTTTAGCACCTTTCTTACCAAACTGCCCCTGGTTCTATGATATTAAGCTGTTTATTTTAAAATGTTTATATTTATATTTTTAAAAAACCTTCCATCATATCTTTATGTAGCCATTGTTAAGTTATGCTCCAAACATGAGCTTAGTAATGAGAAAGTCAGTTATATTACTAAATCTCACCAAATTCTTGATTATTTTCAGAATTATTTGAAAATCATACACTGTGTCTTTCATTAGAAATATGGATACGAAAGGGTTAAGTTAAAGGACCAAATAACAAAAATGGAGCTATGGACAAATTAACTCTTAACATCCTGTAATGATTTAGCAGAAAATATCTAAATATGGGTTTGTTAATTCAAACTAATTCAATTATCTTCACTACTGGACAGATCATTGTGAACATTTGTAATATTACAGTAAGTGCTTTAAAGTTTAATTGTTTCTACTTTTGGCACAAGGCCAGCAATTACCCAGTGCATTACTGGTACTTTATTTTATCGACCCCATAAGGATGACAGGCAAAGTTAACCTCGGCGGGATTTGAACTAAGATTGACAAGGGCTGTAACTCAATGTTACAAAGATGCATCCAACCCTCTACCGATACTGCCAATCCACTGCCCAAGTGCTTTAAAGTTTAATGTGATGTAGTCATAGTATTGATTTATATTTTTCAAGAGTGTCTTGCTAATGTGGTTACATGTGGTACAGAATATTAAGAGTTAATATGCATGATCCTGTAACTCCTGAGGGATTTGTAGGGGTGCCACATTGACATACGCCATTTGTAGGACATTTTAAAACCTGACAGAGTCCATCTCTTCTCCAGCAGATTTCTTCCAGAGAAAGATTGAGCATGAGAAAGAGACATAGAAAAAGAATCTACCCCAGTACTAACTAGACTGGTACTTTTTTTTTATCACCTCAAATGTATGGAAGGCAAAGTAAACTTCAGCAGGATTTGAACTCAGAGAGTAGAGAGCTGAAACAAATACTGCAAAGCATTCTATCCGACATTTTAAAGACTCTGCCAATTCACTGCCTAAGATTTAATATAGGATAGAGTTAAAAAGAATGGAATACAATTCATGTTTGTGGCTGAATGTTGAGTTGAAGATATTGCATCATTTTTTCTGATCAGGCAGTTACACAAGAAACATATATATAAGCAGATAACTTTTTTTTTTTTATTGTAAAATCAATTCACAAGCTACAAGTTTAAAATATAGGAGAGTATTTAGGTCAAATAGCCAATAAAGAACTTTGCCAAGATCAATATTGATTTCTAACACTACTACTGAGCAAAAGGAGGGTATAGCTGATTAAATTGACCCCCCAGAAAGATGGAAATCAAGGTTGACCTTGGCAAGATTTGAATTCAGAACATAAAGGGCCATAACTAAGTCTGCCATGCTAATGATTCTGCCAATCCAGCATCCTATATGCTGATTTCTAACACTGGAATAAAGGGGTCAGCTTATAATTGGATCAGCTTATATTTGAGTATATATGTAACTCTTAACATCTAATGATTTAGCAGAAAATACCTAAAAATGGGTATGTTAATTCAAATGTTTATAGTGTCCTTATAAATGAACAAATGTGGAAATTTGCAGTATTGGAGTAAAGACTTTAATTTTCAATATGATGTTGTCATAATGCTGTTCGAGAATATGTTGTTAATGTAGTTTCAAGTAGCTTGTGAATTCAAATGTTAATACAATTTGTGAACAAATTGTTGTGAAAATTTGCAGTATTAGAACAAAGACTTTAGTTTTTAATGTGTTTCAGTCATAATGCTGTTTCATACTTTTCAAGAATGTCTTACTAATAGTTTCAAGCAGTGGAGGTTGTTAAGAGTTAATACATGTGAATTTTTACTTTGGGTAAAATTTGAACAGTAGGATTTCAAGTTCTCACCTAATCATGGTAAATCACAATTTAATTCTGCACCAATAGAACTGCTGCGGAACCAAGTAAACTGAGAGTCCATATCTCAGTGTAACACAGATTTGGGGTATAAACTATTGGTTAATATCAGCTGTGAGGTCAAACCCTTATCTACATAGGACAACAGTTCTCCAGATGAGTCATTATGAGACAGTGGAAGTGGATTTGGGGAAGATATATATAGAGAGAATGTGTGGTGTATGTGGAGAAGGAGAGAGATTATTTATATATATATATATATATATATATATATATAAAACCTAGTTAGAAGACTGCTGTGGAGGTAGGTAATAGTATATTGACACACACATATATATTACTAATAATAATAATAATATATATATATAATAATAATAAATGTGAAGACTAAAATCCAAAGAGGGCTCCATAAGGATAAATATATATCAAATATATAAGAACTCAAGAGCAAATATTTATTAAAATAACAGATTAAAGTTTAAGCAATGAATCGCTGCTTTCACCTATAATGGGATCCCGTTAAGGGTGAAAGCAGCGATTCTTTGCTTAAACTTTAATCTGTTATTTTAATAAATATATATATATATATACTACTACTACTACTACTACTAAAACTCTGTGATTGCTTGCTTGCTTGTCTGTAATGTAATACAACCAAAAGGGCGCATAATGGGAAAATACTTTAAAAGGAAGTCGACGCTGAAATAGGGATACAAATGGAATACAACAAGTTTCGCGTAAATCGGAGCACGGGTTCCCAAGATATGGGGTTTTCCCAGGTACCTTCATAAACAGAGAGAGATAGAAAGAAGGACAGAGAGAAAGAGATAGTGGTTGTGAGAGAGTAGATTGAAAGAGAGACATAGAGAGAGGGAGAGGAGACAGAGAAGGAGAATGGAAAAGAGAGAGTGCTGGTGGTGTTGTTGCGTATGTATATATATGTGAGTATGTGTGTACATATGTGTGTATATATGTGTGTGTATCTATGACCAGTGTATATAGATCAGTCACCCACATATATACATACATACATATATATATATATGTACACACACACACACATATATACATACTCACACGTATATATATGGGCCTTCCAGTTCCATTTCACATTATATACATGTCTGTGTATATTTTAATTATTTAAAAATTATTTTTAAGTAAACATAATTTAAAAAAAATATTTTGAAGTGAACATGACCCAACGAGTCATGGATGGTCCAGTATATATATATATACTAGCTGGCCCATCCGGCTGTCGCCCGGCTAGGTATACCTGCCCCCACCACTCCACTCCAAAGATACGACACACCCTCTTGTGTCACATTGTCCTTCCGACTTCGTAGCAAAGGGGAGGAGCCACCGTAGAAATGAGTTTAAAAAGAAGGAGTTAAGTTGTGTTGTTAATATACATACATATATA